>SJYV01021741.1:1140580-1151345 GCA_006410875.1 Neotragus pygmaeus | reverse complement strand
CACACACACACACACACCACTCTACGATACAGCAGTTCCTTGCTGATTATCTATTTTATATGAGGCACTGTGTATATGTTAATCCCAAACTCCTGATGTATCTCTCCCTCCTCCCGATTTCCCCTTTGGGAAGCCCCTGAGCCTGTGTTCTCTCTGATAGTGACTCCCTGGCTTTCTCCTGACTTAAGGGGAAGCTTGTTCAACCACCCCCACCCCCGTTGTTCATGCTGCAGCTAAAGACACACGCAGATACACACCCTCCAAGCATGCGGACAGCGTTTGGTCAGCAGACTGAAAGCAATAATCAAAAGACTCGACCCTATAGCAACCAGCGGCCCTTCTCCCCCTGCCCCGCCCCACCAAGCCCCTGACACCTTCATGGGGAACCAATGGTCCCTAGAGGGTTTGCCATTTCAAGACTTTGGAACCACACTGAGGTACCGCCTGGATGGAGTTGCCAGCCTGTTGCCTGGCAACTCCGTGATGCCCCACTCCCAGGTCACTCTGCGCCTCTCTCCTCTCCTGCGGCCACTCCAACTCTGTACCGCCTGTTGCTGCCTCGGGGGCAGGGTGTCCTGGGTGGCCCCCTTGGCCGATTCTTAGATGGCCCCGGATCAGCGCCATCTTCCTCGGCAGTGACCTCCCAGCTCGGAGGTCCCCCGGGTCCTGGCTCTCACCCCTCCACCTGTCAGGGGAACAGTTCAACCGTCCCTCTCCCGTGCCTCCCTGTGCCCACGCTCTGCACCCCAGTGTCCACCTCCAAGTTCCTACGGAGGTGAGGGCCTCCTTCCAAAACCCCGCTGCCTTTCCATTCATCTCACCCCCTCTCTGTGAGCTCGGAAAAACGGTGCCACCGGGGCAATCTTTCAAGTCTCTCTCAGGAATCTTGTCTCATACTTGGCTTCCTCCCAGTCTTAGTGACAAACAAGCTCAAGTTTCCTCCATCCTAAAAAAAGCTCCCTCGTGCCCATCAACCTTCTTCCCTCCACTACCTCCAGCCCTTGCTGCTGGCCGGCCTCAGCCCTCCAATGGATCCTGCTCACCTGTGACCTCTACCAGCCAAAGATGACGGCTTCCTCCCTCATGCCCTCCTGTCCTTGGGCCTTTTGGCAAGACCCTACATGGCTGCCCAAGGGGCCTCAGCCTAGACCCGGGTATTGACCACAGGGTCTTCCGTTGACCCTCCTTTCGCTTCCTGCAGCGTCCTCTCTTTCAAGCCTCCCCAACGCTCTTCTCACATCATCCCCTTCCTGCAATTCTCTCCCTTGAAGTGTCCCAGTCACTGCCACCCAGGCTTTCTCCCCAAGCGTCAGACACCCACTTCTCTGATGCCGGCTGGACTGGTCTCAGACTCATTTCTCACATCCAACTGCTCAGAGAGGAAGTGCTGGTGTCCATTTCACAGATGACAAAACTGAGGACAGCAACCCGGCAGACAACCGAGACCGCCTCCAGTGCCCTCATCCCAGTGGGACGAAACAGAATCGCGCACCATTCGCTTGACTCTAAAAACTCACTGCTGGGAGCTCCCTGGTGCTCCACTGGTTAGGACTCTGGGCTTTCATTGCCGAGGGACCGAGTTCAATGCTTGGTCAAGGAAGTTAGATCCTACAAGCTGCAAGGCATGGCCAAAACCAAGCAACCAAGCACCCCTGCTGTTCCCCCCTGGGCGTGGCCAACAGCTGACCACCAGGACAGAGTCAAGGACGGGGGACTGCCCGAGCCTGGGGCTGAAGGCTGAGTCGTCTCAGAAAACATTCTCCTTTCAATGGCTGTGGCCGCCTGTTATGGGCAGTCGGCTGACACTCGATCTGTTTACTCTCGGATTCCTAGCCCAGCAGAGTGAGGCCCTCACGGGGGCCTCTCTGGGGCATCCTGGGCAAGGAGCCCCAGCCAGTCAGAGCCTCGTGGACCTTAAGCCAGGAGGGAGGAGGGCCACTTCCAGGTAAACTTGTTCAGCAGACCCACCCTGAGATTTCAGATTTATGAACCAGATAAAATTAACAGAGGGAAGAGATTTGCAAGGGTTGGTTTAGTTTGGTAGAATCGCTTACCACAGATTCCCATTAAAACCACAATAGGCGGGAGAAAGGGGGGATCTTCCTGGAATCACCCAGACACGAAGGCAGAGCATGGGGAAGCACAGAATCAGGCGGGGGAACCACTGTGTGCTGCCTCCGGGTAACAGAATCCCGGAGACCCCGCCGCCGCTTGCTTACCCCTGGGGAGGGGGAGCTCACTCCTTTGTGCGGCCGGGAGAGCTTATTTCTAGAAAGCTCTGTCCGTGGGGCCTCCTTAATAACTGACACCCAACTAGTCTTAATTCTACCCTCCAGGGACCCAGGGAGATTTATTCCAGCTGGGAAAACGGCAGGAAAGGAGCCCAGGAGGACTACCACCTCTTCCCACAGTGGGAACAGGGCTATGGGCAAATATGTTACATAAACCTCAGCTGTTTGCTTAAAGCAGGGGTCCCCAACCTCCAGGATCTAAAGGCTGATGACCTGAGGTGGAGCTACGCTGATGTAGTAATAAGAGAAATAAGGTACATGATAAATGTCACGGATTGGAATCACCCTGAAACCACCACCCACCCCTACCTGTTCCCGGTGGCGCCAGTGGTAAAGACCCCGCCTGCCAATGTAGGAGATATAAGAGACATGGGTTCGATCCCTGGACTGAGAAGATCCCCTGGAGAAGGGCACGGCCACCCACTCCAGTTTGCTTGCCTGGAGAACCCGCATGGCCAGAGGAGCCTGGAGGGTTACAGTCCATGGGCTGCAAAGAGTCAGACACAACTGCAGGGACTTAGCACCACCGCCCGCCCAGCCCTGGTCCGTGGAAAAACTCTATTCGACGAAACTGGTCCCTGGTGCCAAACAGGTTGGGGACCACTGGCTTAAAAGCATGGGTTCTCAACCCTGGCTGCACATTTGAACTCACCTGGTGAGCCCTAAAAAATACTGAGGGGGCCTGTGGAGGATGTACAGCTGAATGGAAAGCCAGAGAGGCAGGAGGCCAGGCTCCCTCGCCAGATGCTTGGACCTTCCCGGCCAGGAGAGGCTCTGGCAAGCTGCCTTGCCAGGGGCTTGAGCACAGCACATCCGCCACCACGTTCTGGGGGGACACCCTGGGCGGATGTCCACCCGCAGGCACCGTCCACTTACCGAGCCTCTGCTCTCCAGGCTCCCCCAGGCAGCCGTGGGGGTGGCACTCCTGGCCTCCCCGAGACAAGGCTGAGCATGCCTGTGAGACGCTGTGGAGGATGCTGCCCCCTAAATCAGAGGTACCACTGCTTCCCGGAATGTCAGCGCCCGGGGCTGCGGGTTTAAGCTGGTCCCGACAATACCCACTCACCGCAATGCCAGCAGGGAGGTGACGGATGGGGACGGCTTCTTGGTTTGCCTGCGACGGTCCCAGCCTGGGCACCAACCACGCCTCAGAAGTGGGCAGGATCACGCAGAGGCGACAGAAGTCGTGTGGGGAATGGGCAGGAGAGGGGAGTGGTGACCGGAAGTGGGTAGTGGGAAGACTTCCGGGAGCCCAGGAACGTTCTCTAGGGATTTCTTGCCTGGGAGCTGGGTCTCCAGGTGTGGTCATTTTGTAGGAATTCACGGAACCTCATTTATAAAATCTGTGCACGCCCTACCTTGGTTGCTACTTCACTTAAGTAGAAGGGAAGTCCCGGGGCTTCCGGTGGGAAGACGGGGATAAAGGCTAACGGGTCAAGTTCGTGCCTTTCTTCCTGTTTAATCTGAGGCTTCTTTGCATCCCAACTGAGTAGACATGCTCAGTGGTTTGCTTGGAGGTGGCTATGAGGCTCACGTGCCAGGGTAGACCTCAAGGGTCCTCTGAACAAGGGTGTGAAGGGGCAGAGGAGGTGACCTGAAGACGGACGAAGAGAAAGGATTCTACAATTCCCTCTTGCTGTGCCAGGACTGAGCAGCAGCTACTGAACAGCACTCATTGATTTAGGCAAAAAATGCTTTAAAAAAAAAAATTATTTGGCTGTGTTGGGTCCTAGCTGTGGCACCCGGGCCCTTCGTTGCATCACGGAGGGTCTTTCGTTGCAGTGCGGGGCTCAGCAGTTGTGGCTCCTGGTCTGAGCTGCTCAGCAGCTTGTGGGATCTTAGCTCCTGGGGACTGAGCCCGGGTCTCCTGCATTGCAAGGTGGATTCTTAACCACTGGACTACCAGGGAAGTACCTGAGAAATGCTTTTAATGACATCAACTTGGGTTTTGATCATAATTTTTTACAGGTTTTATATATATATATATATATATACACATATTTTTTTACCCCAAACCTTTTTCTGAACTGTGGCATGATTTACCATAATGAAATGTGCAGACTTTAGGTGTATGGTTAGATGAATTTTCACAGATATATACTCCCTTTTAACCAACACCCTAATCAAGATACTGAACATTTTGGGAGGGGAAAAATTGGCAGATTGGGACTGACATATACACACTCAGTTAAGTCAGTGTTACGTGTTAGTCGCTTAGTCGTGTCCAACTCTACGTGACTTCATGAACTATATATAGCCTGACAGGCTCCTCTGTCCATGGAATTCTCCAGGCAAGAAACTGGAGCGGGTAGCCACTTCCTTCTCCAGGGGATCTTCCCGACCCAGGGATCAAACCCAGGCCTCTTGCATTGCAGGCGGATTTTTTACCATCTGAGCCACCAGGGAAGCGCTGACATACACACGCTACTATATATAAAATGGATAACTAATAGGAACCTGCTGCATAGCATAAGAAACTCTAATTAATACTATGTAATGGCATATATGGGGAAAACATCTAAAAAAAGTGGATATATGTATATCTGATTCACTTTGCTATACATCTAAAACTAACAACACTGTAAATCAACTATACCCCAATTAAAAAGAAAAAAAGATACTGCACATTCTCTTCACTGCAGAAAGCCTTCTGTCCCTTGCCTGCGGGTCCCGACGACCACCCAGAGGCCACCGTGCTCCAGTTTCTACCGCCATAGACCATTTAGCGGTTCGTGTGCTTCACAGCCGTGAAACTGTGCACTATTTTGTGTGCACTATTTTGTGTCTGGCTTCTTTGGCTCAGTGTATTGTTTTTGAGATTCATCTGTTTTTTATCATTTGTAGCAGCTTTGATTGCTGAGTATATATGTTTATATATATTTATATTGTATTATATTTTCATCTATTCTTTCTCTTGTTGATGACATTCGGCTGTTTTCAGCTTTGGGTTATTATGAAGGAAGCTGCTATAAACATCCTTATTAAAAAAAGATTTCCTGGCTGGCTTCCTCTGCCCCAAGTTCCCGTAATTCCACAAAAGCAGCTCAAGTTTGCCCGAAGAACTCCTCCACAGATCTCAGCCCACCCAGGGGCACCTGAGCCCTGCCCTCTCCATGGGGTGGGTCCTGCGGCAGGGCGGTCACACCTGCTGATTTGAGGAAGGATCCTGCTGATGTGCAGCCAGGGAAAAACCAGCACAGAAAGCATTACTGTCGTTTGATTGTGGGAAAGGCGGTGAAACAAGGATTTTAAAAGGGAGCAGCTGTGTGGACTTCTTTTGGACAGGGAGCCCGGGAAGGGCTCACGGAAGAACAGATCAATGCAGGACAAGCAGAAGACACGGGGGACCGCAGGAGAAAGACCCCCGACTCTCAGAAGAGAAATGTCCTACAGGGTTGTGGTCCAACCATCTGTAGCCACGGAAACGTCCAGTATCATCCACACGGTGTAATATATCGCTGAGTGGGATAAAAGCAAGCCCCAGAAGATAACACACAGCCCAATGCCCTTGCCAGCTGTATATCCAGGATAAAACTGTTTGTAAAAGTCAAGGGAAAGATAAGCGTGGGTGGACCGCAGTTACCATCGATGTCACGGTCGCAGTGCGGGGGACAGTCTTATTCAAACAATCAACAGGTGAAACGTGGAAGCCAGTATCAATAAGTAAGTCATAGGACAAGGTTGGTGAGTTATCACACTCTGTGCACCTGAGGTCTATTAAGAAAGTAACAATAAAAAAGGCAGCTTTGAAATGTTTGAGGGTGGATGTCTTATACAGAGAGCGGCTCCTGCATCTTGCTGGCAGTCTCACTGTTCCATCTCTGCACCTGCCTCTCTGTACCTGCTCGAGTCCCATCTTCTCTTAGATGGGGTATCTGGAGTCATGCTCCATTCACTGTGGACCACCAGGGAGGTGGGGGACCCAGGGAATGCAGGGGGGTGCAGAGACCCCGACGTCTATGAGCCTAGCCCTATCAGACCCCAGCCCCCGTGTCCCTCCAGCTGGGAGCCTGGGAGGACAGTCAGGAGCCCCAAGAAGACGTTGCTATTGTCTTTATTAAGTGAGTGGTATCAGCCAAGCCCCTGCCAAGACAGGGAGTCAGACACAGACAGGTTTGTGTTTCTGCAGGGTTCCCAGGGACAAGATACCAAAGCGGGTGGAGCGAGAGGATGAGCAGAGGACCTCAGTGAAGGAAGAGCCGGGAAATGCCTTGAACAGGGGGTTACAGTTCAGAGGTCCGCAAGATACTTGGGGTGAAGAGAACCAGGACTCAGACTCGCTTTGCACGCTCTACACTCGAGAACATTCTTCACTTGCACCAAGAAGCATGTGGCTCCCTCATTCTTTTTCTCCCTAGTACTTTCAGGAAAGAACAGTACAAACATATTTTTCTGTACCCAAGAAACAGGCCAATAATAGCATGACAACAAACGGGCCTGGTGCCTGGTCTCAGTGGAGGGGTGTGTGTGTGTGGGTAGGGTGGGAGGTACCAGGGTGTGAAAGGGACTGGGGCTGCCAGGCGGGGAGGTGGGGGGTGCTCCCTTCCTACCAGAAGAGGGGCAGCTGACACTCAACTTCGATAAACTGCGGGCCCTGGGTTGCAAGATCTTCCAATTTTTCCAGAAAAGCTGGAAATCCAGATTTTGGTGATCTCTCCATACTTAAATGTTGGTATACTTAAAAAAAAAAAAATACACCAAGGTGGGCCAAAGAAAATATGTTTGACCTACAGATACCCCATTTTCCCCTCTCCCAGCCCCCTACCTCCCCGCAAAGTTCTCATGGGATTTAGGACTTGCAATTAAGCCTCCTAAGCCACCAGCACTGGGACCATCCCGGGCTCGGATTTCATCTCTGGCTCCATAATGTCCAGAACCTCATGGAGGTCCTTAAGAGTGAAGGACTAGAGACTTGCATGGGGTGGGGTCTTGAGTTTATCACTATCTCTTCTCAGGAAAAGCCCCCTCGGTGTTCACTTAGCTCAGGGGAGAAAATGTTTACCATTGACACTTGGCTCTGTTTTTTTTTAAATTTTTTATTTTTGGCTGCGCTGAGTTTTCATTGCTTTGCATGGGGTTTCTCCCTAGTTGTGGCGAGTGGGGGCTATTCTTCATTGTGGTAGGAGTGATTCTCATTGCAGTGGCTTCTTTTGTGTGGAGCACCGGCTTTAGAGTGCACAGGCTCAGCTGCCCTGTGGCATATTTAATCCTCCCGGACCAGGGATCGAACCCGTGTACCCTGCAATTGGAAGTGAGATTCTTAATCACTGGACCACCAGGGAAATCTGACACTTGGCTTTCTTAAGACCTACTTGCCTCTCTCTTCACCCTCCTGTTAACAAGCCGGGCTTTGTTTACTAACTGGACTGGGTAGTCCTTCCAAAGTGCTCGGGCACCTGGCCCGGGGCCCCAGTTACGGCCAAGACATGCCCGCAAAGGAAGCCTGGGCTGTCACGTGGTCTTGCACTCCTGGCTGATGATGACACCAGCTTCCCAGAGTCAGGGCTGGGGCTGAAAATCAACAGAGGCAGCCACTGCCGGCTCCTCACTCCCCAACCTCTCCTGGAGGATGCAGCGCTTTGTTTTGCTGAGTTTGTACCTGTCATTACCTCTCTGAGCTGCCCGGAGCAGCTTAATGACCATCCATGCCCCTAGGGCCTTCCATGGACTCTGGGCCAAACACTTCACTTTTATTAAAATTCTCACTTGGCTGGGGCCAGGTCCCATTTGCCAAAGTCACGGAAACAGAGAAAAGTAAGGGATTGTGGTGTCAGAAGACAGAGAGAACGTCATTAGCGCATCCACCTGCCGATGGAGGAGACACAAGAGATGTGGGTTCGATCCCTGGGTCGCGAAGATCCCCTGGAGGAGGGAATGGCAATCCACTCCAGTATTCTTGCCTGGAAAATTCCAAGGACAGAGGACCCTGGCGGGCTACAGTCCATGGAGTTGCAGAGCTGGACATGACCGAGCACACACACACAATTGGAGCATAACATAAAATGCCTTTCTGACAAACTGGCCAAATCAGTGTCATCACCCTATTTCGCAGATGAAGAAACTGAGGCTTGCAAAGTCAACATCCCACCAAGGGCTGTGAGCTAAGCAGGCAGAATGTGTTGCCTGTGACTGGTAAGGGCCTCTGCGGTACCAGCACCCTCTACTCACACAGGAGCAGGGGTACTCAGGGGAAGGCATCTTTGTTAGCAGCAAGGAGACTCCTCAGAACCCTCTGAGGGCAACAGGGGTCAGTGGCTGCCTCCCCACCGCCCTGGGGAGAGAAGGTATCTTTCTGGGGTGTGCAGCATTTTATTTCTGGGACAGCCATGAAGCCCCAGGGAGGGCGCTACTCAGACTCAGCTGCTCCCAGAGCCTGGAGCCTCCCCATCAGCTACACCTGGCAGGAAGGTGGGAAGGCCTGGCATGCTGGGACCCACGGTTTCCGACATTCAACACTGGTGGAGGTGAGAGAGCTCAGGAATCTGGGAGGGGGCAGTCCCTGGAGGTGGGGACTCAGCTTCGAGGGCTGGGGATGGCTGAGAGTGGGTCTGGCTACCTGGACCTGGCAGATGGGTGCCTTCACCTGCACGTGGAGGGCCCCAGAGCGGGAGCTGGCCACACAGATGGGCAGATACACCGCTATGGGGGCAAACAAAAGCAGGGCTTTAACTCTGATGACCCGAAAACAGGCTGGGTGCTCGGGAGGTGAAAGGCTTAGGACCTGTCTCGGCCCACTGGGAGCCTGTGCACTAGCTGGGAGAGAGGATAAAACGGTGATGATGGACCCCAAACAAGAAGACAAGCAAATGCCCCAGGGCCTGTATGTACCTGCATAATCACACACCCCCAGGATGGAAGGGGACACACAAGGGTCCTTCACCTGCCAGGCTGATGCACACTGGGTGGTGAGGTGGTGGGAAGCAGGCTGAGGACACCCAGATGGATGGATGTGGTGTTTGGGGCAAGAACCACCCAAAGACTTTTCCAAAACGTGTGCTCTGATCGCGGACTCTGGTTCTACGCATCTGACTACAAGCATATTTCCACACGTGCAAAATTAAGGCCTGTGCCCCGAGTTATGCGTTACAGCACTAATTGTAAATAATGACAAAAAAGATTGGGAAGAAGTGTCCACCAGTGAGAGATAGTTTAAAGATATGGCCACCTGGTCCTCGGGAAACTACGCGATGGTTAAAAGTGTGAAGGTCGCTCAGTCATGTCTGACTCTTTGTGACCCCATGGACTGTAGCCCACCAGGCTCCTCTGTCCATGGAATTCTCCAGGCCAGAATACTGGAGTGGGTAGCCGTTCCCTTCGCCAGGAGATCTTCCCAAACCAGGGATCGAACCCAGGTGTCCCACATTGCAGGTGGATTCTTAATACTGTCTGAGCCACCAGGGAAGGCCAATAATACTGGAGTGGGTGGCCTATTGCTTCTCCAGGGGATCTTCCTGACCCAGGAATTGAACCGGGGTCTTCTGCCCTGCAGGCAGATTCTTTACCAGATGAACTACCAGGGAAGCCCCAGTGGTTAAAAGGAGGGATGCAAATTATTGCCAAGACGAATTTCAGCTGAAAAATCCACAATGCAGAACAGCAACAGTGAGCATGGTTTAATACCAACTTATGTTTAAAAAAAAAAAGAGGGAAAATACTGCATACGCGTATTTGCATATATATACATACACGCATATATACACACAGACAGACATAGAAATTATCACCAAGATCCCACCAATCTCCTTGTGGGGGTGGGAACTGGGTGGCTGAAGAATAAGAGTGGGAGGGAGCTTTTACTGGGTACTTCTGTGTATCTTTGGAATTCTAATAATTGTGAGTTTATTATAATCTATCCAAAAATTAAAAATAAAAAAACAAAACAGAGGCAAGGACGCAGCAGGGCTGGGCTGGACTGTCCAGGCAGGGGAGTCAGGTAAGAGTGGGGTGCCAGAGGGGGACCCTGAGAAGGTGTGGGAAGGAGGGCACAGTGGCCAAGGGCGTGGTGTCAGAACCCAGACTGTGCTGGGGGTCAAAGCCCAGGCCTGCTGTTGACCTGCGTGGTGACCTTCCTGCCCAGGGCTGGGGCATGGGTCAGACATAGCTTGATGCCAGGAGGACTGATGAGAATCAGAGGAGTCAGCCTCTCCTGCCCACCTGCAACCCTCTACTTGGTAGGGGTGCTGACCCTGAGCCACCTAAGGGGCCAGGTGACATGTCATCTTAAAGCAGACGCTGGGGCTCTGCCTTATCTCCATGCAGGACTCCCTGTAGAAGCCACTGGAAGCTGCTGGGTCACCACCCCTCAACAGCAAGCCTGAGCCCTTTGCGGGTGGGCAAACAAAGGATGGGGGAGGTATCTCAAGGTCTCCAGTGTCCATGTGAGGACAAACAGCAACCCAAATCTTCCTGAGATCTTCTGCTCACCTTCCAAACCCCCTCTTAAGAGACGAGAGCACTAGGCCAGTTAGAGTGGC
>SJYV01021741.1:1116431-1140371 GCA_006410875.1 Neotragus pygmaeus | reverse complement strand
GGGTACTGAGCATCTCCAGACCATCTGGGGTCATGGGGAGGTGATGGAGAGTGGCATACCCCACATCTCGCTTATCCATTCATCAGTCAATGGGTACTTGGGTTGCTTCCATGTTTTTGCTATTGTGAATAACGCTGTGAGTGTGAGACCCTGCTTCCAATCCTTTCCAGTATATATGCAGAAATGGCATTTCACTAGCCTGCATGCATGTGGGCTCAGTTGTGTCTGACTCTGCAACCCCATGGTCTGCAACCTGCCAGGCGCCTCTGTTCATGGGATTATCCAGGCAAGAATACTGGAGTGGGCTGCCATTTCCTCCTCCAGCCTTCTTTGGCCCAGTGGCCAGATCCTGATGGAGGAGTCTGGACAGAGCCTGCCCTTCCCCTGTAACAGGGCCACCCTCTCCAGCCCCCGGGTTGCTCCACGTCACCGTGGGCCACACCGGCCAGGCCTCTGGGCTTCCTGCACAAGCTGTTCCTCCTTCTTGAAAGTCCCTTCCCTACCTTGATGCTTCAAGCCTGGCTCAAATGCCCCTTCTCATGGAAGCCCGCTCCGACCCCCCTGGACTCCACTGTATTTCTCCCCTGCACCTCGAGGTCCCGAGCCTGGAGGACTTTTCCTTTCACCAGACTAGCATCGTGAAGAGCCTGGAGAGAGCCGTCTCCCCCACCGTGCTGTGCACAGGAGTCCAGGGTCGGGGTTCAAGTTCTCAAAGGGCCAGTATGTGGCACAGAATGGGTATCACAGGGGACTTCCCTGGTAGTCCCGTGGCTAAGACTCTGAGCTCCCAATGCGGGAGGCCCAGGTTCCACCCCAGGTCAGGGAACTAGATCCCACAGGCCGCAGGTAAAGGTCCCGTGTGCCGCAACTAAGACTCGGTGCAGCCAAATAATAAATACTTAAAAAAGAAAAAAAAAAAAAAAAGAACTAGTGGAGATGAATGAACCCCCGATGGCCAAGAATCCAGGCCAGGTGTCAGGAAACCCCAGACAGCAAGAATGAGCCATCTCTCCACTCTCAGCTTCTGCCTTCCCCGGCCACCCTCCCATGGGCCTGATTCCCCCGGGGTGACAGATGACAGATAAGCCCTTGGAGACTGGAGGTGCAGGCTTCCCGGGACCTCACACTCGCCTAGCTGCTCCCTCGGGGCCTGTTCTTGCCCTTGGAGGGAGAAGGGACCCTGCTGTGGAGGAAACCTGACCTCACAGGACAGAGGTGTGTGTGCCGGGTCAGGACGGGGGTGATGATGCAAGAACCGTTGTTCTTGGGAAGGATGCAGAGGTCCTGGCTTTTGAGAACAAGCGCTCCTCGGGGCATTAACCCAGGGCAATCTTGCAATGGTTTCGTTTTTCATGGGGCATTTTAGCATCACGGCTGGTGTCCAAATGAGGCCGGCAGTACAGGTGGGCATGGAGGGGTCTCCTGATCGCCAGTGTCTCCAGTCCCACAGCCCTCCTTACCCTCAGTCGCAGGGCTGGGCACCCATCTAAGCACCTCACCTGCTGGATCTCATTTAATCCTTGGAGCAGCCCTCGGACAGGGTGTGATCGCTTTCTGCGTTTTTTTCAGTGGAAGTTGACAACTCAAGGTAGTTAAAGCCCGGCTGATTTGGACTGAGAAGCAGAGGGAGGAAAAGGGCTGGAGGGAAGCTGAGGGGCCATCACTCTGAGTAGGCCTACTCTGAAGAGCATTTAGAAAAGAGCGGATAAAAAAAGAAATGTGAGGACTTCCCTGGTGGTCCAGTGGTTAGGACTCGGAGCTTCCAATGCAGGAAGGGTGCAGGTTCAATCCCTGGTCGGAGAACTAAGATCCCGCATGCCATGTGGCTTGGCCAATACATACATAAAATTAAAAAGAGAAAAAAAGAAATGTGGTTTCATTGCCCCAAGCATGTACTCCATCCACCTGGGCTACCTGCTGGGGTCCTCAGAGACCTGGCTCCGGGAGACGATGTGGACCAACCATCCCACAAGGACGTCCAGTTCAGGGGGCTCCAGCCTGAGGGGTGCAAATGAGTTCCGCCAGGTGGTTCATCGTGGGGTCATCCCCAGGCCAGCACTGCACCTCCTTGGGGTCAAGCCCAGGGAAGGGGAGAAATGGATTCCATCTCTGACAGCCCTGCCCTAGTCTCACCGGGAGGCAGTGAAGAGGGTGGAGTCCAAGGAGACCCTTCTGAAACCTCCCTGCCCCCGACGTCCACCTGCAGGCTCCCAATCCTAACCCTTGCCGAAGCAGGGGGACACCGCGCGGCTCCTTCCCACTTCTGTGGCTCACTCTGCAAAGCGAGGGTGACAGCTCTGGCCCCCGCCCTAAGGGTCCTAAGGCTACGTATAAACTCTCCTACAGAAAGCACAGTGTGGGCAAAGTAGAGGTTGTCCTGGGGAGAGAGGAGGATCCGGCATCGGAGGGGAGCGGGGAGCAGAAACAAAGCAGCAAAGGAGAGAAGGCGGGGCAGGGCTCTGGGAGTCCAGAGGGCGGGGCCTCGGGGGGCTCTGCTCAGGGCCTGGACTTCATCCCAGCACATCTCACAGTCGCAAGATGGGATTAGATTTCTGTGCAAATCAAAGCTGCCCTCCTATTGGGAAAGACCCTGGAGGAGACGATGAGGGTCAAGGGGTCTGGTGAGGGAGGCAAGGAAGGCAGAACAGTTGGACAAAAGGCCTGCAGAAGGGCTTGATAGAGACACATGGACTTGCAGATGCAGAGGAGGGTGGGTGAAGGTCTGGGCAGGAGATGAGGAAGACCACTCGGGACAGGCCAAGGCCGGGCAGGGAGTCTAAGCATCAGTCAGGTAGCTCCCGGGTGCAGAGAACAGCTCCCAGGACCCGGCTGGGAGCGGACCTCAGCACTCTTGGTTCTGACAAGCTGCTCTTACAGAGGGCCCCCTGCCTAACCCCAAAGGTTCTCAGGTCTGTATGCCTGCAGACTCCTCCTCTGTTGCGAGCAAAAAGTCCCTCGTCAAAAAAAAAAGAAAATAAAAAAATCAGAATTAGACATTCCATCCTGCATCCACCAGCTCAGCCCTTCCAATCATTCCAAAGCTGAACAGACCATCAGCACTGTGTGAACCAAGGCCACCACTGAGGCATACAGCCCAGCGAAGGGCACGTCGGTCCTCAAAAAAATATCCCGTGAATTCATACGAATAACCAGCTCACTGTGGTTAGGATGCCTAGGCCCTTGATATAAAGTTTCTCTTTTAATCCTCAGTGCAACGCAAAGAGCCCCATATACTGATGACCATTTAAAGATGCAGAAACTGAGCCTCCTTTGAGGCTCTCAAGAATCTGCCCAAGGCCAGAGAGCTGGTAAGTGGCGGTGGTGGTGGTTGTTTAGTCTCTTGCCTGGCTCTTTGCGACCCCGTGGGCTGTAGCCCAGAAGGCTCCTCTGCCCATGGGATTTCCCAGGCAAGAATATTGGAGTGGGTTGCCATTTCTCACTCCAGGGGACTTTCCCAACCCAGGGATTAAACCCACATCTCCTGCATTGGCAGGTAGATTCTTTACCACTGAGCCACCAGGGAAGCCCTGGTAAGAGGTGGACTTTGAATTAAAAATATATTTTCTTAACTCTTCCAAGTGTGCACGTGCCCCAAGAAACGGGCCTTAGCACAGGCCTGAACCCCAGGCTGCCAGGTGTCCGCCGCGTGACTGGGGGTGAGTGATGAGCTGCTGTCTCCCCTGAGGGCTGGGGAGGGAAAAGGATGGAAACCCTACCTGGCATGCAGTGGGCACTCAAGAAAGATCTCTGAGGCTAAGCTTTGTTTGCTCTAAATCCACTCTATCAGTCACCACCTCAGTGACTTCTGAACTCCGAAGGGAAAAGACTGAACTTGGAGAACACATTTCCACCTCCTGCCTTTCCTGCCCAAGAAAGGGAATAAGTCGTCGTGAGGTGGGGAGGGGCTGGAACCGAGGCTGGGGAGGAAAGTCCAGGGGAGCGCCCAGGAGGTCCGCCTCGGAGGGAAATGAACGCTACCTTGAGAGAATGCACCTTGTTCCTGTCCAGGGTCGCGGCCAGTGCAGGAGAAGAGAAGCCTGACCGGATCGCCTCTCCCTCCCCACCTCCTGGGACTGTTCACTCCCTGCAGCCTCAGCTCAGGTCAAGTGGCCACAGCCTAGGCTGGGTCAGCTGGGGAGCCCGCCTTCCCCTGACCCTTCCCCAGGGCCCCTAGGTATGGCCACCCCAGCCCCCCCAAGCCTCTTGGAGCCCACCACTTCAGCAACCACCCCTTCCACACAGGTGAGACACGGAAGGTATCTCCAAAGAGCCCAAGAGCCACGGGAACCGCCATAGGACATCCTTAGAGATGCGCCCACTTAGACGACACCAATTTCTGGTGAGCTCGGTCCCAGGAGGACCATGGATGGAGCCTGCTGTGGCCAGGTGCTTTACCCGGGTTATTCTCGCCCCAGAATCCTGTTCGTGCACAGAGAACCTGGGTCCAGGCTGGGGTCACCCGACCGGAAGGGGACTCTAGGCTCCTACCCAGGCAAAACTAGTATGGTGGTTTACGAACATGGACTCTGCAGCCAGAGGCCCTGGGTTCAAAGCCCTACTTCTCAGGTATTTTAAACAGTGCAGCCACCCTGAAAAACAGCCTGGTGGGTCTTGAAAATGTTAAACACAAGAGTTACCACTTGACACGGCATTCCCACTCCACGGATCTACCCAAGAGAGATGAAGACACATATTCACACCAACACCTGTACACAGACATTCACCTCAGCAATCTTCGTAACAAAAATGGGGAAACCATCCAAATATACATCAATGGATGAATGAACAACATGTGGTCTGTCCATACGATGGAATATTATTCTGCAGTAAAAAGGGATGGTGAACTGACACACAGGCTACAAGAGGGATGAATCGTGAAACTACGATACTTGGTGAAAGAAGCCAGTTACAGAGAACCACATACCGTATGATGATTCCGCTGGTATGAAACGTCCAGAAAAGGCAAATCCCTAGACACAGGAAGCAGATTAGTGCTGCCAGGGGCTGGGGGTGTTTGCTTAATGGGTATGGTTTCTTTTGAGGCGACAATGAATGAGTTCTGGAATTAAGACAACGGCAACAGTTGCCCAACTCTGAACACACAAGCGGCTTGTTGTGTTGCTGTTGCTGTTTAGCTGCTAAGTCGCCTCCGACTCTTTTGCAAACCCATGGACTGGAGCCTGCCAGGCTCCTCTGTCCATGGGATTTCCCAGGCAAGAAATCTGGAGTGGGTTGCCACTTCTTTCTCCTGGGGGGATCTTCCTGACCCAGGGATTGACCTTCTACACTGGCAGGCAGATTCTTTACCAAAGGATCATCAGGAAAGCCCACCCAAGAAGCTACTGTGTTGTAAACTTAAAGAGGGTGAATTATATGGTATTTTATGTGAATTTTATCTCAGTAAAGCTGCTATTTAAAAAAAAGAAAACTGCTCTTCACTAGTTGCTTTTGTGATCTTGGGCAAGGTATGAACCCTCCATGCCTCAATTTCCCCATCTGTAAAATGGGGCCAGTAACTGTACCTACGTGCTAAGGGTTGTTGTGAGGATTGAGTGAGTTCATGCATGACGTGCTCTAAGCAGCTGTCTCGCTGGGTGCCAGCACTTCCCCTTGGTCTGACTCTGCCGCCCACGCTGCCCTGGCACACCGCCATCTGCTCACCCACCACACTGCCCTTTGATTCTGCACACTCACCTCGCTCCTATCTCTCCCACCCAGTGCCCAAATTTTCGTAAAACATACATCCTTTCAAATTTATCATCTTGATCATTTTAAAGTTGACTTCTCAGTAGTTAAGTGCGTTCGTATTGTTGTGTAACCGATCTCCAGAACTCTTCATCCTGCAAAACTGAAACTCTATACCCACTGAATAACAACTCCCCACTCACCCGCCCTCACGGCCTCTGGCAATCACCACTCGACTTTCTGTCTCTACGAATTTGACTTCTCTGGGCACCTCACGCAAGTAGAATCAAACGGTATTTGTCTCTCGGTGAATGCCTTATTTCGCTTGGCATGATGTCCCTGAGGCTCATCCATGTTGTAGCATGGGTCACAGTTCCTTTTGAAGTCTGGGTTATCTGTAGAGACCACATTTTGCTATCTGTGCATCTGTTGATGAGCACGTAGGTGGTTCCCACCTTTTGGCTATTATGAATAATGCTCCCGTGAATATGGGTGGGCAAGAAGACCCCAAGCTTTTCAGGCCAGACCTTAGAGGTGTGAGTGTGTCCATTATAAGGAAATGACTATAAGTCCAATATAAGTGTGCTGGCTTCCCTGGTGGCTCAGTGGTGAAGAATCCACCTGCCTTAGAGGTGTGAGTGTGTCCATTATAAGGAAAGGACTACAAATCCAATATAAGTGTGCTGGCTTCCCTGGTGGCTCAGTGGTGAAGAATCCTCCTGCAATGCAGGGGATGTAAGAGACACAGGTTCGATCCCTGGGTTGGGAAGATGCCCTGGAGTAGGAAATGGCAACCCACTCCAGTATTCTTGCCTGGAAAATTCCATNGTGGCGCAGTGAGTAAAGAATCCACCGGTAGTGCAGGAGACGCAGGAGACACAGGTTTGACCCTCGTGTCGGGAAGATCCCCTGGAGGAGGGAATGGCAACCCACGTCAGTATTCTCACCTGAAAAATGCTGTGGACAGAGGAGCGTGGCAGAGTTGCAAAGAGTCAGACACAATGCAGCGTCTAAGCAGAGCACAGTTTTCCAGCCAACAGCCCCAGTGGAGGACAGAAACCTCCGGGCAGATCCGACAGCCCCCAGACCTGGGGAGGGAGGCTTCACCTGACACGAACGAGAGACGCTGAGCAAGGACCACTTAGCTGAGCCTGATCCCCCTCTCAGACCATGGAAGGCAATAATTAGATAATTATAGTTGTTCTAAACCACTATATTTAATAGCAATAGATTATTGGAATATTCTAGAATCAGTCTGGTTGCTGGTGGTAATGGTGGGTGAGGGCAGGGGGAGCTGACCAGGGAATTATCCTGGATTGGTTCCTCTCGCTTCCTTGCGCCGCCCCCGCCCCCGTCTAAAACAGGTCTTGATTTTATTTATTGCACACCTCTGTAATCCAGCTGTCTCTTCACCTTGAACATCATGTTCCCATGTCCTAGATCGTTGCAATGGCTTCCTAATGTCCATCACATCCCCCTTGTGTTGCCTAATAGATGTTCTATGATGTGGGCCTCCCACCTGTAACTCTTTTAGGGACCATGGCTCTCCTGAGAAAGCCGAGCTCTGATCCTCCGTAGTTGGACTTATGGGAAGGAAGAGGCTTTCTCGCTAGTAGACCCATCCTCTCCAGTATGGTAGACATTAGCCGTACATGGCTATTGAATACTTGAAACTGGAACTAGTGCCATGAGAAATTGAAGCTTTAATTCTACTTCATTTTAATTAATTTAAAATTAAAGAATGATGATTTAGTTATTGGAAAACATTGACGTATGTTTGGAAGAGGCTGCCCAGGTGTCCTGGTTTTCCTGGAATTGGGCTTTCAGGCTGTGGAACTCTGAGTTTTAAAACCAGGACTTGTGGACTTCCCAGGCAGTCCAGTGGTTAAGACTCCAAGCTTCCACTGCAGAGGGTACAGGTTCAATTCTTGGTCCGAGAACTAAGATCCCATATGTCATGCAGCATGGCCAAAAAAAAAAAAAAAGGAAAACCAAGAAGTGAGTAAGCAAGGATGACTTGGTGACACTGCTTTGATACAGCTTGGTTATGGACATCCGTGAAATCCAAATACAGCTCAAGTATCATGGATGAGAATTTAGCAGCTGGATGGAGATGTGCCGTAAGTATCGAATACACCGTAGCTTTCAAAGACTTGGTATAGAAAAAATCTTAATAATTTCTTATATTGATTACCTGATGAAATGATAATATTTGGGATGTTGAGTTAAATAGAATATATACTAAATTCCACCTGTTTCTTCTTTACTTTTTAAAATTTGAAGTCACGTATGGCTTACATTATATTTTTATCTAGCCCTGCCCTTCAGTAGTGGCTCTCAAACCGTGGTTGGTGTCGGAATCACTGGGGAACCTGGTAAAGATACCCAGGCCCAGGCCTTGCCCTGCTTAGGGAGCCTGGGCCCCTGTTCTTTATCAGCTTTGCTGGTCTCAATCACCCTGCTGTGGTGGTGACTGGTGTGGGAATATAGATGTCTCGGGTCTCTGGACCCAAGAAAACAATGCCCCAGGACAGGCGGGAGTTCTCAGTCTGCCTGGCTAAGGCCTACCATGGGCTTTACCAGCACGAGCTGCTCAGATGGCAGAGAAGTAGAAAAAGAAGAGAGGGAGGGGAGGGCCAGGAGAACTAAGGGGGCATCTTTTTCTGGGGCTTTGGTTCTTTCTGGATCCTTCCTTAGTCCCTAGGTGAGCTGACCTTGAATTTCCTCCCCTGGGTTTGACAAACAATATCAAGGGCCATGGGGAGTCATTGAAGGTTCTTGAGCAGGGGAGGAGCCCAGTGAAATGGATATCTTTCCGAGGGAGCCCAGGTCTCTACCACCTCCTTTTCCCACCCTTTACCGCAGGGCTGCAGGCAGAAGAGAGTTCTCTGATTCTTTGCTGGAGAGTCCCTTCCCGCATGCTCGCCTTCACCCCCACGGAAAAGGAGTGTGTGCTTGGTTGCTCAGTTATGTCCAACTCTTTGCGATCCCATGGACTGTGGCCCACCAGGCTTTTTTGTCCATGGAGATTCTCCAGGCCAGAATATAGGAGTAGGTTGTCATGCCTTCCTCCAGGAGATCTTCCCAACCCAGGGATTAAACCCAGGTCTCCTGTATTGCAGGTGGATTCTTTGCCAGCTGAGTCACCAGGGAAGGGAAAGGATTACTGGTCCCCAGAGTGCGGTGGACTGAGTTCACATGTGAACTGTCCCAGCTTAGTCCCCATCAGCCATTATCCTCATCTCGGGCACAGGGATGCCTCTTCTTCCTTCATGCTCCCAGGCCTGCCCAGCCTTGCCAAGATCCCCCAGAGACCAGGTGCCGGCCTCTCTGCTGCAAATCCACACTTAGACACAGATGCCAGGCATCACTTGGCCCCACGGAGGGAGAGAGTGTGGGGTGTGGGAAACCAGCCAGCCAAGCGTCACTGCATCCCTGAGAACCAGGCCTGGTTTGAGTTTGGCCTCTATCACATTCCGTGCTGTGCAGATTACATCTTTCTCTGCTTTGGTTTCCTCATCTATAAAATGGGCATGATGGTGCCTTTCTCACAGAGCATGCTCATGCGGAAATGAAAGGAAAGAACGCCTTTGGGAAAACACCCAGCACTGCTCCTGGTAGACATTCATTCATCAAATATTTGTTGAGTGACTGAATGAGTGAGTGAGTGTGTGGATGGGCACGTTGGCACTCTGGCCTCAAGGGCAGCCCCACTCTGTAGTTTGCAATCTACTCCCTCCTGGCTTGTGGCTGCCCTCAGTGAAGGAGGAAAGGAGGGAAACGGGTGTGTCTCGGGCTTCCCCTCCGTGCCTGTGTGTGCTCGTTGCAGCTGATTCCCAGAACAGGTAGGGATTCATGCTCGTTTTGCAGATGGGGAGACTGAGGCTAGGGGAAGGTCAGGAGGAGCCGACTGTGGACACAACTTTTCTTGGGTCTCCCAAGGGCCTGCACCAGGGCTGAGCACATCCTTCTGCTTAAGGAATGCCGATTGGTTGAGTAGGTGAGTGAACATCGGGCCCGAGGTGACAAGAGAAGCCCCATCCTCTTTATTGGGACAGCCTTGGGCAGGGCAAGAGGCAAGGAGTCTTTCTCTCATGCTCTGTCTTGGATTATTTCCTTCCATACCCTCTTCCTGCCTCCTCCCCTTCTACTTCTCAGCCTGTGCTCTTTCAGCAATTTTTTTCCCCCTTTTCTTTCTTTCTCCCCTCCTCCCTTCTTTCATCTGTGCTTAAGGCTGGCCTTACTGCAGCTCTTTGATATCCTGGGAACTGATTTGAAAAGCATCAGGGCCTGAGATTCTGAAGGTGTGACTTGGGGTAGAATGTGCATCGGTTTTACGACCCCTGAAATTCAAGTGTCTGGATGGCTGCTTCCCAGGAAGGCGGTGAGCTGTTGTTCATCAAGTCATTGGGATGCAAGAGCCATAGCTGAGTCCTGTGGAGCTGAGGAACTGTGGGATGATGTGTGGCCTTCCCCGGGGTGGTGTTCCTTCAAGGCTTGTAGTGACTCAGGATGCGCATGTGGTGATGGACCAGTGGGAGTGGCCTGGGGGTCCTAGGTGACCTCTGATCCAGAGCAGTTCCAGAATTCCTTCTTGGCAGGTGACAGGAGAGGGAGCTGTACCTGGGGTGTCTTTTTGCACATAGCAAAGGCGGTTTGCTCTCTTTGGAGGGAATCTGATCTCTAACATCCTTTGTGAAGATGCAGAAACATCTGCAGTGGACACTGCTGGGATTGCTCATGAGATATTAGTCTCGTCTCAGTGAAGAGAGCAATTTATCAGAGGCCATTCCTTCCAGCGATGAAGAACCTTTCAGAACTTGATTGCACTTAATGCATCAGCCTTTCCAAAGTGTTTTATTCCACCCTCAAATGAGATAATGAAGCCCTTTAATTTACTGTTCAACTCCTGCCCAGAGTGAGGGGGTCAGGCCCGAGGAGACAGAGAGCTGGACCCTGGCTCAAGAGGCCAAGCACGCCCAGGGTGTCGTCAGCCTGGAGCTGCCCGTCTCCTGGTGGGAGCTGGCACGGAGTCCCAGGCAGCCCAGAGTCAATCCCAGTCTGGTGGCTTCCTTCCTCTGCATCCCCAAGCAAGTCACTTACTCTCTCGAAGCCTCAGTTTCGTCTTCTGTAAACTTAGGATGGTTGATGACACTGGCGTGGCAGGGTTGTGGAAAGGATTAGGGATGATGTGGCTAGGCGGGCAGGGCCTGTCACTGGATAGATCCTCAATACATAGCAATTGTCATTGGGTAGTGAGACTGAGCTCGGAGACCTCAGAGGAGGTCGTTCTTGCTCCTGGTCATTGGGGACATTCACATCCATGGCTCTGCCCTGGAGTTACCATTGGCACCAAGTAAATCAGTCTTCAAGGCCTTCACCTCCTGCTTCTCTGCCCATCTCATCCTGACCATTTCAATGGAGCTAGCCCCCTTAGACAGCAGATGATGGATGGAGCTAGCCCACTCAGACAGTAGATGATGGATGAAGGGCTGTAAAAATCCATCCATGGGCAGCATCGGAGCCCAGGCTGGACCTTGCCCAAGCCTCCTTCAGCCTCCCATCTGGACCTGGGAGCTTCTCGACCTCTCCTCCCCTGGCTCTCACCCCCTATTGGACAAGAGTATTCTGGCATATGTGATGGTGCCAGCTCTGGGTAAATTTAAGGGGCCTCATTAGATTTGTGTTGATTACAGTACTCTCCCCTGAAAGCAATAAAGTCGCTTGCTCTAACAATAGCAGCCTTCCTAGGTGTCTCAGTGGTAGCGAATCCGCCTGCCAGTATAGGAGATGCAGGGAAGATCCCCTGGATGAGGGCATGGCAATGCACTCCAGTGTTCTTGACTGAAAAATCCCATGGACAGAGGAAACTGTCAGGCTACAGTCCATGGGGTCCAAAGAATTGGACCCAACTGAGCATGCGTGTGTTGCACACACACACACACACACACACACACACACACACAATATCAGTATATTATGATACTTTTTGAAGGGTGGAAGTAAAGCATCTTGAGAAAGGGGTGTGTTTTCTAATTTGCTCACAGGTTAGTACAGATGAATGGCTTACCCTTCCTTCCTCCGCTGCCTCAGTGACCTTCCCGGGCTCAACCCCACATCCCCTCATGGCAGGATTCTGGCGTTTGTCCTCTGTTCCTGCTCTGGCCTGGAGGGACCAGCCAGGACTTGCACTGTTGGCTTCATCTCAGGCAGATTCCTAACTGGCTCTTGTCGCCTTGGATCCTGACCCCAGAATGACTCCTATCGACGTCTTCTCCTCCCTCAACTAAGACCCAGTGCAGCCAAATAAATAAATAAATATTTTTAAAAAAGTATTCCTTCGACTTATTTCCTTCCTCTTCTAATGGACATCTCTGCCTTTCAAAGTTTCTGCTATTTATTTCCAGGAGACCCAGGGGTGTCTCACTAGTGCTCACAAACATTTTCCTGCTACATTTTATTGCCATTTTCCTCCTTCTGTGATTGATTTTCAAGCTGGGATGGTTGCTGTCAAGGTTTCTGCTGTCTTCTCCCATCGCTGTGGCCCTCGCTCCTCGGAAAGCTGAGGACCTCTCCAGGATGAAGGCTGGCTTGGACACACCCCTCTGAGCTGCCCCCATCACCCTAAAATGACTTTCCTGTCCCTTCCAGGCTTGCCGTTTCATGGTCACACAGCTACAAAATATGCCGTTATCTCTTAGTACTGTGCAGACTGTATTCCCCCCAAAAGGTACCAGCAATAACTCCCCATCTTCACATGGTCTTCATATGATGGGACTCTGACACCCCTTCTTCTTAGATCGAGATGGATTTGTGACTATGGCCGAAAACACAGAGGGTCATAAAGAGTGATGCAGCTTCAGCTAGCTTGCTTGGGATGTTTGCTCAGGGGACCCAGCCACCATGCTGTGAGGAAGCCCAAATCATATCCACCTTCCAGCCAGGGGAGTGGATGGTCCAGCCAGTCAGCCATCCTGGCCCATGCCACCTGGAGCAGAGATGAACTGTCGCCACTGAGCCTGCCCAGACTATGGATCATGAGTAGAATGAGTGTTGTTTGAAGCCACCAAGTGTGACATGCTTTGTTGCACTGCTGTGCAACAGACACAGAGCTTCTCCAGTTTCCAGTATTCTTCCCTGGGACTCAGACCTGGAGCCCCGGGGCTGAGCCCAGGGCCAACCTGAAGGACTGATCTGGCTCCACCCACTTGCGAATTACATTTCCCTTTCCTCAGGTTGAGCCTCTTCCTGGGAAGCTCTTGAGTCCTCTCAAAGACTGACCCATGGGGGCAACTGGCCCTCTGGAACTGACTGAAAGTGAAAGGTGCTCAGTCATGTCCGACTCTGGGACCCCATGGACTATACAGCCCATGGAATTCTCCAGGCCAGAATACTGGAGTGGGTAGACTTTCCCTTCTCCAGGGGATCTTCCCAACCCCGGGATCAAACCCAGATCTCCTGCATTGCAGGCGGATTCTTTACCAACTGAGCTATCAGGGAACTGGACATCCTTAAATCCTGGAGGGCCAGAGTTTAGATTAAAACCAAGACATCTCCTTCACTTCCTTGTTATCCTCCACTCCTAATCACAATCTCAGTTATTTTATGAGAGGGAAACTGAGGCTCAGAGAAGTTGAATCACTCTCCTCAGGCAGTACAGCCGGGAAATGGGAGACTGAGATTTAGACGCACATCTGTCTGCCTCTCTGCTTCCCTGGGGACTGCTTCTCTGTGTTATGTGCAGAGGCTGATGCTTCACAGGGGCCCCTTGTGTCTCCCCAGGGCCCTAAGCCACTTTATCACCCTCTTTACAGACGGCCCTCAAAAAACATATATGTTCAGATAGCTAATAAACATATGAAAGGCACTCAACCTCATTTGTAACTAGGAGATGCAAATAAAAATCCCAAGCTGGAGTCCCAGTGGTTAGGATACTGTGCTCTCAACTGCCAGGGGTGTGGGTTCAATTCCTGGTCAGGGGACTAAGATCCTATAAGCCACGTAGCACACCCAAACAATGCCCCCCCACCCAAACAAGACAGCAACAACAAAAGCAATCCAAGCATACTTCTACTGTGATAGAATGCAGAAGCGCATCTCTCAGACCACCTCCCATAGACTTGTGGCCCAGCAGTCATTTTGGACAACGCGGGTCGTTCCCGCTTTGGTGCACCCTCTGGATTCAGTGGGGGCTCACTTTCTCCTTCTGCTTGCACCTGCTTCCTTCCCGACCACAAGTGTCGATCTCAAGAGCACGTCTTAATAAACATCCTGGGTGCTAAATTCCATCTCTGTTTCCAGGGGAACCTTATCAGTGACAACTACACATCCACTAGAATGGCTGAAATACTTTGAAAAAAAAATTGAATCCTGTTTTTCATGTTTTTGAAACATTACAGACTGGAAACAGACTCATGCATATATGGCCAGTTGATTTTTGACAAAGGTGCCACGTCAATTCAATGGAGAGAGGATAATCATTTCAACAAATGGTGCTGGAACAACTGGACAGTCATATGAGAAAACAGAAAGCAAGCAAAAGCAAAAAAAAAAAAAAGGCCTTGATTACCTGTACCTCACAACCTATACAAAAATCAACTCAAAATGGGTCATAGACCTGAAAGCAAAACTTAAAATACTCCCCAGAAGGAAACATAGGAGAAAAATCATTGTTAACTTCAGGTTAGGCAAAATTTTTCTTTGTTATAGCTTCTTTATCCATGAGCTATAAAATAAAAATATGGTAAATTAGATTTCATTGAAATTAAAAACATCTGATTTTGAAAAGACATTCTTATGAAAATGAAAAGACAAGCTACGGCCTGGAGGAGAATATTTGTAAAACACATGTGATAAAGAACTTGTATCCAGAATATAAAGCATCCTGAAAACTTCATAATAAGCGAACAAATGACCTAATTAAAAATGGTCCAAAAAATTGAATCAACCCTGCAGACAAGAAGATATGTGGATGGCAAGTGAGCACGTGGAAGGATATTGAGCATCATGAGCTATTAGAGAAATGCAAAATAGAAACCAAAATGAGAGGGACTTCCCTGGTGGTCCAGTGGTTAAGAATCTGCCTTGTGTTCTTGTGTTCTTTTCTCTTCTCCTCCATCCTGTGTGGGGCTGAATTTGCTCCTTGCCAAGTCCTCTCACGAGACTGTCAGTACCAAATGATTCCTGGCCAAGAAACAAAGGCAGAATCATCCCATTCCCCAATGGACACGAATGAAAACTGAAAATAAAATCAGGTACAGCTCCAAGAGAAGACAGACACTGGAGAAAAATCAAGCTGGGTCTATAAGGAGCCTCACATGTGAAGTGGCACATTTATGCTCCGTCAAGGTCACTTGCATCTTACTGAATCACGGTGCTGAGACCATCACTACTGTCTGAACAGCTCATGGGAGAAATGGAATGTTTGGCTCATGGTGTTTCCTGACTAGTGGTTCATTTGGCTCAGAAATAAATATGTGAAACCTTTTATTGGAACTGCTCTTGTATTATTCTGGCTTGTGATGATGTACTGAACAAATACCTTTCCTGTCAGGTGGGGAAAAAAAAAAAAAAGAATCTGTCTTGCAGTGCAGATGATACAGGTTCGATCCCTGGTTAGGCAACTAAGGTCCCACGTGCCTCCTAAGCCTCGACACCGCAACTACTGAAGGCTATGCAGCAAAACTGGAGAATCTGGTAACACCATGAAAGATCCTGCATGACGCAGTGAAGATCCCGCGTGCCACAACTAAGACCCAATACAGCCAAATAAATGATAAAATAAAAAAGAGGCAAAATGAAATACCACTAGACATCTGTTACAATGACTTAACAAACAAGCTTGACAAGACCAAGTGCTCGTGAAGATGCACAGCAACTAGAACTCATGCAAAATTGTACAGAATGTTTGGGAAATGGTTCGGCAGTTTCTTATAAAAGTAAACATGCACTCATCATCGGAGAAGGCGATGGCACCCCACTCCAGTACTCTTGTCTGGAAAATCCCATGGACGGAGGAGCCTGGAGGCTGCAGTCCATGGGGTCACTAAGAGTCGGACACGACTGAGTGACTTCACTTTCACTTTCATGCATTGGAGAAGGAAATGGCAACCAACTCCAATGTTTCTGCCTGGAGAATCCCAAGGACGGGGGAGCCTGGTGGGCTGCCGTCTGTGGGGTTGCACAGTCAGAAACGACTGAAGCAACTTAGTAGCAGCAGCAGCAGCAGCACTCATGCGATCCAGCAATCCCATTCTGAGTTGTTGGAGAAAGAAAAACGTGTTCCCACAAAAACCAGCTCACCCATGTTCACAGCAGATTTATTCATAATTTCCCTTCCTGGAAACAACCCAGATGCACTGTAATTGGGGAATGGATGAATAAACTGGTACATCCATACCGTGGAATACGATTCAGCCATAACAAACTGTGGAAGCACTCAATAACATCAGTGAACCTCAGACACATTATGCTAAGTCGGTGAAACCAAAGTCAAAAGGCTTCATACTGTATTACAAATGTTGGGAGAAGGGTAAAGGATTTGGTACCTGTCCAGTACCACCAAGGAATTTTGGAAGATGACAGAACTGTTCTATATTATGATTGTGACAGTGACCACGCCACTGTATGCATTTACCACTCGCAGAACTGTACACCAAGAAGAGTACAATTTACTGTATGCAGATAAACTAGCCCGAAAGTATTGAGCCCCAAAGCCCTTTATGTAAGTAGTATGGTACTGCATGTATCCTGTAGCTTGCTTTTTTTGCTTGCCCTTATATGCTTTATACAAGTTGACACTATGTATATAATAAGGATACATGTAGCTCTTGTTCATTCATTTTAACTGCTACATGATATTCTATTATGCATTATATCTTAGTTTGTCTATTTTTCTTCTTCTGATGGATATTTCTTTGTGTCTATTTTTTCTTCCCTCTGTTTTAAGCAGTGTAACAATAAAGACTCCTATAAACGTTTTCCGGAGCACAAGTGCAGAGATTTCTCTCTTGAATATTTACTGAAAAGACTAAATTGAATAGGGATAAAGACTATGAGCATCTTCACATTGCTCTCCAGGGGCTTGTACCAACTGACTCTACCAACAGTGTTTGAGAATTTCATTCCTCTACATCTTCAGAAATTGTATTATCAGGCCTTAACTTCTGCTTAGCTGATAAATGTAAAATGATACCTAATTGTTGTCTTATTTTGCATTTTCCCTGATTACTAGGGAGGTTGATTTATATGTTTGTTGGTCAATTTGGGTCTTTTTCTTATGTGAATTGCCTCCTCGTTGTCTTTTTTTTTTTTTTTTTTTCCTACTGTGTTTTACATCTTTTTCTTCTTGAAAAAGTTTCTTTGTTTTTTCCCCTCAACCTCTTCCTGATTGTAATCCCTTATTGGGTAGCAGATATCTTCTCAGTCTGTGGAATTAAAAAAATTTTTTTGATAGTATCTTTTGTTGATTAAAATCTGTAAATTTATTAGTCTTTTTGTTGTTGTTGTTCACCCTTTTTGTGTCTTTTCTAAGAAATTTTTCTTCACCTTAAGGTCATAAGAGATGTTTTCCTGTAAACTTTAAAAAGTTTTGCTTTTCACATGTATGTCTTTAGTTCACTTGGAATTGATCTTTTTGTGTGTTGTAGAACTCTAATTCACAGAAGGCAATGGCAACCCACTCCAGTACTCTTGCCTGGAAAATCCCATGGATGGAGGAGCCTGGTGGGCTGCAGTCCATGGGGTAGCTGAGGGTCGGACACGACTGAGTGACTTCACTTTCCCTTTTCACTTTCATGCATTGGAGAAGGAAATGGCAACCTACTCCAGTGTTCTTGCCTGGAGAATCCCAGGGACAGGGGAGCCTGGTGGACTGCCATCTATGGGGTCGCACAGAGTCAGACACGACTGGAGTGATTTAGCAGCAGCGACACCATTTATTGAAGAATCCATCCTTTCTCCACTGATTTATATAGACTTATGGGCTCCCTATTTTATTGGTATAGTTGTCTATCCTTGCATCTATGACACTATCTTAATTATGTAATCAATCTTGCTATCTAATAAATCTGTCTGGGTCTATTCTTGGCCCTTTGCTTGTCTCTATAAATTTCGGAAGCATCTTGTCAAGTTCCCAAAGACAGTTTGGATATTTTTGAAATTCTATTTAATACATAAATTGAGGTAGAATGGGCATCTTTATGATATTGAATCTTTCTATCCATGAATGTGGTATATATTTCTGTACTTACTCAGATATTCTTTTGAGTCTTTCAGTAATGTTTTGTAATTTGGACCATATAGTTCTCGCACAACTTTCTGCTGCATTTATTTTAGGCACCTTACAGTTTTAATTGCTTTTTATTTTTTTGCTATGGTTGGTAAGTGAAATTAAAAATAATATATTCTAGTTATTTGTGATACATAGGAATGTTATTGATTTTTCTGTGTTAATCTCATGTATAGCAATCTTGCTGATTACAAGTCTGTGTATAGATTCTTTTGGATTTTCTCTGTAGATAATTATACTTTCTCTAGATATACTTTCCCTTTACACTTAATGTCTTTGTGTATCTTTTACTTGCCTTATTTAATTATCTGAGTACTTTAGTGTAATGCTAAAGGGAAGCAATGACAGGGGACTTCCTTTACTGCTCTGCGTACGTGCTCAGCTGCTTCAGTAACGGTCAGCTCTGTGACCCAATGGACTTTAGCCCACCAGGCTCCTCTGCCCATGGGATTCTCCAGGCAAGAATGCTGGAGTGGGTTGCCATGCCCTCCTCCAGGGAATCTTCCTGACCCATGTCTCTTTTGTCTCTTGCATTGGCAGGCAGATTCTTTACCACTGGTGCCACCTGGGAAGCCCCTTTATTGCTTTGAGTCTAATTGAGTTGCCTTTAAAGTTTTACCCTTAAATATAATATATGCAGTGAGTTTTGAACAATTACTCTTTATTCCATCAGTGACATTATATTCTATTTTGAGATTGCTTTTGAAAATCTTTTTAATGGTATAAATGAGTACAGAATTTTGTCAAATGCTTTTCCTGCAGGTATTGAGATGATCATATGCTCTCTTTTCCTTTTAATCCTATAATGTGGTGTATTACATTAATAGATTTACTTATTATTCATGAGATAAATCCCACCTGGCCAGCAACCATTTTATATATATATATATTTAATTTCACTGAAATTAAATTAGCTGCTGAATTTAATTTGCTGATATTTTATTTAAGATTTCAAAATACATGTTCATAAGTGTATAATGGATCTATAATTGCCTTTTTAAAAAATTATCCTTGTCTGGTTTTGCCATTAAGGTTATACTGGCTTCATAAAATGAAATCAGTAGCTTTCATTCTTTTCCTGTCTTTTGAAACATTTTTGTAAAAAAGTATATATTTTCTGGTCCTCAGAATTTTTAGAAAATTTGCCTCTAAGCTTGCNTTATATATATATATATTTAATTTCACTGAAATTAAATTAGCTGCTGAATTTAATTTGCTGATATTTTATTTAAGATTTCAAAATACATGTTCATAAGTGTATAATGGATCTATAATTGCCTTTTTAAAAAATTATCCTTGTCTGGTTTTGCCATTAAGGTTATACTGGCTTCATAAAATGAAATCAGTAGCTTTCATTCTTTTCCTGTCTTTTGAAACATTTTTGTAAAAAAGTATATATTTTCTGGTCCTCAGAATTTTTAGAAAATTTGCCTCTAAGCTTGCTCAAGCTTGGGATGGTGCAGGTCAACTTCTAGATGAATTAAACGTGTTTACTAATGTAGTTACTGTTGGAATGAATATCTTCCTTTTCATTACTTATTTTGATTATTTGTACCCTATTCCTCCTCTTCACACCTCCTTGTCCTCCATCTCCTTGCACAGGCTAACTAGTAGTGTCTTTATTTGATCACTTCCCACCTCCCCTGCAAAGAACCAGCTTCTGATTTTGTATTTGGATAGGATATAAATTTGACTGCTACAACAGAAACCTGAAATTATTAATGACGTAAATAAAGATACAAATGTCGAGAACAAACCTGTGGACTCGGGGAAGGAGGAGGAGCGGGTGGGATGAATTAGGAGATTGGGATTGACACATATGCTCTACTATGTATAGAGTAGATGGCTAATGAGAACCTATCACTCAGGGAACCCTACTCAATGCCCTACGGTAACCCAAATTGGGAGGAAATCCAAAAAAGAGGGGATATATGTATACATAAAGCTGATTGACTTTGTTGTACAGCAGAAACTAACACAACATTATAAAGCAAATATCCTCCAATGAAAATGAATTTAAAATAAATGAAATTTAAACAATTTTAATGACTTTTAAAAATTATGCATTATGTTCTCAATTGTGTACCCCACCGTCTTGTTCAGTTCCTCAGTCGAGTTTGACTCTTCGATCCCATGAATGGCAGCATGCCAGGCTTCCCTGTCCTTCACCATCTTCTGGAGTTTGCTCAGACTCATGTCCATTGAGTTGGTGATGCCATCCAACCATCTCATCCTCTGTCATCTCCTTTTCCTCCTGCCCTCAATCAATCCCACCCTCTGCTGCTGCTACTGCTAAGTTGCTTCAGTCGTGTCTGACTCTGTGCAACCCCATAGATGGTAGCCCACCAGGCTCCCCCACCCCTGGGATTCTCCAGGCAAGAACACTGGAGTGGGTTGCCATTTCCTTCTCCAGTACATGAAAGTGAAAAGTGAAAGTGAAGTCACTCAGTTGTGTCCGACCCTTAGCGACCTCATGGACTGAAGCCTATCAGGCTCCTGCGTCCATGGGATTTTCCAGGCAAGAGTACTGGAGTGGGGTGCCATTGCCTTCTCCGATCCCACCCTCTAGCTCCCTGCAAATTCACATGTTGCAGCCCTTTGAATGTGACTGTGTTTAGAGAGGTAATTAAAGTGGAGGTGGTAATTGCCCACCTTTAAAGAGGTAATTAAGTTAAAATGAGGCACCTTTATGATGGATGGGCCCAAATTCAATCGAACTTGTGTCCTTATAAGAAGAGGAGGACTTCCCTGCTGGTCCAGTGATTAAAACTAAGGATTGCAATGCAGGGGGTTTGGAACCCTGGTCAGGGAGCTAAGATACCACACAGTGCATGGTGCAGCCAAAAAAAACAGAAGAGGAAATCTGTACACATACGGAGACACCAGGCATAAGTGTGCCCAGAGAAAAGATTATGTGAAGATACGGAGAGAAGAGGGTCATGTATAATAAGCCAAGGAGAGAGGCCTCAGAAGAAACCAACCCTAGCAACACCTTGGTCTTGGACTTCTTAAATTTCTGTTGTTCAAGTCATCCAGACTGCAATATGTTAGTATGGCAGCCTGAGCAAACTAACATAGTAGCTCACATAAAGTCCCAGCTTTCATGGAGTTCATCAATTTCCCAGGCTCTTTCCATCCTATTGCTCTACCGTCTTCAACATGACCTGCCTTCCTGCCTGCATCTCAGCCAGCTGGAAAAGACAAGGGGGAAGGGAGAGCACACGCCTTCATTGTATAGACATGACCCGATACTTGTGCCCACTTCCATGTTTTATATTTGGCTGCAAAGGTTTCTGGGTGACCAGTTAGGAACACAAGAGTGGGAAGTGGGGAGCAAGGACAATTTACGCCATAAGATCTTTTTTAAAAAATTCCTTTCTGGGAATTCTGTAGAGGTCCAGTGGTTAAGACTCCATTGCCCAGAAAATATTTAAAAAATTTAAAAGTTATGTGTATTCTCAATTTCTTAAATTCTCAGTTTGTTGGGTGGTATAATCTCTCTCTCCTATATGTGATTCAACTTATTTGTGTTGTCCAGATGACATATATTGTGATTAAGAATATATTTGGACTTATTATACCACCCCATTATATGTTTTTTGGTTACTTTATCTTTCTTTTCCTTTTTGTCTCCTGTGGGCTATATATGTATACACAACATACATATATACACACACATTTTGAAGTTTAAGAATTTACTGATTTGGTAATGGAAAAGAATATGAAAAAAACTTTGCTGGTTTAGATGATTGATATTTTATTTCTCTTTTTTGTGGTTATTCTTAATTTTTAATAATTTAAAAGATTTCCTCTTTATCCTTGATTTTATGTGGTTTAATTATAATAGAGCTATATATGGACTTAATTTATGCTGTATATTCTTGGGGTGTATTTAAATTTTTTTTTTTTAAACTTTTTGGCCATGCAGCATGTGGGATCTTAGTTTCCCAACTAGGGATTGAACCTGTGCCCCCTGCATTGGAACCACAGAGTCTTAACCACTGAACTGCTAGGGAAGTCCCCTCTTGGAGTATATTTTTGATTTGCAGTTTCATATTGATCTTTAACTCTTGAAAGTCCTCACTGATTGCCTTATTACATTGCTTCTCCATTGCTTCCTCTTTTTCTGGAACTTCTATTAAATATATGTTGTAGTCCCTCCATCTCTCCTCCAGTTCTCTCAACTGCGCCTTTGTATATTTTTTCCCCTTTCACTCTTGGTGGTGTCATGGGGGTCAGGACACTGCTGGTAGCCGAGTGGTCGTCTGGATGGGCATCTACGGAAGGTCACCCTCTGAGTGTGGTGTTTGAGTCGAGATCCAGTGGGGGTGGAAGGATGTCATGTGGGATCAGAAAATAGTGATGTAGGGGAGATTCCTCCAGGCAGAGGGAGCAGGATTTGTAAAGGTCCCAAGATGAGAAAGTTCATGAGACGAAGAGCAAGAGGAGGTTGGCCACTCGAAGCCCCCGAAAGCCTTTAAGTCAGGAAAAGACGATCTGCTGGCCCATCTTTCTGGGGGCCTTGTGGAGCAGAGGACGGATGTAGGGCAAGAGCCGGAGTGAGGAGGCTGGAGGCTCTCGCAGCCTGGCTGAGAGACGGGCGGTAGTTGGGACCGGCAGCTGACAGTGGGGATGGAGGGAGAGGATGGAGGACTGGATATTTAGAACACAAGCTGGATGGTGATGGGCTGCATGGGAGTAAGCTGGCGGGGGTGAGGGGAGCCCAGGGCCCAGCTGCCAAGGGCAAGGCGTGGAGGTTTGGGTGCAAATCCTTATCTTGCTTATCCTTGTCCAGGTGGAACCCTTTGCACAGAATTGACCTGCTCTTCATGAGCCATTTTAAACGGGCTCCCAGGGATTGGATCTTCAGTGGGTCAGGTGTCCTGAGGGCCCCAGGAATACTATCTCCTTCCAGCTCTAGCCTCTTCTCTGACCCACTGGGTGTGTTGAATTATCCTTCTGGGCTTCTGCTTCTGCTGGGAGGCACACTGCGGTTAGACATTGACCCCGAGCCCTGGTCCAGCTGCTCAGACCTGGCCAGATCCCTTTCCCAGTGTTAGACCTTGATGACCTTCAGGTCCTGCCCTAATCTGAATAGGCTACTTGGAATAGAATCCTGTGCCAGCATCCATTTGGGCAGCTTCTCTCCCTGGAGACTCTGCTGCGGGACCACACATCCCAGCGGCCAGGCTGGACATCACCTTCAGCCCGGCTATCCTGTGCCTGGACCACCTCCACCCAGGCTTTACAATGCGGTGGTCACAAGCTGTCCTCCTGGTTCTCAGCTTTCTCCTCGTTATCAGCTCAGTTTGAGCTCCCTCAGAAGCAGGCTTTTAGACAGGGATTCAAGTCATCCCAGAAACCTCGGTAGGGTTGTGTCCAGTTAGAAAAAGGAAGGCAGCCAACACAAGCTAGCCTCGACAGAGATGAGCAGCTGAGCCGAATCTGGCGTGGAGCTCCGGGAGACGGCGCAGATGCAGGAACTCGGAGCTTTCTCACCTGCGGGGTGAGGTTGTCCCGGGGTATAGGCACAAACCCCCTTCGGTCACTGGTGAAGGGCAGCCCGAGGGACATTTAATTCCCCAACACTTGCCCCTGTCCTGGTTAGGCAGAGCAGACTTAGACGCTGGAGAAAGCCTTAGCCAAGAGTTGCAGATGCTGGATCCTGGCCCTAGAGTGGGGGGGCCCGGGGTACCCTCTTATCCTAACCCTGAAGCTGGAGCTCCTGTTCCACCATCTGCAAAGCCAGGGCAATGCCACTCGCCTGTCCCCTTGCTGTCAGCACTGCGGCTTAACACATGGACCGTGCCCGGCACTGCTGGGCACAGAGCAACCTGATAAGGCTGAGGAGGGCGAACAGTTCTCTGTGCTGTGCAAATGTGCCCTAGATACGTGGGCAGCAGACCCAAAGCTCTGAGACAGAAGGTAATCTCTTTTGCTTTGCCCCCGCCCCCCCTCACCCCCCC
>SJYV01021741.1:897979-1114840 GCA_006410875.1 Neotragus pygmaeus | reverse complement strand
TGGAAAAGACTCTGATGCTGGGAGGGATTGGGGGCAGGAGGAGAAGGGGACGACAGAGGATGATATGGCTGGATGGCATCACTGACTCGATGGACGTGAGTCTGAGTGAACTCCGGGAGTTTGTGATGGACAGGGAGGCCTGGCGTGCTGCGATTCATGGGGTCGCAAAGAGATGGACACGACTGAGCGACTGAACTGAACTGATGGCCGATTCATGTTGATGTAGGGCAGAAACCAGCCCAATATTGTAAAGCAATTATCCTTTAATTAAAAACAAACAAAAAGCTATTTTGCATAGTAAACTTAGGTAGCTATCAGACCGCAGTGATTTGGGCTTTAGTCTTGCTGGAAGAGTGTATTCTCAAGGCCTTTTTGGAAATTCCAATTCAACTTTAAATTAGACAGATGTTGAAGAAACTAACTTTAAAGTAAAAAGAGCAACACAATAGCCCTCCCAACAGGTCCGTCATCCTTTTAGAATTTCACAGAACGTTGGAAGTTGTTTGCTATAAATAGCAGTCCAAACACCATTATTCCCAGAACTGGTGGAAATTAACAGGTTAGTTAACGGTGAGTCCCTCGCGGCGACTCCTCCGCTGCCTTTTGGTGGCTGATTCGTTCAGTCGTGTCTGACTCTTTGTGACACCACAGACTGTAGCCCGCCAGGCTCCTCTGTCCATGGGATTCTGCAGGCAACAACACTGGAGTGGGTTGCCATTTCCTTCTCCAGGGCATCTTCCCGACCCAGGGATTGAACCCTCATCTTCTGAATTAGAGGCAGATTCTTTACCGCCGAGCCACCGGGGCCCCACTTCCNGCACTGCTGGGCACAGAGCAACCTGATAAGGCTGAGGAGGGCGAACAGTTCTCTGTGCTGTGCAAATGTGCCCTAGATACGTGGGCAGCAGACCCAAAGCTCTGAGACAGAAGGTAATCTCTTTTGCTTTGCCCCCGCCCCCCCTCACCCCCCCATCCCTGGCCACTGGTTCCTGCTGATGTGACATTCTTGTTCTAAAAACAGACATGTAACACCTCAAGCAGATTTGCAGTCCCTTGACAACGGTCTTGTTTGGCACATAAAGGGCCTCTGCTTTTCTGCCTGGCTTCCCAGAGCCCAGGAGAAGAGGTCAGTCCAAGGGGGCTGCTCAGAGAGCAGAATGGTGCCTGATCCTACCACCCATCCCTCCGGAAGAGGGAGGTACCAGGAGTCAGCGCCCTGTTGGTCTTGAAGGCCCTGTAATGGATTGCTGATGCTGTGGAAGGCTGACGACGTGTCTTTTGCTGGTGGTTTCACTCTTTGCCCCTGCAGACCCCTGGTTACTTTGCGTGACCATTCAGAGCATACCCCAGGTCAGGCACTTCCTGTTTAGAGCAGGGCGGCCCTACTCCCAGATGGAGGCCTTCCACTGCAGAGACACTGAGGTCCGCGGAATCCAGGCTTGCTCCCCGCTCTGCTTCCAGGAGGCTGCCCGCCCCAGGCGCTGTTCAAGCCAACCGTGAAGCATGGCAGCAGGCCAGGAACGGCCCAGGCATTGCTGCCCTGGGGTCTCAAGGGCGCCCTGTCACTCTAGCCATTCTGTTATTGCCACCCATGGGGGTGGGGGCTCTGGGCGCAGTGCTGGCCAGGGCAGAGCGTGGATGGTGCCTCAGCTCGTACGGCGGCTGGGGCTGGCATTGTCTCATGGTCTCGAGCCTGGTGCCCAGTGGGCGGGTGAGCCCTCCGAGAGCCCTGTGGGGCCCTGTGAGAGCCGCCTTCCCTTGGCAAGCCCCCGGGGGGCAGATGCAGCTCCTGCCTTACTTCCCCTCCCACGCTCTAGCGCCCCCTGGAGCTCCCAGCGTTCCATTGCTCCTCCCTGAAGCCTGGCTGCTTGGACGGATGCCCCCTCCCAGCTCCAGCCAGCCCCTGAACCGGGGACTATCTCTTTTCCTGGGTCACTTACTAGAAGACTCAGTTTCCTTGTCATTGATAGGAGTGAGGTCACCTGCCCTGCAGAGTTGTTGGAAGGGACAGTGAATATGTTTCAGAGCCGGGGCTGGAATGCATTGGAAGAAGGGGATTGACGTGCATATGTGCGCCTGTGCTCAGATGCTCGGTCGTGTCCGACTCTTTGCGACCCCATGGACTGTAGCCCTCTGGCCATGGAATGTTTCAGGCAAGAATACTGGAGCAGGTTTCCATTTCCTGCTTCAGGGGATCTTCCTGACCCAGGAGCTGCACCGGCATCTCCTGCCTTGGCAGGTGGATTCTTTACCGCTGTGCTGCCTGGGAAGCCCGGCTTACATACGCTGCATGTATAAAATAGCTAGCTGATGAGAGCCGACCGTCTAGCACAGGGAACTCGGCTCAGTGCTCTGTGGTGACCTAAATGGGAAGGAAGTCCAAGGAAGAGGGGATATATGTTTTTGTGTGGCTAATTCCCTTGGCTGTACAGCAGAAACTAACACCCCATTGTAAATCAACTGTACTTTTATAAAACAATAGTGTCTAACACATCTAACAAAGTCCCTGGCAGAGAGCAAGTGCCCCGTGGACAGTGGCCATGATCATTTCTGGTCTTGATAATGACCTTCTCCATCTCTCTGCCTCCCAGCTGACTCTGAGAAGATGCTGCTGCCGTGACCCCCACCTTTGCACCCCTGGGAGCAGTGCCGCCCGCTAGAACTTTCTGGAGTTGTGGAAATGGTCTATATCTGAGCAGTCCAGTATGCTGGCAGGCCCTCTTGAAATGTGGCCAGTGAAAAAAACATGTTTTAAAAATTAAATTCAAATTAATTTAAATGTAAATAGCTTCACGTGACCAGCTTCACGGGCTGAATGGGACAGCACAGCTTTTGGTAGGAACACTGGCCTGGTTCATTCATCACACAGATATTTATTGAGAGCCAACTCGCTGCTGTTTAGGTGCTGAGATTTCAACAGTAGACAAGACAGGAGAGGGCCTTGCTGTCAAGGTGACAGGATAAGTTAAATAAATAAATAAGCAATTCAGGCAATGACAAGGGATGTAGACAACTCCAGAGCGCCCTCCAGTGCTAAAGCAGGAGTGTACTTGCTGTCTTTTTTTTTTTTAATCTTTATTGGATTAAATGATTCCCATTCTTTTATTTTAAAAAATGCCCAACATTTCAAAAATTCCTGACTCATGTAGAGAAATTCCATTCTATCATTTAAATAGATTTTAGTATATTGTTTTGTCTCTTGATGGACTAGTCCTATTTATTATTATTATTATTGGCCTCATGAGTAAGCTTTATTTAAGATTTTGAATGGGCTTCTCTGGTGGCTCAGACGGTAAAGATTTTAATAACACATGATTTCAGTTACTTAAGTTATTCCAAGACAAAGAAAATGATGAACAGCTCCTTGATTTATTATTTAAAGTCATAGTGACTAAATAGCAAAATTTTATACTATCAAAAAAGAAAAATACATACCAATTCCACATATACATAAAGATGCAAATTTTCTAAAGAGTAGCAAACAGAATTTATTAATCTATCAAAAATAATTCACTGTGGCAAGTAGGGTTTATTGCAGGAATGCAAATGTGGTTCAAGAAGTTAATCAGATAGCTAGTGGGAAACATCTGTATAGCACAGGGAATTCAGGTCAGTGCTCTATCACAACCTGGAGGGGTGCAGGGGAGTGGGAGGAAGGCTCAAGAAGGAGGGGATGTATGCATACTTATAGCTGATTCAAATTGTTGTAGAGCAGAAACCAGTGCAACATTGTAAAGCAGTTATCCTCCAATTAAAAATAAACAACCACAGAAAATATCCCTTTCAAAAAGTAAATAATTGAAGACTCGGATAAAAAGGAAGTTCATTAGCATAATTTATTATACCAACAGATTACTAGAGCAAAGATTGTCGGAAATGTAAAAGCATTTGGTATAATTCGTGCTTACAATTGGGCTTCCCTGGGGGCTCAATGGTTAACAGTCCTCTGGCTAATGCATGAGACGTGGGAGACGCAGGTTTGATCCCTGGGTTGGGGAGATCCCCTAGAGAAGGAAATGGCAACCTGCTCCAGTGTTCTTACCTGGAAAATCATATGGACAGAGGAACCAGTTCATGGGATTGCAAAGAGTTGGACATGACTTAGCAACTTCAACAACAACATACATCAAAAGACTTGCCTTTGTATTAGTGTGTTTGAGCTCCCATAACAAAGTTACAGATTGGGAAAATTAACAACAGAAATGAATTTTCTCACAGTTCTGGAGGCTGGCCATCCAAGGTCAAGGTGCGGGCAGTGCTGGTCTCTGTGAAGCCCTTTCTTTGGTTTGTGGCCGTCTCATCCTTGTGTCCTCACGTGGCCTCTTCTCCATGTGGATCTGCGTCTCATCTCTTCTTCTTCTAAGGACACCAATCATATTGGACTAGGACCCACCCTAAGGGTTCATTGTACCTTAAAGATCCTGTCTCCAGACACAGTCACTGTCTGAAGTACTGGGGGTCAGGACTTCAATATATGAACCTTGGGGAGATACGACTAAGCTTATAGCAGGCTTCAACCAACTTATATTAAAGCATATCTCTAAGAGCATCGTGACATTGAACTTCAGCTACTTAGCCGTATAGTTTGCAAAGCTTATGCCTTTGGTAGCATCTTTCTTGAAATGATTCATGTATGCATGGTGGCCTTTGCAGGGCCTCCACCTCAATCAACTCATAGGAATGACTTGCGTTTGGCTTTATTTTGTGCTTGAGAGCTGGCACCTAAGAAAAGGGGGAAAAAGTACTTTCTTCCCAACATTTTTCCAACAACACTGACTCCTGGCATTTTCGAGTCTCTTTGTCTCCTCGGATACCATTTACAGAGGAAGACCTGCCAACAAACAGCCCGATTATCCCTGGTCTATAGAGCACCTTAGGTCCATCTCCTGGATCCAGGTCTTAGCATCTCAGTGGATATAATGGCTATAATGTATATATAGTGGATATAACGGACCCATCACCTAGCTTAAGTAATGATCACCATATTGCCAACCTGGCTTCATCCCTTCTCCCCATCCTCTCTTTTGAAAAACAACCAATTTGAGATGAAACTTAGATATAAAAATTCAAGACTAAATGTTGAACAATGTGGTGTCCCCCAGGGTTGTATCGATGACGTAACTGCTGATGAATTGCACCCACTGAGAGGGTGAACTGGATCAATCCATATGGCCCTGCAATGTGTCCAGGGAAAGACTGGGCTTGATTTAGAGACATTAAGTTTGACAATATCTTTATTAAGTGAACCAGAGAGGGAAGTCTAAAGTATAATATGTTCTGAAAGAGAGGCATGGAAATCTTTGTGTACTCATTGGTTTTATTTAAACAAAGCAATATGCACATTTTAACATTTAAAACAGAACATTTTTTTTTTTTTTCCTTTCCAGTGAAACAAAAACAACAAACTTTTTATCATGGAAAAATGTGAAGCATTTTCTAAAGGAGAGCAAGCAGTACAATGAATCCCTGTGGACCCATCACCTCGCTTAAGTAATGATCACCATATTGCCAACCTGGACTCATCCCTTCTCCCCATCCTCTCTTTTTCTCAGTTGGAATATTTTAAAGCACACCATAGACATGTCATATTAAGAAAATTTAAAAATAAAGCCTGAACAAAAATTACAATACGGAATGTCATTTCCAAATCGTTAGAAGAGGATTTTATTTTTGAAGCAAAAGTTTCAATGGCGAGAATAGCCATTAAGCATCACCCAAGAAGAAGCTGTTTTGTCAACAGTCCCGCTTCACCCTCCCAAACATCTAGAACCACCTTCTGCCGATTTTCTATAATCCTGCTTTTCTAGTTTTACAAAGAAAGAGTAGAGATCTAAGGGCTGGTATTGAATGTTCATATTCACATAGATATGGTTGCAGGGAAAGTAAAAAGAATGCCAGGGCTCTGCCTGCCTCCCTGCGGGTGCCCAGCAGCCTCGGGGCTCACAGGCGTGCACATCGTCATTTTTCTAAGCACAGTGGTGTATGCTTTCTGTAAGGGTTTTGTTGAGAAAGGAAGGGATAAAGAGGGAGTGGGAACAAAAAAACTGTGTATCAGGTATAAGAGGCCAAGAGAGACCTCAGGAACACCAGGGGATATAACATAAGCTAAAAGAGCAGAGGTTTCTCCTGTGGTCATGTATGGATGTGAGAGTTGGACTGTGAAGAAGGCTGAGCGCCGAAGAATTGANTTATACATAGTGGTTTGTATTGCTTAATCCCCTACTCTTATCTCGCCCCTCCCCTCTTCCCTCTCTCTGCTGGTAACCACTAGTTTACTCTCTACATACATGAGTCTGTTTCTGCTTTGTTATATATAGTAGTTTGTTTTATTTTTAGATTCCACATATAAGTAATAACATATAATGTTTGTCTTTTTCTGTCTGACTTATTTCACTTAGCATAATACCTTCTAGGTCTATCCATATTGTTACAAGTGGCAGAATTTTATTCTTTGTTTTTCTGGCTGAGTAGTATTCCATCGTGTGTATGTACCACATCTTTTTTAGCCATTCATTTGTCAATGAACACTTAAATAGTTTCCATATCTTGGCTACTGTCAATAATGCTTCTATGAACACATCAGGGTGCAGGTATCTTTTAGAATTAGTGTTTTCATTCTCTTTGGATAAATACTCAGCAGTGGAAGTGTTCGATTGCATGGTAATTCTATTTTTACTTTTTTTGAGGCAGAGCATTTCAGTTTCTGAGAGATATTTGGAAGTGCAGTCTTCCTCTCCTCATCTGTGATTTTGTTGTCTGTGGTTTCGGTTACCAGCAGTCAACCGCAGCATGAAAATATTAAATGGAAAATTCCAGAAATAAACAATTCATAAGTTTTTCCTTGCATGCCATTCTGAGCAGCGTGAGGAAATCTCGCGCCATCTGCTCTGTCCTGCCTGGGACGTGAATCATCCTTTTGTCCAGTGTATCCTGTCCATTAGCCGCTTAGCAGCTGTGTGGTCATCTGCTCACAGTCAAGTGACCCTTATTTTACTTAATGATGGTCCCAAAGAGCAAGGGTAGTGATGCTGGCGACTTGGATATTCTCTGACAGTGTGCCGTTTATAAATTAAACGTTATCATAGGTATGTACATGTAGGAAAAACAGACAGGGTAGGGAATTATCTGCAGTTTTGGGGTCCACTGGGGGTCTTGGCATATCTCCCCATGAATAAGGGGGTGCGGCTTGCCACTACGTTGGCATTGGTCAGGGTGATTATTGTTAACTGCTGCCATGAAAGACTCTTGAACTCAGTGGCTTAGACAACAGAGGTTTATTCCTCACCGCGGTTATATCTCCAGTGAGAGCTGACAGGAGCCTGTGCTCCATCAGGCACTCAGGGACCCAGGCTCTAAAGAGACATCTTTGAGACTGTCATCCCTGAGCTCTCTGTGGCAGGAGAAGGGAGGGCTGGATGAGGCGTGTTGGTTTTGGATGCCTTGGCTTGGAAGTGACGCATGTCATTTTTACTCACAGCCCATTGGTCGAAACTATCTACATGCTTCCATCCCATTCGGAGAGTTTCCTTGGTGGCTCAGCGGTAAATAACCTGCCTGCAATGCAGGAGACCTCAGTTTGATTCCCGGGTCAGAAAGTTCCCCTGGAGAAGGGATAGGCTACCCACTCTAGGATTCTTGGGCTTCCCTGGTGGCTCAGGAATCCACCTGCAATGCAGGAGACCTGGGTTCAGTCCTGGGTTGGGAAGATCCCCAGGAGGAGGGTGTGGCAACCCACTCCAGTATGCTTGCCTGGAGAATCCCTATGAACAGAGGAGCCTGTTGGGGTTGCAAAGAGCTGGACATGACTGAGCGACTAAGCACAGCACAGCCCATTTGGAGAGCTTCCTGGTGGCTCAGTGGTAAAGAATCTGCCTGCCAACGCAGGATATGTGGGTTCAGTCTCTGGGCCGGGAAGATCCCGTGAAGGAAATGGCACACCACTCCAGTATTCTTGCCTGGGAAATCCCATGGACAGAGGGCTGCAGTGGAATCCCATGGAGCCTGGCAGGTTACAGTCCCTGGGGTCACAAAAAGTCGGACGTGACTAAACGACTAAACAGTAACAATGAACCTATTGGGAAGTGAGGCTGGGCCACACAGGGGCGCACGTGGCGGTTTTGGAGAGCAGTGACGTCTCTGTCACAGCAGTTCCTGCTGGCGGTGGCGGGACCCTCTCCAGCCACACCTCCTTGAGGAGTGGGGTCCACCGTCAGGCCTCCAGGGGTCAGCCCGCCTGTGGAAGGGAATGAGCAGCCCTGATCAAGGAGCAGACCCAGGGGCACCTGTCTCTGGGGAGCGGCTCTCCTGCTGACTCCCTAAAACCCATCCTGCCCAATGGAGAGTGGCTCCATGGTGCTATCCTAAGACGGGAGGCTGGAGTCACTTGAGATGCTTAAGAACAGTCGGCTGTGGGGCCTGGAGATTCTACTGGGCGGTTCTGCCGTGAGGCTGGGTTTGGGAAGCACTCTTGGGCTGACAGTGCAGACAGGAAGGTCCGTGGGTGAATCATCCTGCTGGGCCGACTTGCAGGATTCCTGGCAAGTGGCAGTGCAACCTGAGTCCCTGCGGGCGTGGGCAGAGGCTTCAACAGGCGTTTTACAGCTGACAGCATACTTCTGATTACATTCATTTTTATTTACTTATTTTTAAATTATTTTTACTTTATTTTACTTTACAATACTGTGTTGGTTTTGCCATACATTGACATGAATCCATTACGGGTGTACATGAGTTCCCAATCCTGAGCCCCCCTCCCCCCTCCCACTCCATATCATCTCTCTGGATCATCCCCGTGCACCAGCCCCAAGCTTCCTGTATCCTGCATAGAACATAGACTGGCAATTTGTTTCTTTCATGATAGTATACATGTTTCAATGCCATTCTCCCAAATCATCCCACCCTCTCCCTCTCTCTCAGAGTCCCAAAGTCCGTTCTATACATCTGTGTCTCTTTTGCTGTCTCGCATACAGGGTTATCATTACCATCTTTTGTTGTTGTTTTGAAGTTTACAAACTATTTGGTCTCAAACTATGTATGTTTATTTTTAAAAACATTTTGAATGGTTATTTATTTAATTAAAAAAAATTTTTTTTAGCTGCACCTTGCAGCTTGTCTATTTCCCCGACCAGGGCTTGAACCCTCATCCCCTGCAGTGGAAGGTGGAGTCTTAACCACTGGACTGCAGGGGAAGTCCCTCTGATTATGTCCATTTAACTTTTACCAGGTACCTACAGTTTTCCAGAGTCTCATTTGCTCTCTGTGGCAGTATCCAAACCCCAGTTATTACTATGGCGAGTGTGTTCTCCATATTTTACGGATGAGATGAGGTTAAGGGATTAGCCTAAAATCGCGAAGCCAAGGGATTAGGCTGGGTCTAAAACTTGTTTTTCCTAGCTCCATATTGGCCAGGCTTGCCACCATGCCAAGCCACCTCTGATCAGATTCTCTGCTTCCAGAAAGAAACTGTACCCCACTCTGCCTGCCAAATAGCCCCCCTCCCCACTTCCCTGTCACGTGCATGCGTGCTAAGTCGCTTAAGTCGTGTCCGACTCTATGTGACCCCATGGACTAGCCCACCAGGTTCCTCTGTCCATGGGATTCCCCAGGCAAGGACACTGGTGTGGGTTGCCATTTCCTCCTCCAGGAGATCATCCCAACCCAGGGATCGAACCCATGTCTCTTAAGTCTCCTGCTTTAGCAGTTGGGTTCTTTATCATTAGCAGGACCGGGGAAGCCCTCACATTCCCTGTCAAATTCTATTCCAATTTCTCTTGGTGTAAATTGGACAGGCTGATGCAGAAGGAGCTGACATCTGGTCTCTTCTCACAAACCACGGTTGGAATAAATGATGAGTCCCCCTTGTATTCAGTCAAAATAAATTTAAGGGCAGACATCATTTGAGACTTGAGATTGTTCAGCAGAGCACTTTGCCTGAGAACTGAGGTCAGAGTGAACAGCGTAGGCAGGCTAGATCTGTACATTCACCGTGACAAGCCTTAGCCAGATAGTGATAAAGTGCTTCATGCTAAGATATCAAAATATGTCTTGTACTGAAAAAGTCAGTATAACACAACAATATGAGTGAATCTGAAAAACAGTTGCTGTTTGAAGACGATCTTATACCAAAGAGTGTACAATGTATAGTTCGATTTATATGAAATTTCTAGAACAGGTGAAGCCAACAGATAGTGGTAGAAATCAGATCAATGGTTGCTTCTGGGTAAGTGACAGACAACTTTGTGACCCCATAGGCTGCAGCCAGGCTCCCCTGTCCTTCCCTTTCCCAGCATCAGGGTCTTTTCCACCGAGTCTGCTCTTCACAGCAGGTGGCCAAATTTGCTGGAGCTTCAGCTTCAACATCAGTCCTTCCAATGAATATTCAGGGTTGATTTCCTTTAGGACTGACTGGTTGGATCTCCTTGCAGTCCAAGGGATTCTCCAAAGTCTTCTGCAACACCACAATTTGAAAGTATAATTCTTCAGCACTCATCCTTCTTTATCCTCCAACTCATACATCTGAACATGACTCCTGGGAAAACCATAGCTTTGACTAGACGGACCTTTGTTGGCAAAGTGCTGTCTCTGCTTTTTAATACACTGCCTAGGTTTGTCATAGCTTTTATTCCAGGGAGCAAGCATCTTTTAATTTCATGGCTGTATTTTAGCTATAAATAAATAATTTTTAAAGAGAAAAAAGTGACACATTTTTTTTAAATAGAAAAAAGACACACTAAGGGTGTCTTAGTGTACCCTAAGACACTTCTGGAAAATGGAAGTGAAGGAAATTGAATGATAGTCACTATTTCAAATTTGTGTAAATGCAGATACAATCTAAGGGCTTAAAAAAAGCCACCAACATGGACAGAGGCTCCAGGAACACCAGTATTTAAAGACTGGGAAGAAGGGACTTTCCTAGTGGTCCAGTTTTAAGATTCTGTGCTTCCACTGAAGAAGGCACAGGTTTGGTCCTTGTTTGGGGAGCTAAGATCCTTCATGCTGTGTGGTGCAGCCAAAAAAAAAACAACAAAGTCTAGGAAGAAGAAGAGACGTGCAAAGGAGAGGGGGAAAGAAGTGAGAGAGGCAGAAGTAAAGGCAAGGTCACGGAGCCTCAGCATAACCCTAAGATTAAACCCATATGTAACCCTAAACCTGGAACTAGTCCTACCCTAGCCCTAACCCCAACCCTAAGACTCACCCTAATCAAAACGCTAAACCTATCCCGAGTCCTGGCCTTTGCTGTAACCTAATTCTAGTTTACCCCTGCTGCTGCTGCTGCTGCTAAGTCGCTTCAGTCGTGTCTGAGTCTGTGCAACCCCATAGACGGCAGCCCACCAGGCTCCCCCGTCCCTGGGATTCTCCAGGCAAGAACCCTAGAGTGGGTTGCTATTGCCTTCTCCAATGCATGAGAGTGAAAAGTGAAAGTGAAGTTGCTCAGTCGTGTCCGACTCTTCGCGACCCCATGGACTGCAGCCTACCAGGCTCCTCCGTCCATGGGATTTGCTAGGCAAGAGTACTGGAGTGGGGTGCCATCGCCTTCTCTGAGTCTACCCCTAGTCTAGGCCTATCCGCAACCCTAAACTTAACCCTAACTTCAATCCTAAAAGTAACCTTAACCCTAACTCTAACCTTAAAGTGAAATTGCTCAGTCGTGTCTGACTCTGTGACCCCATGGACTGTAGCCTACGAGGTTCCTCCACCCATGGAATTTTCCAGGCAAAAGTACTAGAGTGGGTTAGCCCTAACCTTAAGGCTAACTCTAAGTGTGGATTGAAAAATGAGCCTAGGAAGGGTAATGTTAAATGTCCCTATTCCGTTATGGTTGGTCCCAGGCCAAATGAGCCCAGGGGTATTGGAAAAAATGGGGGTAGAAGGGGAATCTCAGCCTCTCACTGCAGAGGCAACTTTCAGCATAAACTGTCCATGAGAAGGCCTATAGGTTTTCTAACTAGTAATCTTAATGGAATCTTTCCTGAGATAAGGGTGCATGGTGTTGTTACCNCCCCCCTCCCCCCTCCCACTCCATATCATCTCTCTGGATCATCCCCGTGCACCAGCCCCAAGCTTCCTGTATCCTGCATAGAACATAGACTGGCAATTTGTTTCTTTCATGATAGTATACATGTTTCAATGCCATTCTCCCAAATCATCCCACCCTCTCCCTCTCTCTCAGAGTCCCAAAGTCCGTTCTATACATCTGTGTCTCTTTTGCTGTCTCGCATACAGGGTTATCATTACCATCTTTTGTTGTTGTTTTGAAGTTTACAAACTATTTGGTCTCAAACTATGTATGTTTATTTTTAAAAACATTTTGAATGGTTATTTATTTAATTAAAAAAAATTTTTTTTAGCTGCACCTTGCAGCTTGTCTATTTCCCCGACCAGGGCTTGAACCCTCATCCCCTGCAGTGGAAGGTGGAGTCTTAACCACTGGACTGCAGGGGAAGTCCCTCTGATTATGTCCATTTAACTTTTACCAGGTACCTACAGTTTTCCAGAGTCTCATTTGCTCTCTGTGGCAGTATCCAAACCCCAGTTATTACTATGGCGAGTGTGTTCTCCATATTTTACGGATGAGATGAGGTTAAGGGATTAGCCTAAAATCGCGAAGCCAAGGGATTAGGCTGGGTCTAAAACTTGTTTTTCCTAGCTCCATATTGGCCAGGCTTGCCACCATGCCAAGCCACCTCTGATCAGATTCTCTGCTTCCAGAAAGAAACTGTACCCCACTCTGCCTGCCAAATAGCCCCCCTCCCCACTTCCCTGTCACGTGCATGCGTGCTAAGTCGCTTAAGTCGTGTCCGACTCTATGTGACCCCATGGACTAGCCCACCAGGTTCCTCTGTCCATGGGATTCCCCAGGCAAGGACACTGGTGTGGGTTGCCATTTCCTCCTCCAGGAGATCATCCCAACCCAGGGATCGAACCCATGTCTCTTAAGTCTCCTGCTTTAGCAGTTGGGTTCTTTATCATTAGCAGGACCGGGGAAGCCCTCACATTCCCTGTCAAATTCTATTCCAATTTCTCTTGGTGTAAATTGGACAGGCTGATGCAGAAGGAGCTGACATCTGGTCTCTTCTCACAAACCACGGTTGGAATAAATGATGAGTCCCCCTTGTATTCAGTCAAAATAAATTTAAGGGCAGACATCATTTGAGACTTGAGATTGTTCAGCAGAGCACTTTGCCTGAGAACTGAGGTCAGAGTGAACAGCGTAGGCAGGCTAGATCTGTACATTCACCGTGACAAGCCTTAGCCAGATAGTGATAAAGTGCTTCATGCTAAGATATCAAAATATGTCTTGTACTGAAAAAGTCAGTATAACACAACAATATGAGTGAATCTGAAAAACAGTTGCTGTTTGAAGACGATCTTATACCAAAGAGTGTACAATGTATAGTTCGATTTATATGAAATTTCTAGAACAGGTGAAGCCAACAGATAGTGGTAGAAATCAGATCAATGGTTGCTTCTGGGTAAGTGACAGACAACTTTGTGACCCCATAGGCTGCAGCCAGGCTCCCCTGTCCTTCCCTTTCCCAGCATCAGGGTCTTTTCCACCGAGTCTGCTCTTCACAGCAGGTGGCCAAATTTGCTGGAGCTTCAGCTTCAACATCAGTCCTTCCAATGAATATTCAGGGTTGATTTCCTTTAGGACTGACTGGTTGGATCTCCTTGCAGTCCAAGGGATTCTCCAAAGTCTTCTGCAACACCACAATTTGAAAGTATAATTCTTCAGCACTCATCCTTCTTTATCCTCCAACTCATACATCTGAACATGACTCCTGGGAAAACCATAGCTTTGACTAGACGGACCTTTGTTGGCAAAGTGCTGTCTCTGCTTTTTAATACACTGCCTAGGTTTGTCATAGCTTTTATTCCAGGGAGCAAGCATCTTTTAATTTCATGGCTGTATTTTAGCTATAAATAAATAATTTTTAAAGAGAAAAAAGTGACACATTTTTTTTAAATAGAAAAAAGACACACTAAGGGTGTCTTAGTGTACCCTAAGACACTTCTGGAAAATGGAAGTGAAGGAAATTGAATGATAGTCACTATTTCAAATTTGTGTAAATGCAGATACAATCTAAGGGCTTAAAAAAAGCCACCAACATGGACAGAGGCTCCAGGAACACCAGTATTTAAAGACTGGGAAGAAGGGACTTTCCTAGTGGTCCAGTTTTAAGATTCTGTGCTTCCACTGAAGAAGGCACAGGTTTGGTCCTTGTTTGGGGAGCTAAGATCCTTCATGCTGTGTGGTGCAGCCAAAAAAAAAACAACAAAGTCTAGGAAGAAGAAGAGACGTGCAAAGGAGAGGGGGAAAGAAGTGAGAGAGGCAGAAGTAAAGGCAAGGTCACGGAGCCTCAGCATAACCCTAAGATTAAACCCATATGTAACCCTAAACCTGGAACTAGTCCTACCCTAGCCCTAACCCCAACCCTAAGACTCACCCTAATCAAAACGCTAAACCTATCCCGAGTCCTGGCCTTTGCTGTAACCTAATTCTAGTTTACCCCTGCTGCTGCTGCTGCTGCTAAGTCGCTTCAGTCGTGTCTGAGTCTGTGCAACCCCATAGACGGCAGCCCACCAGGCTCCCCCGTCCCTGGGATTCTCCAGGCAAGAACCCTAGAGTGGGTTGCTATTGCCTTCTCCAATGCATGAGAGTGAAAAGTGAAAGTGAAGTTGCTCAGTCGTGTCCGACTCTTCGCGACCCCATGGACTGCAGCCTACCAGGCTCCTCCGTCCATGGGATTTGCTAGGCAAGAGTACTGGAGTGGGGTGCCATCGCCTTCTCTGAGTCTACCCCTAGTCTAGGCCTATCCGCAACCCTAAACTTAACCCTAACTTCAATCCTAAAAGTAACCTTAACCCTAACTCTAACCTTAAAGTGAAATTGCTCAGTCGTGTCTGACTCTGTGACCCCATGGACTGTAGCCTACGAGGTTCCTCCACCCATGGAATTTTCCAGGCAAAAGTACTAGAGTGGGTTAGCCCTAACCTTAAGGCTAACTCTAAGTGTGGATTGAAAAATGAGCCTAGGAAGGGTAATGTTAAATGTCCCTATTCCGTTATGGTTGGTCCCAGGCCAAATGAGCCCAGGGGTATTGGAAAAAATGGGGGTAGAAGGGGAATCTCAGCCTCTCACTGCAGAGGCAACTTTCAGCATAAACTGTCCATGAGAAGGCCTATAGGTTTTCTAACTAGTAATCTTAATGGAATCTTTCCTGAGATAAGGGTGCATGGTGTTGTTACCAGGACACGCTCTCAAAACAGGCACAGAATTACAAGCATCAGGACTGGATGGGACTGTTGGGCTATCCCTTGCAGTTCCTGTTTTGACAGATGGATCCTGAGTTCCAGCTAGGGAATCTCAGTGATGCCTGAGATCACTGGGGACACTGGAATCCGCGTCTGTTTCCCTCGACCATGCTGGTTTCCGCTATTTGTCCAGAGGGGTGATCAGGGCACGTGTGAGCTCCGGCCATCTCTAGAGACTCTTATGAACATCCCTGTTGCACAACCCCAGGAGCGCCATTCATTTGGCATTATACATGAATAGCATTTACATTGAAATACTATGTCAGAGGGTTTTTTGAATCTGGGCAAGGCAAAGCCCTTTTGCCCTCAGAAAACTGGTGTTTATTCTAAAATCAGGGAAGTATCTTCCCGAACCCAAGCAGGCCAGAAGAGAGACTGACTGGGCAATCAGGAAGAGACTGGAACCAGATCTGAACAGAACTGGTCTCAGCTCTTTATACCGAGTGAAACTGAGATGAGGTACCCTGCGAAGCTCTGCCCAAATGGCAGGCTCATTAGGAAAAAGAAGTTGTCTTGAGCCACCAAGTTTGGGGTGGTTTGTTATGTAGCAGTAGCTAGCTGAAACCTGCCTTGACAAGCCAGTTTCTCTCTGATTTCCATTCCTGGATATCTTCCCGACTCCCCGCTTCAGTCTTATGGAGAAAAGAGTTTCGTGGAATCATTTCAAACCCCAGGAGAGAGCAAAGAACGGCCCAGTTCTGTGGAATCTTATTTTACTCTTGCAACCAATGCCTCGCCCTTGATGTAGAAACGAGCGGACGGATTCAGTCCCAGGTGCCCGTTTTCCCCAGGGTCCCATGTACCCAAGATGGAATCAAGGACAGCATATTCCATACCTCCGTATACACCCAGTCTTCTGAACAGTCTTCCTGGTTTCACATCTTCGCTCTCAACTCTGCGTACCCTCAACATGNTTCAGTCCCAGGTGCCCGTTTTCCCCAGGGTCCCATGTACCCAAGATGGAATCAAGGACAGCATATTCCATACCTCCGTATACACCCAGTCTTCTGAACAGTCTTCCTGGTTTCACATCTTCGCTCTCAACTCTGCGTACCCTCAACATGCCCCAGAAGTCCTAATGCTTTGAAAAATGCATACCCGAATGAATGAAGCATTATAAGTAAGATATAGACTTACACGTCAACGACTCCCAGAGGTCCACCCCTGGATGTGAGCACACGGGGGCACATTTTTGAGGAGGAAAGTCAGGAACTCGGCTCTCGTGTAAAAGCACTGGCAATTGAAGAATAACGCTCGTGGCCACCAGGTTTGAGTGGGATCACAGTGGTCCATCTTCCCAGCTGGCTGCTCCCTGACTTTGCCTTGTGAAATGACGTGACTTGAAGTATATTTGAAATTGCTGTAAGATTTTATTTCAGTGAAAGGTGAAAGAGTCTCTAGGAGGCCTGGGACTTATTCTTGACCCGAGGCTGGAATGGGAGCAGATAGAGATGGGAATGGGGTGCCCTCATTCCAGAGTTTAGTTCAACTCAACAAATGTTTATCGAGTGCCCACCCATGCTGGACTTCCCTGGTGGCTCAGGGGTAAAGAATCCACCTGTCAATGCAGGAGACACGGGTTAGATCCTTGGGTCGGAAGGATCCCCTGAAGAAGGAAATGGCTCTCCACTCCAGTATTGTGGCCTGGGAAATCCCATGGACAGAGGAGCCCGGTGGGCTACAATCCATGGGGTCACAAAAGAGTCAGACACAACTGAGCAACTAAAACAAAAGCAGCAACAACAAACCCACGCTGGACTCTGACGCCCATGGCTAAGTGTCCACTCACACGACCTCCCTTTGCTTGCCTTCCATGAAGACCCAGCTCCCCTCTTTACCCCAAGGGTTGTTCTCTGATCCCGGCAATGGTGTAGATTGACCCCCCACCAATGCACATGCCGGATTATCCTCTTTCTTAGTTGTAGAACTTGGTATAAACTAGTTACTCAGGAAAAGTATTCTGATTTGATGAAATGGAATACGCTATGATCTAGAAGATGTTCACCCAGGGGACCAAGGTTGGGGTAATGGGAAGAAAGATATTCCCACAATCCCTCGCATCCACAGGAAAGGTAATAAACCACATGGTTATTTCAGAAAGAGAGGAGACATGCGATAGAATTCAATGACAGTTCTCCCCATGCCTAGCATGTATTCTTTGCACAAACAAATCACAATGATTATAAGAGAAATAGAAAAAAAAAGACTGCCTATAATATACCACTCTAATTCGAAAACCTTCCTCGCCACCCGTCCTGCCCACCCTCCCATCTTTCTGCCTTGTTCTTGTTCACAGGCACAGTTTTTATATTATTGTAACATCATTTTGTTTTCTGCTTGAAAAAATCAGCAAAATTTCAGTTTGCTCCATTATCTCCATAATTACCGTCCCTCATGGCTGCACCATTCTTTATGGGGTGGATGTATCCTAATGCGCTTAACATTTCTGTGGTTGCCAGGGTGGGCTGTTTCCAAGTCTTTATTTTGATGATAAAGATAACAAAACTGTCTTTTATATTCAGTTACCAAACAGGCACATGCATTGCCTTCAGTCCTTCTAACGCGATTCAAGGAACCATAGGTGACAAACGAAGGCAGGGGGACAAACAGAANGTAGGCTGCAGTCCATGGGGTCGCTAAGAGTTGGGCACAACTGAGTGACTTCACTTTCGCTTTTCACTTTCATGCATTAGAGAAGGAAATGGCAACCCACTCCAGTATTCTTGCCTGGAGAATCCCAAAGACAGAGGAGCCTAGTGGGCTGCCGTCTATGGGGTCGCACGGAGTCAGACACGACTGAAGCAACTTAGCAGCAGCAGCAGCAAAGACATTTTTAGTGGATTTTTGTCAAAAAGATGTTTTACAATTCACCTGGAGGAGTGTGGTAGATTTTATTTTTGTTCCCAGCAAAGCGTTCCCACTTTCTGTAGGAGAACTATACATCTTGTCCACGGCCATGTGGCTTGTCAGCCTTCTTGCAGGAGGAATACACATCCCATATCCAGCAAAAATGCGTCTGGTCATGTGACTTGTTTTGGCCAATGGCACGTGAGCAGAAGCTTTACAAGGCCTTGTGAGTCCCTAATATCGTCTTGCTCTTTTCCCGATGCTATGAGCGTGGCATGTCCCCAATGGGGGCAGCTTCTTCATTCTGGGTCCTGGACTGAGAAGATTCATGGAGCAATACCACAGGAACCGTCACAGCTGACCTTTGCAATTGTAAGCCACTGAGATGTGGGGCCTGTTTGTTACTGTAGCACCATTTAGCAAAAGCTGACTAAGGCCGTGAGCAAAAAGGCTAGACTAGAATACAGTATTTTAAGTGTTGAGCAATAAGCAATCGTGAGACTGTAAAGAACAAAGAACTTTATTTGGAGTCTCTTACAAAAAGTCAGTTACTTGTTAATTTTAATTTTGGGCTGTGCTTGGTCTTTGTGGAGGCGTGCGGGCTTCCCATGGCAATGTGTCTCTCGTTGTGGAGCGCAGACTCCAGGGCTCAGGGGCGTCAGTAGCTGTGGTGCACGGGCTTGGCTGGTCCGTGGCACGTGGGATCTTCCCGGAGCAGGGATCGAACCCGTGTCCCCTGTATTGGCAGGTGGATTTTTGTCCACTGTGCCACCAGAAAACTCTCTATATGAGGTCTTAAGAATAGCAATTCAAAAGACCCAGCTTCCAGTGAAATAGAGTGTTCCAGAGAAGAGAAAGAGTCAAGGGCTTATAAAGACAAGAAGCCAGCATATTGTTAACGTTGCCCAGTGGGAACTGTGATTGACTCTGACACAAGTCGGGCTTCCCTTGTGGCTAGGCTGGTAAAGAATCCGCCTGCAATGTGGGAGACCTGGGTTGGGAAGATCCCCTGAAGAAAGGAAAGGCTATTAACACCAGTATTCTGGCCTGGAAAATTCCATGGACTGTATAGGCCATGGGGTCACCAAGAGTCAGACATGACTGAACGACTTTCACTTTCTGACGCAAGGCAAGAAATATTTGTTCTTAAAGAATCAAGGATTATTTTAGGACTAGGGTCTGATAAATAGATAGGCTATCATGAATAGGATAAGGATCTCATAAGAATCTTGAATTCTGGGAAGACCTTCTGGAGGCCTCCTTAGGATAATAAATGATCAGAAGGTCATAATCCATCCAGGCTGAGACATGTATATGTCAAACTTCCTCAGTTGCTTTTTAGCTTTGTTTTGGAGCGCTCTCTTAGCAATCCTGACCTCTTTTCATTTTCCTTCCATGTAAGAAAAGAAGAACATTGGAAACTGCTAAACGTATTAGACTAGACTCTTTGTGACTCCATGGACTGTAACTCACCAGGCTCCTCTGTCCATGGGATTTTGCAGGCAAGAATACTGGAATGAGTAGTCATTCCCTTCTTCAGGGGATCTTGGATTGAACCCTTGGATCTCCTGCATTGGATTCTTTACTGTCTGAACCACCAGGAGTTAGTAGGATATATGTATGCTAAAGCAGGCTTCACAAATAATGAGAGAAGGACTACATAATTTATAGTATTGAAGAGCTTATTAGCACTTTGGAAAGCTATTAGGTACATATTTACACTCTGTAACAAAAAATACCTTTGCATTGGAGAAGGTACAAATATAAGAGGAATTCAAGTGGATGCTGAGTGCAAAGTAAACTGTATCAAGCACATCCCCCCAAAATGCCAGTCTTCTCCTTGTTTCTCCATTGCTCTTGGCCCCCACGACAACCCTGATGCGTGGGAGGCATATCTGTTTAGGGACATCGTCGTTCCAATCAAGCCTGTTAAAAATGTGCCTCGTTCCTCAGACGAGGCCAGCCTACGGGTCTCCCCGGGGACGTGGGCAGTGCCGTCAATCATCTCTGATCCTAAGCCATCCTCACTGGTTTAGTCTGCTAGGCCTGCCTTCCCAAACCACTGCAGACTGGGGAACTGAAACCACGGGACTTTTATTGTCTTCCCGTGCTGGAGGCTGGAAGTCTGACATCAAGCTGTGGGCAGGGTTGGTTTCTTTTTTTATTCTTTCTTTCTTTATTTTTGGCTGCGTGAGCTGGGTCTTCCTCACTGCGCTGCGGCTTTCTCCAGTGGTGGCGAGTGGAGGCTGCTGTCTCGCAGCCCGTGGGCCTCTGGTCGCGGTGGCTTTCACTTGTTGCAGAGCACGGGTTCTAGAGCCCGTGGGCTCAGTAGTAGTGGTGCATGGGCTCAGTTGCCCCTGGGCATGTGGGATCTTCGTTTCCGGACCAGGGATTGAACCCGTGTCCCCTGCGCTGGAAGGCAGATTCCCAACCACTGGATCACCAAGGAAGTCCCAGGGTTGCTTTCTGTTGAACGCTCTCTGTCTGGCTTGCGAATGGCCGCCTTCTCCCTGTGGCTTCACACGTCCATCCCGCTGTGTGTCTCTATGTCCAAATTTCCTTTTCTTCTAGAGCACCAGTCATAGTGACCTAGGCCCATGTTGATAACCTCATTTTATCTCTTTAGAGAATTTAGCTCCAAATGCATGCACATTCTGAAGTCCTGGGGGTCAAGACTTCAACATAAGAGTTTTGGGGGGTGACGCAGTTCAGTCCATAATGCTAACCCTGTAATGCTGCCCGGCCTCCAGCCTGGGCGTCCTCCAGCCCAGGGAACCCAGAGCTTTTCTAACCCCAGTGTTTCCACCAACTGGGCTCCAAGCAGCGGTCCTGCTGCTTCCATTGCTTCTGTCCCTACAGGCAGAAGGATGTCCCCCTTGGAGAGAGGTGCTGTCTCCTCCCATCTGACAGCATAGAGAAGTGAGGGCCCAGAGAGATCGGGACGCTGGTCTAAGGTCACACAGGATTCACACTGCGGCAACCTGGCTCCAGAGGCAGTCCTGTTGACCAGGACTCAGGAGCCCACTCCCCAGACTCAGGAGGAGGAGCTCAGCGTCGTGGCCCCTGGCGGCGTTTCTTTCATGCTGAGGATTCTGTTTCTTTAGTTTTGGCTGGCTGGATCTTCATTGTTGCGAGGGCTTTTCCCTAGTTGCGGCGAGCCGGGGCTACTTTTCCTTGCGTTGCACAGGCTTATCATGCAGGCGCCTTCTCTTTTTGCTCCGAGGCATGTGGGATCTTCCCGGACCAGGGTTCCAGCCCGTGTCTCATTGGCAGGCAGATTCTTTATACTGCGCCACCAGGGAAGTCCTGGTGATGTTTCTTGAAGCCACTTGGTTGGGCTTTCGACCACTTTGTGTTGTTCTGGAATTGGGATCTCATAGCCTTAGTTAGAGCAGGGATGAGCGAAGTGTCTAGAGACAGGATCTTGTTACGTTTCTGAGATACCGGACACCGCCCCCACTCTCAGCCCCACTGGTTGTTCCCCATGCAGAGAAATTGCTGGATATTCAGTCCTTACTCAGAAAACCTCGATGTCCAGAGTCTAAGATCTGGTCTTCTTGGATGCCTCTGACATTCTTAGCAACTTCCTGGGAACCTGCACAAACTTGCGCAGGAAGTGGGGACACCCACTCTGCTTTGATGCGAGTGTGGTGCCAGCCCAGCGCAGCCTCCTGGGGGCCACGGCAGAAGCCTGGGGGGAGCTTTGCTCAGCTAGTTTCTCCTCCAGAGCCCGGGCCTCCCCGCTTCTCCCGAGGAAGCTCCCTGTGCTCTGTCAGCTGGGCTGGCTGGCTGGCAGGGAGCTGGGTTCTGCTGGGGGGTTTTGTTAGGCTGCCCAGGTGGGAGCCTCTGGCCTGGGCTGCATGGCACGGGCCTTGGTGAGGCTTTGAGCTGCCTGGGCTCCTGGGAGGAGGTGGTGGCCTCTGGCTGGGGTGAGTGTGCTGTCTGCTGGGGCTAAGATCAAGGGGTGAGCTCAGGTTCCATGTCTGGTGGCCTGGCCTTGGGCTCTGATTCTTGGCTGAACCCTTCCTTGGACTGTGCTAAGCGCTGGGCTGGGCTCTGGAAGACTCTGTACCAAACGCCTTTAGCTGTTGGGCTGGGCTGGTTGATGGGCCAGGCTAAGCTCTGAGCTTTGTGTGGGCAACCCTGGATGATGGCTCTGGCCTGGCAGGACTGGGTGGACTGATCCCGTGCATCTGTGGATGAGCTGGCCTCCTGTCTGGTCTCGGCCTGGGTTGGGTGGGGAGTTGGCCTTGGCTGGTGCTGGCTGTGCTGTTGTGATCTCTTTCGTGGGCAACACTGACTTCTGGGCTTGGATTGAGTTCTGGGCTGGACTGGGAGATGTTTTCCCGCTGAACTCCAGAAATCAAGGCTTAAGTTTCAGGTTTAAACACTGTGTCCAGGTAAGGTGGGAACAGTCTCATCTGGACATAAAATACCTTGTGAGAGTCCCACCAGCTATCCCACTAGTTTTACACATCAGTTCAGTTCAGCCGCTCAGTTGTGTCTGACTCTTTGCAACCCCATGGACTGCAGCACGCCAGGCTTCCCTGTCCATCACCAACTCCCGGAGCTCACTCAGTCTGACATCCATCGGATCGGTGATGCCATCCAACCATCTCATCCTCTGTTGTCCCCTTTTCCTCCCGCCTTCAATCTTCTCAGTATCAGGATCTTTTCCAAGGAGTCAATTCGTTGCATCAGGTGGCCAAAGTACTGGAGTTTCCAGCTTCAGCATCAGTCCTTCCAATGAATATTCAGAACTGATTTCCTTTAAGATTGACTGGTTGGATCTNAATGGTTGTGTTTTCAACAACTTTACAGAACTCTTTTATGAACCCTCGTAGGTTTTCCTCTGGCTTCCTTGCTTCTTCTTGGCACACCATCATTGCATCAACAAATCATAATAACTTTAGCTCCTCCTCCACAATAATCAAAGGCTCCACACCTAGGAAACTTTATGGCCCTGCTCGCACTTCTACCGCAGCGGTGATGGGGCGTCTGCAGTTTGCTTTTGGGTTTTAACTGCTGCGATTTTAACTTTCTTTGCAAGAGTCACTTCCATGGATGAGGCCTAAGTGGGCAACGAACTGGGGGTTGGGGGTCAGGACCAGGTCTGCGTGATAGCCCCCGTCTCAATTTTCACTCCAAGGGGGTCTAACTCTGAGACTGACTCCCCTGAGGTCGGGAACAGGCGAACTGCTCCCCGGTGGCCTCTCAGCTCTCACTTGATGGGACTGCCCCTTGTCCTGCAGGGGGTCCCGGCCCAGGGGGAGGGGAGGGCAGCCCCCATGCCAGGTGTTTCTTTCCGCAGCCAGGAGAGCTGGGGGTGATGGTCATAACCGAGTCTCCAGGCGACGGGCGTCAAATATTTACATCAATATCAGGGAAGACAAATTAGGCCAATAAGAAAAGTTGTCTGGAGACAGTGCCGGCTCTTTTATTTATGAGAGGACTCCCTTCTTGGGGACATCACACAGGGGGACGCTAACAAGGGGGCCGCTCTTCCCTGCAGCCCCTTCAGAGCTCGGACGCTGAACCGTGGCTTCCGCCCCTTGTCCTGTGTTCGCCCCTTACTGCTGGGCATGATGCAGAGGGGACCGAGGCAGGGAGGAGGCTGCTCCGAGAGGCCATCCGGCCAGGGGGCCCTCCTCGGCCCAGTCCGCCCCCAGTCGGCCCGCTGAGCTGAAAATACTTAGTGTCCGGTCCTTGGGAAAAGGACCCACCTTCAACAGCTGGTGTTTTGAAGCTGCTGACAGCGGNGGAGGAGGCTGCTCCGAGAGGCCATCTGGCCAGGGGGCCCTCCTCGGCCCAGTCCGCCCCCAGTCGGCCCGCTGAGCTGAAAATACTTAGTGTCCGGTCCTTGGGAAAAGGACCCACCTTCAACAGCTGGTGTTTTGAAGCTGCTGACAGCGGAATCCACCAACGAAGTTCAAACCCAGAAACCCTGAGGCTCTCCCGAGCTTGGGTTCCGACTCGGGATTCAGGGCGGTGGGCAGCGGGGTCTGTTGGCTGCAGCGGTCCCTGCCCCCTTGGCTGTCGGAAGATGGTGCCTGCCCTGGCTACGGGGGCTGCCTGCACCCCCACCTGTAACTCCACCCTGAGACCCCGTCTTTGACCCACCTTTGTCCACCTGCCCCTGGGACCACGCTGCTCCTGTGAGAAGCTGGCTTTGCTCTCGTGTGACTTGTTTAAATTCGTCATCACTGTATTCCCTAACTCTTTTATATAGTCGACCACTCCCTACGTCACAAGGAAAAGTGTTCAAAGCCTTTTCTCCCATAAGTGGCAGTTTAATTAGACATTGTCAGGACATCTGGGGATGAGGATAAATAATTTATTTGCTTTTTTCTTACATAGAAAAAGAGTGCACCCCAAGGAAGCAAAAAGTATTTGAGAGAATGAACACATTTTTCTTTGGACAGGAGATGCTTCTATTTACATCATGCCTCGAGACAAAGCAGAGATGAGGGGCAGGCCTGCCCGGCAAGTGAGCCCCGGCCACCCACGCTGGCGNACACCTTATTATGGTCAGTTTGCAGATATGATTCAACCATTCTACAGAGATTTGTTGGGTGCCTCCTGTGGGCCCAGCACCGTTTGAAGTGCTAGGAATATAGTGATGGACCAGATGGCCCAAGTACCTGCACTGTGGGGATTACTGTCTAATAGGGTAATAGACAACAGAAGGCTGAACAAGGTGAGAATTAACACTGGATTAGGGGTGACCCTAAGAACCTCCTTTTTAAAAAAGATGTATATTTTATTGAAGTATAGTTGGCTTATAATGTTTCAGGTGTACAGTAAGGTGATTCAGTTATACACATATATTATTTTTGAAACAGTTTTCCATCATAGGTTATTACACGATATTGACTATAGTTCAAATTTTACTATGCTATAGGGTAAACCTTTGTGGTTTGTTGCACATCCCAAGAGCCTCCTTTTAACTTACTCACTCTTTAATGACCTATATCTTCAAATACAGTCACATTCTGAATCATAGGAGAGCTAGGATGCCAATGTATGTATTTGGTGCAAGACAAAATTCAGCCCAAAAGAGAAGGGCTCAATAAATAGTGAACGAATGAATGAATGAATGATGTGGGTCCAAGACAGATTTAAATGTTCATTTTTGTGTGCCAGGGGACCGAGGGAAGGGGGTCTGGGCATCTCTGTTGTAAACAGGAGGGAGAGGCCGGGGGACGGCTCGAGAGAGTTCTCCTGTGACTCCCATTGCTTGTTGGGGCTCTTCCCTGCCGTCTCCTTCTGTTGCATGTGACATCCTGACTGGGAACACGCGAAACAACAGCTGATGCTGTCAGTGGGACACCCGCCTCTCTGCCGCATTCACGGTGGTACCTGCCAACACCGATGACATGCCAGCCTTGGCGGTGACATTGATCCGATTCCTGCAAGAACAGGGCCAGGAGCACGGGAGCAGGGAGATAGCTTCTTTTTCATAAGCAGTGACAAGGCTGCAGGCTTTCATATCAGACTAATTTTAGTTTAATCTTGAAGAGCCAGAGAGGAAAAACAAAATTCTGTAAGAAGCTTTTGTGGGGAGCCACAAAGTCATTAACAGGTTGGATGTCAGCAGTTATTTATTTTCTTTCTCTCTTCCCTTTCTAAGAAGGAATGGGAGAGGGTTTATTTTGTTCCATGAAAATGATGTTTCCACTGAGATAAGAAATGGATGGAGGAGACTGACCCTAGTGGGGTCAGCCAGAATAGATACTTCATAGCAGTTCAATAACTCCCGCTAAAATGACTCTCCTCTATTGGGGTCTCAATTTTTGTTGCTCTGAACACTTTATACAACATAAGAAGTAATATACAAGGCCCAGGGAATGAGGCATTTTCCAATAAAACTGGCTGATNAGCCAGAATAGATACTTCATAGCAGTTCAATAACTCCCGCTAAAATGACTCTCCTCTATTGGGGTCTCAATTTTTGTTGCTCTGAACACTTTATACAACATAAGAAGTAATATACAAGGCCCAGGGAATGAGGCATTTTCCAATAAAACTGGCTGATCATGTGGACAAAGGGTCACTCATTAAGAGGGCAGTCATTCCACCCCTTCCCAAGTATTCCTCAAAGAAAAAAAGCTCTGAAGACAAGGAAGGGTTGGATCTGAAGAGCCAACCAGGGATCAGAAAGGAGATGCATTTGAACTTCTGTACGTGAGACTTGGCTGTACACACATGGGTGAATTCTTTCATGCACTATGAGCTGGGGAAGAATTTTGGATGGTGATGATGGTGGTGGCACTAGGAGTGTGGACCTCCCAGGGGTCCTGGCAGTTTGAGTCAGTGGATTTAGCAGGAGGAAATGCCAGAAATAGAGTAAGGTCCAGCTGAGGGGCAGCAGAGACCCCAGAAAGGCCAAATGAGCAATTAACTTGTTAGGTGGAGAGGTCCTATGGAGGCAAGTCAAACTTTGGGGCTGCTGNAGTTTGAGTCAGTGGATTTAGCAGGAGGAAATGCCAGAAATAGAGTAAGGTCCAGCTGAGGGGCAGCAGAGACCCCAGAAAGGCCAAATGAGCAATTAACTTGTTAGGTGGAGAGGTCCTATGGAGGCAAGTCAAACTTTGGGGCTGCTGGTTGATGCTTTTGAACTGTGGTGCTGGAGAAGACTCTTGAGAGTCCCTTGGACTGCAAGGAGATCCAACCAGTCCATCCCAAAGTAAGTCAGTCCTGAATATTCATTGGAAGGACTGATGCTGAAACTGAAACTCCAATACTTTGGGCCATGTGATGTGAAGAACTGACTCATTGGAAAAGACCCTGATGCTGGGAAAGATTGAAGGCAGGAGGAGAAGAGGACGACAGAGGATGAGATGGTTGGATGGCATCACCGACTCAATGGACATGAGTTTGAGAAAACTCTGGGAGTTGGCGATGGACAGGGAGGCCTAGTGTGCTGCAGTCCATAGGGCCACAGAGTCAGACACAACTGAGCGACTGAACTGAATTGAACTGTTGAAGGAAGTTATGGACAGGCCTGGCAAATGTGGTTATCAGGTTTGTGCACTGAGCAAAGGCAGAAGGTAGAGTGGTTTGTGAATTCTAGTCTACATTTTGCTGGCCAAGTCATGCACTGTGACATAGGCCTGCCTCTATCCAGAGGAAGGGTAGCTTTTTCTTTGCATAAAGGTTCCTTCTACCAGGCGGCAATGTGTAGAGAGTGCTGGTTCTATGAAGAAGGAGTGTGCTTAGCTAATTTGCACAAGGATGTTGTGTAGGTTGGTAGGTTCCTGGCATGTGGGCCAAAGTATGTGAACAAAGGTGAAATGATTTGCACCCCAGGGCCCAGGAGAGGCACTGAGCCCCTGAGACAGCAATTACATTCCTTTTCCGAGACAGCATCATGACTGTCTTGAATGACCATCAAACTAGTTCTGGGGTCTCTGGCTTTCTGGTATCGTCATGCTGTTCTTCAAGGATGAAATATCGGTAATTAAAAAAAATGAAGAAACAGAGCTAAAAACATAAAATTTACAAAAATTTAACAGCTCTAAAACATAAAATTCATCATCTGTGAAATTTTTAAAAATGTATTTATTTATTTATTTGGCTGCCCTAGGTCTTAGCTGTGGCATGCGAGACCTTTGACGCTGGCTGTGGCATGCAGAGTCTTTAGCTGTGTGTGAGCTCTGAGTTGCGGTGTGTGGGATCTAGTTCCCTGACCAGGGATTGCATTGGGCCCGCTGCACTGGGAGTGTGGCGGCTTAGCGGCTGGACCACTAGGGAGGTACCCAAGCTTACCAACTTTACACCATTACCTTGTGATTGTGCTTTGGGGAAACTTTGACAGCAAGAATAGGTCTTTCTCCATGAAAGACTTGCAATAATGGCCCAGTGGCTCATCCATGGGTTGGAGGGAACTATTAAGGGTTCTCTGAGGAGTCATGAAAAGGAGAGAACAAAACACAGAAGGCAAGAAGTGTAAAAGTGGGTAGCCGTTCCCTTCTCCAGGGAATCTTCCTGACCCAGGGGTCAAACCCGGGTCTCCTGCATTGCAGGCAGATTCTTTACCATCTAAACTGCTATGTATGCTCAGTTGTGTCTGACTGTTTGTGACCGCCAGGCTCCTCTATTCATGGTATTTTCCAGGCAAGAATACTGGAGTGGGTTGCCATTTCCTCTCCAGGGGATTTTCCTGACATGGGGACTAAATCTGAGTCTCCCATGACTCCTGCATTGCAGGCGGATTCTTTACCTGCTGAGCCATCTGGGAAACCAAGAAATGAACAGAAACCTTAATTAGATAGAGACAGGGGACCGGAAGGGGGAGCTCTCACCCCCTGTGACAATAGCAGAGTCCAGCAAGAGGGAGAAAGACTCCCTTTTCTTGCTTGCAAGAGCGCAGCCGATGGAGAGACAGTCATAGCTCAGCCAATGAATGGCCTTATGCTTACCGTAGTCCCCTCTCAACTTCCCTTTCCTCTCTATAGAAGAGTTCTCCTCTCTATTTTTTTGCTGGGAACTTGCATGTGACTCACCATGGTTGTGGACCCTGAATTACAACTTTTTGTTGATCCCAAATAAAGCGTTTTCTCTTTTTACCTTCCGTTGCTGGCAGTCTGCTTAAGGTTAACATTTTGGTGACCCGTACAGGTATCTAGACAAGACCCCTGAGAACTCTGAGGCTGGGGAGCGAGTGGGTGCAGTACTCATATTGAGCCTGATGTTGCTCACTGCTTTTCTCACTGCCTGGAATTTGATGGGTAACATTTTCTCTTGGGTCTGAGCTTCTGCCTTCCTTGCATTTTTTTTTTTTAAATTAAAGGAAAAAAATTATTTTTTGGCCATGCTTCACAGCATATGGGTTCTTGGTTCTCCAACCGGGGATGAAACCTGTACCGCCTATGTTGGAAGCAGAGAGTCTCAACCACTGGACACCAGGGAAGCCCTATGCTCCTTGCAATTTGAAACTCTCCAGGTTTTATTGGGGAGATATTTCTTAAAATAGCTTTAGCAAAATAGCCTTGTTCTTGAATGTAAGTTTTGGCCTAATTTTGAAATCAGACTGTCCTAAGTGGCTCTGGCTAACCTTTGGCCCATTCCCTTGGGAACAGGGGCTGTTTCATTGGAACTGTGCAGGTTCAACTTGGCCCAATTCATTTGGAATAGGGGCTATTCTATTGGAACTCTGTTGAGCAGCTTAGGGCCTGACTACTCTGGGGCCAGACCTTTCCCTTAGAACTGGCAGGTATTAGGCCTTCAGGCTATTTGAGCAATTTGAGCCGTTTATGCTGTTTGAGAATTATTCCTTTACTCTAGAGAAAAAAGTCTCTGAGAAATGTGATCCCAGTTTTCTAAATATTTTGAGGTTCAGGGAACTAGATCCCATATGCTGCAACTAGGAATTTGCATACCACAGCTAAAGATCCTGTGTGCCACAACTAAGACCTGGCACAGCCAAATAAATAAATATTAAAAAAATAAAATAGCCCCTGTGTTGGGGTGTTAAAATTGTTCAGATAGTGGGGATCTCTACTGGACCTCCAGGGGTTTCTTTCTCTGAACCTATTCCCTTCCATTTAGGCCCCCTGGGAGCTGCACATTCCTTGCTCCTTAATTCTGCTGCCCCATCCACTTATTAGACTGAGGCTTCTTAAAGAAATGTTATTCCAGAATTTCTTTCTTCCAAACGGGGGAAATCATTTTAGTACTTGACAGTAGTCATCAAAGCAATCAACCAGGTTAGTTTAATGACATTTTGACATCTTTTATTTGCTCCCTCTCTACTGTACTAGGGCTGATTCTGTGGACAATGGTCATCTACTTCTATTGAATCAGTGACTGCCTTCTATATGGGCAAAATCTCCGTCCGATGTTGGCAAAATTCACAAAGCAGCTGCCATCAAGATTTAAATAGATCCCTCAAAACCTCTTCCCAGAATGAATCAATAGCCTATATGTAAAGAAGCATTAAAGCTTCGGGGCATTAAAGTTCATGGTAGAAGATTACAAGGATCAAGGCCTCATTATTCCTTGTACTAATCCCTATAATACTTATGTTTGGGGGCTTCCCTAGTGACTCAGTGCTGACGAATCTGCCTGCCAATGCAGAAGACACAGGTTTGATCCCTGATCCAGGAAAATCCTACATGCCTCAGAACAGCTAAGCCTGAGTCCTACAGCTACTGAGCCTGTGCTCTAGAGCTGGGAGCCACAACTCCTGAGCCCATGCGCCACAACTACTGAAGCCCTAGTGCCTAGATCCTGTGCACCAGAGAAGCCACAGAAATGAGAAGCCCACACACGGCAGCTAGAGAGTAGCCCCCGCTCTCCCCAGTTAGAATAGCCAGAAATAAAACAGCAAAGATCCAGAGCAACAGCGAAGATCCCAAACAGCCAATACATTGAATTAAATTTAAAAGTATATTGCCGTCACTTAAAAAAAGCACTTCTGTTTTACTGGTGAGAAAACCTAAGGGCTCAGGGTGGAGGCTTGTCCAGGGCCTCTGAGCAATAAATGACACTGTTCTCCCTGTACGCCTGTTTTTCCCCAGCTTTATGTTCCTAACATCCATTCCCACCAAAAGTAAATCATTGACCGCAGTTGATGTATGCAGTGCTTTCTTGCGAATGCCAGTTGTTGAAGCTAACCAGTGCTTTTTCTTTACTTGGGAAGAAAAACCCTTCACCTGGACAGTAAGGCCTCAGGGTTTTACGGGGAGTCTTTCTTACTTCTCACAAATCCTGAAGGCCGATCTGGATGATGTAAAGTTCCCCAGAGGTCCTCTTGGTTGCGATTTGGGGATAATTTGCTTCTTTGCTCTCTGTCTGAAGCTTTACCTGCTGAAGTTTTCCCATAAAAGGAAAATTCTTTTTGCCTAACTCTAGAGATGCTGGAAGACCTTATGGTCAGAATTTTCTCCCTTTTGTAACAGATTCCTCTCCTTCTAAAACAATCCTCTGCACCCCACCCTCCAATAAGCCTTTTGAATAAGTCTTTGCTTACAAGGTCTGGATTTTTTTAAAAAAATATTTATTTATTTATTTGGCTGCACCGAGTCTTAGTGGTAGCATGTGGGATCTAATTCCCTTGACCAGGGATTGAACCCAGGCTCCTTGCACTGAGAGTGTGGCGTCTTAGCCACTGGACCACCTGGGAAGTCCCTGGGTTTGTTTTTATTTGACAATCCTAAGGAGTCCCTGTCCGACTTTTTGCAACCTCATGAACTGCAGCACGCCAGGCTTCCCTGTCCTTCACTATCAGACACGACTTAGTGACAGAACAACAAATGAGGCGTCTGTAGGTGCCTGCTGGGGAGAGATGGCTGGGGTGGGTGGTTTTGCCTTCCTGGCGCTTCCTGTGCTGTAGTACACGTGTACAAGTTGTCAGGGAAGTCGTGAACCCTGCCGTCCAACTGTCCTGGGGACACACCATCCTGACCTGGCCGCCCTCAGAGATGAAGCCACCGAGACTTGGTTTACAGTTGGGCTGGAGCTCACTCACTCACTCACACTGCAGCATGAGACTCTGTCGATGACGGTAACAACCATCCAGAGGAGGCGGCAGCAGGGCTTCACGTGACTGAGCAGGATCTACAGACTTGGTAGAATCCAGCTCCTCGGGTGGTAATCAGCATGCTCCCAGTTCATACAATCTTTAGTCACACTCTCTGAATTCCCATTCCTGCCCCTGTTTTCATTTTCCATGGTGGTTCCGGCACCTGCACTTGCCAGATCCAAGCTCTCTCCTTCTTAGCTCTGGTGTTTGTATCCCCACCCCTACGCCAGTCCCTTTTCCTTCTCACCGCTTTTTCATTGTGTGGATCAATTTAGCTCCTTTTCGTCTGGCGTGACTGAGTGTCCTGGAACCAGTTGACAAAGAGGTGGTCGTTTCTTTTCTTTTGATGACTTTGTTTCTTTGGGGCCATGCTGGGTCTTCGTGGTTGCTCGGGCTTTTCTCCATCCACTGCGCTGAGCGGGGGCTACTCTCGAGCTGTTCACCGGCTTCTCCCCGCAGTGGCTTCTCTTGTTTCAGATCAGAGGCTCCAGGGCGCACAGGCTCCAGCAGCTGCGGTGCATAGCATCTGGAGTTGCAGCTCCCGGGCTCTAGAGCACAGGCTCAATATTTGTGGCGCACGGTTTTGGTTGCTCCTTGGCACGTGGGATCCTCCCTGATCAGAAATCAAACTTGTGTCTCCTGCATTGGCAGATGGAGTCTTTACTACTGAGCCACCAGGGAGGCCTAGGGTTTTTTTTTTTTTTTTTTAAAATATATAAATTTTTTTTTAGCAGGATGAGGGAGAGAGGCAGCGAATGGGGAGATGGAGAAACTTCACCTGCTAATAAATCTTGCCCCTGTCGTGTTGTAATCCGAAGCAATGTGTGAAAAGGGTCGTATGTACAAAGAGTCCAGACATGACGCTTCAATGGTCCCTGGGCAAGTGGGGTCATCAGGCTTTCTCACGGGTGCTCCCTCTCTGCTAATCCATCTGCCGGGGTGCAGACTGAGTGCAGAGACTCAGACATGCTTGCTGTGCTCGGGTCAGCCTGCAGATGCTCTGCCAGATGACTTTGATCTGTGAACAAATCTGTTACAAGCTGATCCAACTGCTAGCCACGGGTGGGTAAATTAGAGCTTGGAGAGTCGTGAACCTAACAGAGAAGTGAAGGAACACAGAGGCTTCTTGCTGCCACCCCAGATAAGAGCACTTCTGGGGCCTCTTAGCTGCCTAGGGGTGCGAGGTGAATGAGGGTGTACTAGCTAAAGCAGGCCAGCTGGGATGGGATGAGCTTATTAACCTCCCCTCCCATCCCCCATGTTTATATTGTGTATCAACACCACACAATAGTGCGTGTGTGTGTGTGTGTGTGTGTGTGTGCGCGTGCTCAGTCATGTCCAACTCTTTGTGACCCCATGGACTGTAGCCCTCCAAGATCCACTGTCCATGGGATTTTGCAGGCAAGAATACTGGAGTGAGTTGCCATTTCTTTTTCCAGGGGATCTTCCCAACTCAGGGACTGAGCCCAAGTTTCCTGCATTGGCTGGTGGATTCTTTACCATTGAGCCACCTGGGAAACCCCTTTTTAAAATTAAACTTTGTTAACTGATTAATTTTTGGATGCGCTGGGTCTTCTTGCTGCACGCGGGCTTCTTTGGTTACGGTGATCAGAGGCTTCTCTGTGGTTGTGGTTAGGCTTCTCGTGGTGGTGATGTCTCTTGCTGCAGAGCCTGGGCTCCAGAGAGCTTGGGCCTCAGTAGATGTGGCATCCACGCTTACTTACCTCGAGGCACGTGGAATCTTTCTGGACCAAGGATTGAACACGTGTCCTTTGTGTTGGCAGGTGGATTCTTGACCACTCTCATTTTACACGTCATTTTACAGGCTGAGTTCTGTGAAAGGACCTGACTGACCCATAGCCAGCAAATGACAGGGAGGAAATCTGAGCTCAGGGGGCCTTAACCTCAGGGCCTGTGCCCTGTGGATCCTCCTATATATGCCATCGGATCATTAGGATAAAGTGATATAAAGTGACCTGTCCCACCACTAGCTGGTAAGCCTGTACAGGGAGGTGATGGGGCCTGGGATCCACCACGTGTGGTCTTGGAAGTCCAAGGAATTTGATAGACACTGCTGATCCCGAAAACACACAACAGAGTCCCAATCCCATAGCCTTTCAGCACCATCCCATCCTCCAGAGCTCTTGACTGTAACTGACTTGAGTCCCAGCCCGCCCTCTGGATTGTGACCTGTGGCATGTTCTTTATAACTGCTCACTTTCTTTATTGAAAAAAATTTTATAAAAAAACTTTAAAAATTTAAAAACTAAGAAAAAAATTTTATAATGGGGGTCGAAAGTGTGTTTGAAGTGTCAAGGATCAATGTGTCCTGCAGTCACATTAATTCTCGCAGCTAGCTGCATTCTTCATTGACACACGAGCTGAATGATCCACCACTAAGAGTCATAATGGAGCATAGTTGATTTACAAATGTTATGTTAGTTTTATGCATACAGCAAAATGATTCAGTTATACATATATCAATTCTTTTTCCGATTCTTTTCCCATTTAGGTTATCAATTGAACAGAGTTCCCTATGCTATACAGTAGGTCCTTGTTGATTATTTATTTTATATAGAATAGTATGTATATCCCAACCTCCTAATTTATCCCTCCTGCTCACCTTTCCCCCTTGGTAACCATAAGTTTGTTTTCTAAGTCTGTGAGTCTGTTTCTATTTGTAAATAAGTTCATGTGTATAGATTCCATGTATAATGATATCCTATGATATTTGTCTTTCTCTGTATTTCTCAGCCATAAAAAAGAATGAAATAATGCCACCTGCAGCAACATGGATGGGATCTAGAGTTTATCATCCTGAGTGAAGTATGTCAGCTGCTCATTTTCAAACCTGATGCTCACTCTGACTTTGTTTTTTATTTAAAAATAAAGGAATTGAGATAAGACTGGCATAGAACATTGTATAGTTTTAGGTAAACAACATAGTGAATATATATGTATATTCACTCTTGTTACTGAGTCCAAGCTCATATCTGTCTCCCCATGACAGGCCAATAAATCTGGAGACAAGATGTTGGGGCAAAGAATAGCAACCTTATTCTGAAAGGCAGCAGACCAGGAAGATAGTGGACTGAGAAGATAGTGTCCCAAAGAACCACTTTCCCCGAGTTAGAATTCAGATGTCTTTTATACTTTTTGGCCCTCGTGGCTCACACAGTAAGGAGTCTACCTGAAATGCAGGAGACCTGGGTTCAATGCCTGTGTCAGGAAGATCCCCTGGAGAAGGGAACGACAACCCAATCCAGTATTCTTACCTGGAGAATTCCACAGACAGAAGAGCCTGGTGGGCTACAGTCCATGGGGTTGCAAAGAGTTGGGCATGACTGAGCAACTAACACTCACCCATACTAAAAGGGGAGAGAGCGCAGAATCCTTTGTTCTTGCAATTACCCCTGTGGCTCACCTGCTTGGTAGCCCACCCTTTATGCCTGCCTTCCCCACCACCTCCCAGAGTTTCCTAGGACCACGTCCCCAGTAAGCTGTTTGTTCTCCAGTCCTTGCCTCAGGCTCTGCTTCTGGAGGACCCACATGAAGACAACTGTGGTCCATAGTTTTCTTCTGATTCCAGTTCCCCGAGATCGACACCCTTTCCACCTGGACTTGGGCCGGGGGGGGCATCTTCTCTCCCCTTGGTGACCCCTGAACCAGCATTCCCACCTGCTCTTGGCAGCCAGTGCCATGGGCTCTGTCTGAACATTCTAGACCCCACTCAAGAGGCTTGTATCCAAATCCTCCTTAACTGAGCACACATGTTCTCATACAAGACAGACAGGGGGACTTCCCTGACGGTCCGGTGGTTATGACTCTGTGCTTTCACTGTTGGGGTTGCCGATTCAGTCCCTGGTTGGAGCATTAAAATCACGCCAGCTGGGGCCAAATTGAAAAAAAAAAAGATAGACGGGGTTGAAACTTATTAGATGGTATTGGTTCTCACTGAAGGAAATTGTCAACCTACCCAGGGAAACATGTCCTTTTGGTAAATTCCTGAGCTGGACCCAACAGCCCATCCTTAAGATGTTGACCCGCTTCCTGTGGGTCTTTTCTTGCACTATCTTTTGTTTCCTGTATCTGCTTTTCATTATTTCCCCGTGCTTCACCTGTGGTCTCTCTTGTTTACTTTCCTGCCAGGCCACCTCTTATTTCCACACACAAGAGAGAATGGAGACATTTTCCTCTGAATCACCTCTGCCGCCGGGAGGCAGGCGGTGGCTTTCTTCCAAGGATTTTTCTTCCTAGTCTCATAAACTTCTTTACCATGGTGAGGGAGAGGCTATCAGAAGTCTGTTTATCTGCAGAGCTGAGGGCCGAAGAGCTGCTCTTATTTATAGGATCCTGAGAGCGTCCATGATGTTGGGTAAGAAATCACACCGCAGCAAACCTGCTGACACCTGGGCGTCGAGAAATCTGTCTCTACTAGGTTAGCCCGAGGGCAGCAGAAAGTCAAGACAGGCTGGCTTCAGATGCCAGCACTGTCCCTCCCCGCTTGTGTGATCTGGGATAAGGGACCTCCCTGAGCCTCAGTTTCTTCATCTCTAAGATGAGAAAGACAAGACCCCACCAAAGGGCTGCTGGCAGGTTACAGGTGAGGATGAACTCAAGGCACGCAGCCTCCAGCTCACAGCCTCCTCCCGTCCCTGCTGCCACCCGCTGCTCCGTGCTCTGCTGGGTCTGTGAAGCCTGGTTCTTGCTCCACTGTTCCTGCCAGTCTGGACGACTGTACTCTTCTTTGCCGGAGACCTTGACTTTGAATTATGATGCCTTCACTGGTACTATGCCTGCCTCTTGGGATGTAGGTGGGATGTGATCCCAGGCCAGAGAAGGTGTCAGGGATTGAGAGGGACTTTGGCTGGATTTAGGTGGCCCGGCTTAAGCAAGAACACTGTGCCAGGGCCTGGCTCTCCCGGAGACAAAGTAGGAGTATCAGAGAAGCCACCGAGAATCATCAGGAGTTGTGCCTTCTGTCTGAACCAGGTGGTCGAGCTCACTGACTTCAGACTTTGATTTCCAGACGTCAGTGTTAGCCTGAGACCTACCCCAAAGGGGTAGGAGGGGCCCCGGCTGCAAAGAGAGATCTGTTTCATCACCCTCCTCCCACCACGTCCCTCTTCGAACGAAGCTCTGTGCGCAGGTTTTATGAAAATATGACTCCAGTGTGAGTCAGGTCATCCCACGTGTAAGCCTCTGCCGACTCCAGCGATAAAGAATTCGGGCCTTATTTATAGGGCAGCCCGGAGGATCTGACAGGAGGAATTGAGCTTGCTGCCAGGGTGCGAAATGAGATTTCCAAGAAAGATGTTCCCTGGGCTGAAGAGGCCTCTAGGGACAGCGGAGGAGACAGGCAAGGTGAATCAGACAGAATGATCTGGGCGGCAGCCCACCAAGGCCGGGCCTCCCGCCTCCTACAGGGGGTCTGCAGCAGAGATGTCTCCGGGCGCTGGGCCTTAGCATCTTCCCATGGAGCCAGGCAAAGGTCAGAACGCTCAGATGCCCTACAAGTCCATGTAACCACGCGTGTTCTCCTTTATTCAGCATTGTCTTCAAGGGACATCTTGGCTTTGGGCACCTGGGTGTCCCTTCCTCTCCCCTTCGGTTTATTTCCACCTTCTCCTCCTCCCCACTCCTCTCATCTCCCTCTACATTTTCTTCCCTTCCCTTTTCTGATGCTCCCCACCCTAGCCATGGTAGTTATCTGGGCTATGCAGGAACATTCTGGCTCTCTCCTCTGGGAGACTGACAAGACTGCCTCCCCTTCCCATTTAAAATGAGGTTTGGCTGCATGACTTGGTCGAGCCAGTGAAGTGTGAGTGAACACATGTGTGTTGCTTTTGGGCACAAGCTTCAAGAGCCAGGGCCTTGCCTGCGCCTGTTTCTCTTTCCCTGCTGCAGTGACTTGCGTTCTCTGAGATGCTGGCTGCCGCGTTAGCGGGGTCCTGGAATGAGCATGACCCAGAGCAAAGCCTCCAGCTGACCCACGTTGGTCATGCAGGGAGAAAGAGAATGAAAATGAAAGTGTTAGTTGCTCAGTCGCGTCCGAATCTTTGCGACTCCATGGACGGTAGTCTACCAGGCTCCTCTGTCCATGGGATTCTTCAGGCAAGAAAACTGGAGTGGGTTGCTGTGCGTTCTTCCAGGGGATCTTCCCAGCCCAGGGATTGAACCGAGCTCTCCTGCATGGCAGGCAGATTCTTTACCATCTGAGTCATAAATTAAGCCCCTCTTTTGCTGTTTCATGCCACGGAGATTTTGAGATTGTTTATCACCGCAGCATCACCTTACGTCCCCTGACTAATACACTCTACCCCAGAACCTTGGGAGTGACTCTGTATCCACATCCCACTTCCAATACAGTGCCTACCCAGCTCCTTTCCATAATCAGAAGTGTGAGTCTGGGGTGCCACAGGGAATGAATAGGATAAAAAGACATTGGCCTTGGAGAGCGGGAGAGAGAGGAAGGTTCTTTGAGCTCCCCATTTAATGAGAAAGCCGCTAGGTGTGCCTGGCTGGACACACAACTGCCCAGAGTTCCCGTCATCACGATGTTCCAGGGAGAAGTTGATTTCCCAAAGTGGAAGAGTTTTTCTCACTCTCTGGCAATAAATGCATCTTTCCCTTCACACTGGCTGGCTCCGATCTGGGATCGACATAGTGCTCCCTGCAGCTATGGGCTGGTTCTCTTTTGCTCCGTTTCCTTGCCAACTGGGGCTTTGGAGAGGCAATTCCTTTTCTGATGCTGATGAATATTTTTCTAGCTCAAAGTTTAATTTCTTCCCTCTTAGTTTTGCTGGGTTGACTGACTAGCGCTTCGGGATGTTAAGCCTGATTAACCTCTCCCCCCAGATCTTACCTTTTCTTCCTGGAGATGATGTTTTGGGGTGTTTGACTGGAAGCCCTGAAGGATGGGGTGTGGGAAGAACAGCTGACGAAGCCCTTTGAGCCCAGGTACCTCTGTCATCCCTCAGTCTGGAGAGCAGGGTGGGGAGGGGAGCTGCGGTCCAGCCCTCATCACCGTCATGCTTGACGCTGCCCTTTGAGCCCCCCCTGGAATTGTCTGGTCAGCCTTGCAGCTCCGGGGGGGCTGTGCGTCCTCAGAGCAAGCAGGCTATTACTGGTGAGTGGACCACGGGCTAGGAGCAAGGCTGACGAAATGTGCCACGCATGCAGGCATGTCTGCAAGTGTGTGTGTGTTTTAGTGGGTCAGAGCACTCCCCCTACTGCAAGGGGAGGAAGCAGTGGATGATGAAGGGTGCAGAGTTAGCAGGTGGGGCTGACGTTGGTGGTGTGACTCGTGTTCTGAGTCTGCCTCTAACAGCTGGTGTTCGGGGGTCTGTCTCTCTGATCCCTGAACAAGGGAGGGAACAGCCTCACCAAGCTTCACTGTAGCAGGGCTGTGGGTGTCTGTGGGGTTGAGGATGGCAATTTACACCCTCCCTCCATCCTTGCCATCCCTCCCACCCCTCCTGGCGGCAGGAGTCAACTGGCAAGTGTGTGCATCCCATGTGGGGTCCTCTCCTGAGCACCCTGATATTCCTCATGTGGCCTATGGACCCACAGCATTGGCTTGTTAGAAATGTAGAACCTCAGGCCCCCCGAGGCCCCCACCTACTTAATCAGAATCCGCACTTTGACAGGAGCTGCAGCGATGTGTGTGTACTCAGTGTGAGAGGCACTGCTGCCTGGGGGCTGGAAGTGTTAATAATCCCCACATGCAGCTGTGACTGGGGTTCTCTGTGGCAGAGAGTTGGGCTGTCCTTGGGCTTTGTCCTGGCTTCAGCGTCTATCCGGTTTGGAAGTGACCCATGCCAGTTGAATCTGCTTTCCTAATCTCCACTCCCCCATCACCTCACTCTCCCATGGGAAGGCAGGGGGTGGGTGAGGCAGATCCTTGGGGCTGTGGTCAAGAGGGAAAGTCATAATGATGGTCTTCTTTCCACTCTCTGCAGAAAAGCCGGGTGGGCAGGAACCATCCAAGTCTCCTTCCATCTCTGGGGAGGCTCTGATCACAGGGGCTGGGGGCGCATATCTCATATGGGGTGGGCCCCGTGCTTGAACCGAGAGCGGCATCCAGCACTCGCGGTCCTGGAGACGTTTAGGATGGTGAAGCCAAAAAGCACAGTCCAGCAGGAGGCGCCAAAGAGCAGGGAACAGCGTCCCCCGGCCAGTGAACGAAGCGGAGCTATAGCTAGGAGCGCGAACCGGCTTGCCAGCCCTCTAGGAAGTTTCTCAGAGGGGCAGAAGAGCCGCATCTGAGGGGTTATGGGGGCGGGAGACACGTGCCGGCGGCGCTGGGAGGACAAGTCGCAACTTTACTGTTGCTCCACTGGTCACCCCCAGGGGGCAGTGAGTATTGGGGTCCATCCCCCATTGACTCTGCTTCTCCATAGAGTGGACTCTGGACCCTCCTTTGCCAAGAGAATAATGCGTGAGGATTCCAGGCAGAGCTGGACAGCACCTGCCTCAGCCCCAGAAGGAGACCAGCCCAGAAAGCCAAGGACTCCTGCCTCCAGCTCAGAGCAGAGCTGCCCCCCACCCCTACCCCCTGCACCGCTGGGTGGTGCGCACGCAGGGGACTGTGGGAAATCAGAAGCAGGACCAGTGGGACAGGTCGGGGAAGGTCCATCAGAAGGGAGGAATCTCAGAGAGGTAAGCAATTGTGTCCAAGATGATGATCTTTGTCTTTGCCGGGAGCATTGTGCCCGCAAAGGGTTGGCTTAAAGCAGAAGTGACCAGGATATCTCGAAGCAATGAGATGAGGTTTTCAGCTGCTAAATAGAAACATCTCAGAAGGGCAATTGGGTTGGAAAGTGGACATATCTGAGCTGAGACCATACAATTCACATCTGTTACATGAGGACAGTCAGGAAGGGGGGTGTGGCAGGTACAAGATGCTCCTGTTGGAATCCGCAGACCCTCACGACTTTGTAGAGTCCAAGGCACTTTACGGAGGTGATTAAGTGAAGATTTTGAGATGAGGAGATTATTCTGGATTATCCAGATGGGCCCAGTGGAATTGTAAGAGTCCTTATTGGGGGCAGGGAGGGGCAAGCAGGAGGGTCTGAGTCAGAGGTGACACGACAATGGGAACCAGAGGGAGAGAAGATGTGATGATGGAAGCGGAGGTTGGAATGGTGTGGTTTTGACTTGGAAGAAGGTCTTCCAAGGTAGCGACATTGGTAAAGAATCCACCTGCCAAGGCAGGAGACCCAAGAGTCAGGGGTTCAATCCCTGGGTCAGGAAAAAGGAAATGCCATTTCCTCTTGTCTGGAAAATCCTATGGACAGAGGAGTCTGGCTGGTTATAGTCCATGGAGTCTCAAAGAGTCAGACAGCACCGAGTATACACACATACACACACACACACACACACACAGAGGCATGAGCCAAGGAGTGTGGGCTGTCTCTACAAGTTGGAAAAGACAAGGAAACAGATTCTCCCTGAGACCCATTTTTGACCTGTCTCCCTCTGCTGACCCATTTTAGACTTCTGGTCTCCAGAATTGCAGGAGAATAAATTCCTGTTGTTTTAAGCCACTAAATCACAGGTGGGCACAGGTTCTACAGGCTTTCTAGGTGCTGCTGGTAATAAAGAACCTGCCTGCCAGTGCAGGAGATGTAAGAGACGTGGGTTCAGTCCTTGGGTTGGGAAGATTCCCTGGAGGAGGGCACGGCAACCCACTCCAGTATTCTTGCCTGGAGAATGCCCAGAGACAGAGGAAATGGACGGGCTACCATCCATAGGGTCACAAAGAGTTCAGGCAGACGAAAGTGACTTAGCGTGCATCCATGCAGACAGGCACTACAGTGAGTGAGTGGGTTTGTCTCCTTGAGCAGATGCTGAAAGATGCCTGGAGCAGCTGGGGTGGGGTGGCGAGGTCAGAGCGTGGTGAGATCAGACTGGGCTTGGGATGGAAGGTCCGCTGGGGACAGTGAGGACTCGGGTCTGGCTGAGCTGCTGTCCCAGTGGAGGGCAGGATGGAGAAATCAGGGGGCTAGGAAGGCCTGAGACCCGGGGGGAAGGGCACTGGACTTAACCTGCATGGTCACCAGGGCCGCATCATGGAAGAGGGATATGATGAAATGTGTTTCTGGAGAGGAAAACAAGCGAAGGGCACGGATACAGAGCAGTGAGGTCATTGCAGGACAGCCAGACAGAAGGTGGGAAGTCTGCAGTAGGGAGGGATGCTCAGAATCTGAGCTTGAGGGCTGATAAGTTCAAACCTGAGTTCCACTCTCACTGCTGTATGACCTCGGGCAAGGTTTTAATGTCTCTGAGCTTCAATTTCCTCCAGCTGTGAAAAGGAAGACAATAGCGATGACTACACAAGGTTATCTTGGGGACAAAATGGAATACAGAAGTGAGGCATCTGGCACTATATGCCCTTCCATGCTATGAAAATTGATCTTGCCTACTGAGACCTTAGCCCACTCCAGTATTTGGGGTCACAAAGAGTCTGACACGACTAAGCGACTTCACTTTCACTTTCACTGAGACCTTGGGCTTCCCTGGTGGCTAAGATGGTAAAGAATCAGCGTGCAATGCAGGAGACTGGGGTTCAGTTCCTGGCTCGGAAAGATCTGCCGAAGAAGGGAATGGCTACCTACTCCAGTGTTCTTGCCTAGGGAGTTCCATGGACAGAGGAGCCTGGCAGGCTACTGTCCATAGCATTGCCAAAGGTCGGATATGACTGCGACTAACACTTTTCTGAGACCTTGGACTTCCTTTGTAGGTTGCAGGTGGAAGTGGTGTTTGTAAGACAGCCACTCTGGAGCAGTCCCTTCATGCTCGGGACATCTGTCTGCATGTCTCAGGATCAAATCGTGGTCCTACAAACTGCTGATGTGTATTTGATAGATTGCCATTTCCAAAGGTTTCTGTTGATAGTATGATGAGTAATAGTTCTGTTCCTGGAGAATGATTTTAAAAGGAAGCCAGTGTATCTGCTGCTGCATATTAAAAAGCAAGATGTCCCCCGTCGTAAAAATAGTTACGGCTTGTGTAGAACCTACCAAGTGACAGGCACGTGTCAAGTGCTTTCCTCGTATCCTCTTGAATCCTTACAATATTTGCAAGGCAGGCATTTGTGGCCTCATTTTATAGATGAAAAATGAGGCTTGGTGATATAAGGTCCAAGGCCTTGGAGCTGCAAGTGTGGCTGACATCACTTAATATCCTTTTCTGTTTTGTGTTTTCCTTCCTTCTTTTTTTTGGCTTAAAAAACCCATTGTTTAATATGGTTCAACTTCTTGTTCTTTAAACAATAGCTATTGGTTAGCATTTTTGTTTTGAGGGAAGGAAACATTTTCTGCAGCATTGTCTTTATAGGCAAGCAATTCTTCAAATTTTTAATTGCTGCCATATGTTGTTGATTCTTGATCTTATTTGCCCAGTCCTCCAGGAGGAGCCAGGGTAGCTCACAAACAGAAGAGGGGACAATCCACATTTCCTGTCGAGTCCCATCAATTTAATCCCATCAGATCGAGTTAAGTGTATGAATATCCTGATATGATGAGCACACACACACATTGAGATTTTGTGCGTGCGTTTCAGTACACACACAGACATCAAGGAATGCACATACCTGTTGCAATATGCATGCTGGTCTTGATGTATGTGGAGATATGCGTATCATGACATGCATATGTCAAGATACACAGAACACACGTACCGAGACATGAATATCACGACATGGAGATGTTGAGCCAACACGCTTGTCGAGACATGCATGATGCACACTGCACCATGCACACAGGTGTTGTGACTTGAAAGCACATGTCAAGGTGTACACATGAACGTCTTGACATGAAGCATATCTAGACATGCGTGGGCACTGTAATATGTATGCCAAGGTCACAACACAGACAGGCATTTTGTTGCACACAGATGTCACGACACATGGAAATAGGACACTCACAGGTGTTGTGACACACTCATAGATGTCGTGTCAACTGTGTGTTGAGGTGTGACCACGTATATGTTGAGATATGCCTGTACAAGTCAAAATATGCTTGTCAAGATAGGCATACCATTCACACGTTGATATACATATATGTATGTAGATATTTATATCCGAGACCCCATGGACTGCAGCACACCAGGCTCCCCTGTCCTTCACTATCTCCCTGAGTTTTTGCAAACTCACATCCATTGAGTTGGTGATGCCATCTAACCATATCACTCTCTGCCACCTCCTTCTCCTCTTGCCCTCAATCTTTCCCAGCATTTCAGGGTCTTTTCCAGTGAGCTGGCTCTTTGCATCAGGTGGCCAAAGTACTGGAGCTTCAGCTTCAGCATCAGTCCTTCCACTGAAAATTCAGGGTTGATTTCTTTTAGGATTGAGTGGTTTGATCTCCTTGCTGTCCATGGGACTCTCAAGAGTCTTCTGCAGCACCATAGTTCCAATTCAGAGGGTTGGCAATTTGAACTTGAGACAGCCGGGCACTACTTCTGCTGGTCTTCACTGAAATCACTTGTGAGGATGCAATTGTGTGGTGCCTTGACACTTGAGCTCGATGATCTAAGATTGTCTCACTCTTGTGCCTGAAAGGGGCACTGTCCACTGGAGTGGAAACCTTACTTCTCCCCCATGAGCCTCACATCCTCCAGGAAGCACTTCTGTAAATGGCCACTTCAGGACTGTGTTCCCAGAGGGAAAAAGTAGCAGCCCTCTGGGAACAGTCCTCTTGGATTGGGTCGATGGGATTAGATTTCTACAAATCATGGCCTTTGTAGGAATTTTCTTGAAACTCTCAGATTCCCATTCACATCTTTGATTTGGGAAAAATTAATCCACTTAAGGATGAAAAATTGATCCTCTAACTCTTAAAATTCCACTTTGAAATGAATTGCTCTGTGTTTCTTAGCTCATCTTTGTTACTGCCAAGAGCTAGGTTGTAGCCGCTATGCAGTGAAAAATCCACAAATCCATGTATAACTTCACATCTCTCCATATCTGCAATTCTGCATTCCCAGATTCAACAGTCATGAGTGGTGTAATACCATGCTCAAAAAGAAAAAAAAAATCCTTGTATAAGTGGACTCATGCAGTTCAATCCTATGCTGTTCAGGGGTCCATGGTAAGTAATCACAGCTTGGAGTTTTGGTGCATTGATAATTCTATTTATTTATTTTAAAGTTCTGACTGTTTTAATTATTTATTTTAATTTTTTGGTCACAGCATGTGGGATCTTAGTTCCCTGACCAGGGATTGAGCCTGTACCCCCTGCATTGGAAACATGGAGTGTATACCACTGAAGTCTCAGGGAATTCCCCATTCATCATTTTACAAGATGTTATGGAAGGGCCAGCTGAGCACGCATCCCTCAGCTGGGCAGCAAGGACTCCCTTGAAGTGACCCCTGGATGCTGCTACCTCGTCCCATAACCCCCTCTACCCACCTGATACAAGGCAACTGCTCTATTCAGCCAACTCCCTTAATGGGAGGAGAGTTTGTTTAAATATCGGCCTGTTAATGGCTGTAAAGTGGTTTGAAAGCACCTTTGTTAACCATTTGTGTTAACACTCTTAACCTCTGTTGAAGATTTCCTCTTGGACTGCAGCTCACGAGAGCAGAGTTTCATTACCCTGGCACGAGGGAAACAATTTCTTTCTATTTAAAGGCAGCGATGATGCTTTACGAGGGTGCCCTTCACTTGTTCAGATATTAAAGGACAATAAATCAAAATTCAGCACTGTGGATGAGCCACAGCTCCATCAACATTGAGAGAATCCCTTGTAGATATCCTGCTGAATTGCCCTTGACCCTTCCCTCAGGAGCCCTAAGGGAATTTGAAATGCGACAGAGAGAGGCTGAGAGATGTAGGCGGGAGGAAGCAAGGTTTGTGATTTTGGTTTCCCTGATCCAGGATGAACCCGTGGCCGCTGGAGCCAACAGGACAGGCTGGCTGGCTGGGTGCTCGACTCTCAGGGGTGGGCTGGAGCCTGCGATTTCACATCCTGCATCTTAGCATCGCTTTTCTCAGACCAGGTATCCTGGAGGCTGAGAATGTTCTATACATTCAAGAATGAAAACCCCAACAGGGAAATCAATGCTTCTCTTTTGGGACCAAGAAGAAAAGAGAGAGTAGAGGCACTTTGTGAATAGTTGCTCTCATTTATGACCTGGAATGGAAACGCCACTCAGAGACAACACAGCTGGCATATCAGTCAGCTCAGCCATCACAACGAAATGCTGCAGACCTGGCGGCTTAAACAACTGACGTTTATGTTCTCCGCTTCTGGAGGCTGGAATTCTGAGATTAAGGTGTTGGTGAGGTTGGTTTCTCCTTGAGGCTGATCTCCTTGGTTGCAGATGGCCACATTCTAGCTGTGTTCCCCACATGATCTTTGTCTGTTTTTTTTTCAGATTTCCTCTTCTTGTAAGGATACCAGTCAATTGGGTTGGGGCTCACCCTAATGATCTCATTTTATTATAGTTATTTATAATAACTTAATTGGGCTTCCCCGGTGGCTCAGACGGTAAAGAATCTGCCTTCAATGCGGGAGACCCAGGTTCGATCCCTGGGTAGAGAAGATCCCCTGGAGAAGGGAATGGCTACCCGCTTTAGTATTCTTGCCTGGAGAATCCCATGAACAGAGGAGCCTGGCGGGCTACAGTAACTTAATTACCTCTTTAAAGACCCTATCTCCCAGTGCAGTCATATTCTGGGCAACTGGGGTTTAGCCTCTAACATATACATTTTTTTGGGGGGGGGGAATACTCTCCAGCCCATTACAGCCAGGCTGGGAAAGAGAACACAAGAGGAAGTGACAGAGACCCTGGGCATCTCCTGGAAGCTCCATTTCTTGACTTGGTGGGGTGTGGACCAGGATCTGACCTCACGCTTGGCGGCCACGGGACCCCTGGTCTTCTTGGTGCCTCCCGAGGAGGGCAGGCGGCCTCCATGGGGACTCACAGCCTTGTCCTCACTGACCCTGCTTTGACTGGACCCCTTTGCTTGGCCCCGTGAAGCAGGTAGTGTGATCAGGGCTGGGTCTGCATAGGCTGAAGGGGGGTCCTTGATGCCAGGTCACATGCCGGGGGCACAGGGAGATGTGCCAGCCTCCCTGGGCCCGTGGGCAGCAGGGGAAGGAGCACACGCTCAAAGCAAGAGACTCGGGAAGCCTCCCCTGTGCTGTCAGTGCGAGACCTCAGAGAAAGGGGAGGGCGGTGTGGCAGACGGTCCTGGAGGGAGCCTGAGCTGGTCTTTTTTTTTTTTTCAAATATTAACAGAGTTTACATTACTTTGCCAGCAAAGGTCCATCTAGTCAAAGCTATGGTTTTTCCAGTAGTCATGTATGGATGTGAGAATTGGACTATAAAGAAAACTGAGCGCCGAAGAATTGATACTTTTGAACTGGGGTGTTGTAGAAGACTCTTGAGAGTTCCTTGGACTGCAAGGAGATTCAACCAGTCCATCCTGAAGGAGATCAGTCCTGAATATTCATTGGAAGGACTGATGCTGAAGCTGAAACTCCAATACTTTGGCCACCTGAGGCGAAGAGCTGACTCATTGGAAAAGACCCTGATGCTGGGAAAGATTGAGCACGGGAGGAGAAGGGGATGGCAGAGGATGAGATGGTTAGATGGCATCACTGACTCAATGGACGTGAGTTTGCGTAAGCTCCAGGAGTTGGTGATGGACAGGGAGGCCTGGCGTGCTGCAGTCCACGGGGTCGCAAGGAGTTGGACACACTGAGCGACTGAACTGAACAGAGTTTATTTCATTTATAATTTTTTAAATTTATTTTTGGTGGTGCTGGGCTTTTCTCTAGTTGCGGTGAGCAGGAGCTCGCCTGTGGTTGCAGCGCTAGGGCTTCTCATTGCAGGAGCTTCTCTTGTGGGGCACGGGCGCGAGGGCACGCAGGCTTCTGAGGCTGTGGCTGGACGGCTCAGTAGTTACGGTCCCCTGGCTCCAGGGCACGGCCTCAGCAGTTGTGGTGCCCAGGCTTTGTTGCCCCGAGGCATGTGGGATCTTCCTGGACCAGGGATTGAACCTGTGTCTCCTGCATTGGCTGGTGGATTCTTTATTGCTGAGCTACCAGGGAAGTCCTGGTCCTGTCATTTTAGGAATGAGATATGGTGATGATGGAGTGTCTAAAGCCAGTTTTGCTGGATTCCATGACCCGCATTCTTCTTGATTCATCACCCAGCCTCCCAGGGACCGTGTGTCTATTCAACAATGATGTCACATGGTGGTTGCTAAAATTACAGCAACCCTCCAATTGCCTGGGAGATGTTTGATTCTCTCTCTCTCCCCGACTGGTGTGTGAGCCTTTCTCGAATGGGACCTGGATTCCCAGCGGTACGTGTCGCCTGACACAGTGCTTGGATGTGGGAGGTGCTGGGTGAATGTCTGCTGAAGAACGGAAGAGAACAAGGAATGGCTCGGAGAAGCTGTGATGGCTGGAAACTGGAGATGCTTGGCAGCGATCAGAGGAAGGAGGGCAATAAGGCGTCCTGGGGCGTTCCCACTTCAAGTCATTTCTTCCTGCACTTTCCACAGCATCCTTTGAAGCCCAGCCAGTGCTCTCCTGCTGCAAGCAGCCATCCCATCCGGAAGGTTCGTTGCATGCAGATCTGAGCGGGAGCTGATTCAGTGCAAATGCCTCTGCTGCTGGACACCCACAGCCAGCTGCCCACAGACATTGGCAGCTGTTTCAGTTTTCTCTGCCAGCGAGAGTTTTGGTGTGCTTTCTCTCCCTGCACGTCTGCGGCAATGAGCAGTGTAATGAAAGCCAGGGAGACACGGCCAGGAGGAAGTTGAGTCATCAAAATCCACGGCTTTAGTCAGGGCTCTCAGGAGTAAGAGGGAGCAGATCATTGGGGATTTAGTCCAAGAAAGCCAGCTTGAAGTGCTTCTAAAAGCTGCCTGCGGCCAAGAGGGCTTGGAATGGCCCCTTCGTGAGCCCACTGAATGATTTGCTGTCAAGTCAGAATTTCATAGCTGTGAGTGCATGCTCAGTCATGTCCAACTCTTTGTGACCCCACGGACTGTAGCCCACAAGGCTCCTCTGTCCATGGGCAGGCAAGAATGCTGGAGAGGATTGCCATTTCCTCCTCAAAGGGATCTTCCCAACCCAGGGATAGAACCCGTGTCTCTTACATCGCTTACATTGGCAGGCAGATGCTTTACCACTGAGCCACCTGGGAAGGGAGGGGCAATAGAGGTCATCTCAATGGAACACTTGTCATGTTGTAGATAGGAAATAGATCTAGGAAGGAGGAGAAACTGATTTAAATAGAATTGATTCAGTGATCTGTGAGAATTAGAAAAATGTATGCCCTCCAGGCAGACAGCCCCAAGGCAGGGGCTAAGGTTGAAGAGCAGAATGCAAGCTGACTCTCAGCCCCTACCTGTCCACTGGGATAAGTGACTGTGCAGTGAACAACCCACACAACTGCACATGGTGGCCTTGACATCAAAGTCACAGTCAAAAAAAAAAAACCAATAACAAAGTCACACAGTCACTTGTCACTTAATGATGAAGGTAAAATCAGAGCCTACTACCTACCGCTCTATAGATAGTTGAGTTTGAAAAGCAGGCTTTACACTCACTGTTTATGTGGGTTTTGGGTTTTGGGTTTAACTAAGCAAGGAGCAGCCTTGGGTCTGGTGTCTGAAGCAAGACTAACTGGGTTCTCGTCCCAGTCTTGCCCCTTCTCACCTGTGTGGACTCGGAGAGATGTCTCCACCTTCTTATCTGTAAAATGGAACAAAGAATAGTCTCTACCTTGTGATTTACTTGTGAAAATTCAGTGAATTCCGTTACAGAGAATGTATAGAAAAGTACACAGTGAGTCCTGCGTAAATAGTGTAATTGTTATTCTACTCCTGGGCATAATAGCAACATATTTGGACAGCCCTCTTGACACCCATGTCTCTGAAGTCCCTGGATTTCATGACAACTTTGTGGGAGAGATGCTGACCTCCGTCTTTCATTTGGTGAACCTGAGCTCACAGAGGGTCATGGAGTCAGTTGCCCCTGATCTCACCCTCGCAGGGGAGCTGAGCTGGAATCTTATGCTCCAGAACTTGCCCTATAATTTTCTGATCAAGTCAAGTATTTATAGGGACGCTTGGGCCTCTCAGCAGACTGGTAGCACCTTTTGTAGGTGCTGAAGTTTTTACATGTTGCAGATCCTCCCAAGTGATACTTGGAACAAATGTCAAAGTTTTCAACAGAAGAGAGGGCAAGGCTGGCAGAAGTCACTTTCTCAAACGTAAACCCTGGGGTATGAGACTCATGCCTGGCAAAGCTGCATTAGTGGGGCTTTGTCTTCGGGGCTCTCTTGCTCCCTCCTGGGTGCCTCTCCCCAGCACTCAGGTCCTGGTTCTGCCCCGGCCCTCTGACCCACCATGTGCTCCCCACTCTCCACTGGGCTCCATCCGTAACTGATGCTGTCATCCTCTGGACAGGCTGGTCTTTCACAGAGCAAATGTTCTTAATTTCGATGAGGTCTCATTCATCAATTTTTTTTTTCTTTTATGGATTGTGCTTTTATGTCATGTCCAAAAACCCTTCACCAAGCCCTAGGTCCCCAAGATNCCACTCTCCACTGGGCTCCATCCGTAACTGATGCTGTCATCCTCTGGACAGGCTGGTTTTTCACAGAGCAAATGTTCTTAATTTCGATGAGGTCTCATTCATCAGTTTTTTTTTTCTTTTATGGATTGTGCTTTTATGTCATGTCCAAAAACCCTTCACTAAGCCCTAGGTCCCCAAGATCGTCTCCTATGTTTTCTTCTGAAAGTGTGAGAACTTGCTCTTTTACATTCAAGTCTGTGATCGATTCTGAGTTATTTTTTGTTTCCGATTTGAGGCTTAGGTTGAGTTTTATGTGTTTTCCTGTAGGCATCCAGTTTGTCTGGCACCACTGATTGAAAAGATTATCTTCCTTCCGTTGAACTACTTTTACTCCTTTGTGAAAAATCAGTTGGCCGTAGCTCTGTGGGTCTCTTTATGGATCCTCTGCGCTGCTTCATTGATCTGTGTCTGTCCCTCCTCCTCTGTTACACAGTCTTGAATGCTGTAGGTATAGAAAAGTAAGTCTGCCAAGACTGATTCCTTCCATTTTGTTTTTCTATTCTACTTCCTTTGCCTTTCCGTAGATTTAAGAAAAAATTTGTCTATTTCTGCAAAAACTCTTGCTGGGTTTTGATAGGAATTGCACTGAAGCCACTAGATCAGCTTGGTGGCTCTCACACACCAGTGGGTGATAGAAATATATAGGTCAATATATAGATCAATTTGGATTCCTCTTCTGGGCCAAGAATCTTACNGAAAAGATCGTCTTCCACGAAACCAATCCCTGGTGCCCAAAGGGCTGTGGACTGCTGGTCCAGGCGATACTGATGTACCTGTATAAATTGAGAACCGTGTCTTCTATCTTCCTATTCTGTCTTGGAGCTTTCAGGTATTAAAATGCAGATCCCGAAGCTGGCTTCCTGTGTGGAGGGATGCAGAGGCAGCTGCAGCTGAGATGTCTGGGTCCCCTAAGCTGTGTCTGCATCCCATTCCTCCAGCTGTCCCCACCCCTGAAAGTCAGGATGCTTGAAGCCTCATTGGCCTCTGTGAAGCCAGATAGAGCAGGAGTGTATGGAAGCCTGAGTGAGTGAGGGTTGTCAGCTAGGTGCCTCTAGAATGAGTGGTTAGGGGTAGGGTGGGGGGATGGTTGGATTTGGGGTTCAGGGAACCAGAAGCAGACCTAAGGGAGGGGTCTGAGAAAGGGCAGATGCTTTGCAGCAAGATCACCTGGATGTTCCACCTGCACCCTCAGAGCTTGATCATCCTTCTGGATACTCTTGAAAAATGGCACTAACCCTTTGAGAAGCTGTAGGGAAAGAACAGATTAGCCAAGATGGTGGTGGTCCGGCTCTCTTGCCCCAGGTTTTGTAAATACATGGTTAGGGAACAGCTGAGATCGTTTGTAGCTGTGCACGCACAGTGCCCTACAGAAGCGCCACCTGAGAAGCCCCTGCGGCTGCCTTGTGGCTGCGTGTCTGCTGGGTCACCCACGAGAGCGAAGCATGTCTGCCTTGCTGTTGTAAATAAAGCCTGTGTGCAGTTCTGATGGCTCCTGGCCTCTTCCTCCAGCTTCTCCGCTCGAGCCTTGTCTCCCCTGGGTTCAGCGAACAGCGAGATCCAGTAAGACAGAAGCAAACTTGGCAATCGTGCTGGGCTCCCCTCTCTCCTGTGCCCCATCCTTGTCAGTAATCAGTGGCTTTTGAGAGGACGTCTCTCCTCCACTCTTTCCCTGTACCCTTTAAGGCCAGTGACCAAAGAAAAAAGAGTAGCTTTGAGAAGAGGAATCTAAAGGATCCCAGGTTATTTGGATCCCAGGAAAACAGAGCCCAGAATAGATAACAGTGTCCCAAAGGGACCCAACGACACTGGTTATTACATTCCTTATTAATGGGTGAAGACTCGCATGCCCCCTAAAATCACCCTGCTGGCAAATAAGGGGGTCAGGGTCAGAGCCCATGGACCTGTCCCCAGTGCCAGGCTGTCACTCTGATCTACATCGGGAGTGAGCACCTTCTGATAAGCCTCGCTCTGGGATGGTGGCAGTGGATAGGGAGGGGGAAGAGCTTCAGAGAGGCCTGGCCTTGGCTGACGTGGTCAAATTGGCATCATCTTGGAGATGAGTGAGGAAGAGTAGGTCTGTTTGGAAAGTGATCTCTAGAAAATTCCAAAGACAAGGGGCAATCACAAGGAAAACTCCTCCTGGGGTGGGCCATTGCCAAGGCAACTCCTAGGTACGGGGGGAGGTGGAAAGGGGTCCTGGGCTCTGACACTGGTGGCTCAGGGAGGCGACCAATGAGGACAGGTCACCCCAGGCCCTTGTAACACCTTTGCCCTGGGAGACAAGGTGGAAAGAGCCACAGTGGAGGTCATCCAGGAGCTGAGACTCTTCCCCATGGGTCAGAGAGTCTTAGATGAGGGCCCGGGTCTGTTCCTGCCTCGTTTCCTGTCTCTGACCTTCTCTCCCACCTTTGCTTCTGTCTATCTCTGTTTACTTCTGTCTCTTTCCCCCCCTTTCTATCAGTCCACCCATCCATTCACTTATTCACTCGTCCATTTACCCATCCAATTATCCCTGCATTCATCCATCACAACATTCATCCATCCATCCTCCCACCCATTCCCCTGTCTGTCCGTCCATCCATCCATCCATCCACCCATTCACTCACTCACTCATCCATCCATCCATCCATACCTACACCCATCTATTCTGTGCACTCATCCCTGACCCTTCCAGGAGGTTGACACAAGCCTCACTGGGATTTGAGTTTTGCCAACTTTGGCTTTGGCGAAGGCCATTGTCAAAGCTTCAAAGCCGACTTCCTGAGTCAGGGTCTTAGGCTTCTCATCTATAAGATGCCCCCTGATGGTCCCTGCAAGCTTAAAGATCCCATGAGTCTATAAATCTTTGGCTTGAAGCCAGGAAACTTCCTGGATCACGGCCCCGGAGAAGCTTTGAGGGTTTTTTTTTTTTTTTGCTTTCCAGCTTGCTTGGCAGCCACAGATGGGCCGTGGGGACAGAAGGAGAGGCAGGAGCCAAGAGGCTGCCTTGTGTGAGTGAGCGATTTGACCGAGGATGATTTGCGAGGGCAGAGCTGAGTGCAACTGGGCTTGGGTTTCCCGAGGCTGCTGGCTAACTCTGACATCTGCTGTTTTTCACTCCAGTGAGACTGACTTGCTCCAGAGTCCCCTGCAGACTGTTTTCAGCTGTGCTGGAAAGTGTGGCGGCCGGCCGTGTTTCATCTCAGAGCCCTCCCTGAGACAGCAGAGCACATGTTAACTGCTTGAGCTAAGAGGCCAGTGGGTTCTACAGGAGGGCCCCAAATCCACATGATCACTTCTGAGCAGACAGACTTTTATTCCCTGAGGTGTTACCCTCACTTCAAAGAGATGTCTGCCCTAGATCTGAAGCTGGGCTGCCTGGCTTGGCTCCCCGTCTTGGGGAAGAAACCGCATTACTCCTGACAATTTATTTTTACATAGTAGCTTGGCACAGGAGAAAAATCACCAGCTGGGAATTGGGACACATGAATTGCAAACATGAAATCTATTGCTTTTTGGCTGAGTGGTCTTGTATCAGTCATTTGATTCTCTAGGACCTCAGTTTCTTCCTTTGTAACTTTTGAGGAACATCTCTTTTCAAGATCTGATGCTCGTTGCATGTATAATGCCTGCAGTTGAGAGCCTGGCATGGCACCAAGTTTTTTGCACCTCATTTCAAAGATTATTTTTACAGGCTCCCCAAGGGGAGCAAGGTCAGCTGAGAAGTTAGTTTTAAAAATAAAGCCAAAGGGAAGATAAGGGAGTTTACCGACTGTTACCTCTCAGCTGAGGCTTGGACTGAGGCAGCGCCCCCTGCCCGAGAGAGTCCACGTGCAGACCTTGGTACCTTGAACACCTGAGTGCCTTGAACACCTGATGCTGAGTCAGGAGGATCTGATGGAAGTCCTGCTAGTACATTCAGTGTCAGAGACAAGGCTCCTGACTGCGATGTGGGATCACTGACTGGTAGGTTGTTTTGTTGTTTAGTTGCTAAGTTTTGTCCGACTCTTTTGCAAACCCATGGACTGTAGCCCCACCAGGCTCCTCTGTCACCGGGATTTCCCAAGCAAAAATACTGGAGTGGGTCACCATTTCCTTCTCCAGGGGATCTTCCTGACCCAGGGATCAAACCTGCCTCTCCTGCATTGGCAGCTGGGTTCTTTACCACTGAGCCACCAGAGAAGTCCCCTGTACAGTAGGAATGGAGTCCAAAAGGAGAGAGCTGGAGAGAAGGTCAAGCCAGGGTATTTGACTGGAGTGCTCAGGGAGAGACTGCTTCAAAAGGGGCCAGTAATGTCCAAGCAGCGGGTTTCCATGCTCTGTAAGGACATGGTATCTGGGGGGAATCAACTCCCTGTGTGTCCCCACGTCCCACGAGAGCAGAGACATCACTGGGAGGAGTCAAGGGCTCTGGGAGCACAGCCCATGTGTTGGAGCAGAAGGATGAGAAGAAAGAACAAAGGGCAGGGGCTGGAGGTGGTGGCTGGGATTTCTGGAGTCAGCGGGTTGAAGTGTGAGGGTAGAGGGGAGTTGTTCAGGACTGGGTCCATGGGTGGAGAACCAGCCTCGATCCACTCCCTTTCGGAGGGGCCTAAGGAACGTGGGTCTTGGAGCACGCATCGCTGTGACTTTGAAAGGGAAAGAGGTGACCACTGATGCCCATGACTGGGGCAGAGAAACCACCCCATGAGGCTTCCTCCTGGGCTGATTTGTATCTTGACAGATTGTCCCTTTGCGCTTTCTCCATGGGGTGGCCAGGAAAAGCTGAACTGACTCCATCCGGATGTTTTAGGTTTGCTGGCAGTAAAACGGTTTTATGGGGTGCTGGGAAGGAGAACCCACTCACTGTTTGCTGATGTGTGCAGCTTTCTGAGGTCAAAGCTGGAAGCCTGTTTCAGCCGGGTGCAGGATTACCTACCTCCAACCTGTGCCAGGAAACAGCGACTCTTGGGGACCCTGGTCGTCCCTGGCTTTTCCTATTTCATAGGGAAATCATATGTATCGAAAGCAGGTCTTTTGGGTCAGACTTGAGGAAGCCAAGTAAGGTTTCTTAGAGTTTTAGAGGAGGGGGGACCTCCCCAGACTGGACATTTCTGTAAGAAATGAGCTCGAGGATGAATTTGGCATCATTCAAACCCCACAGGGTCAGTGTGTGAGTGGCACAAACTGGGAACCAGGAGCTCACGGTGAGAAAGGGTGGACAAACACAGTTTTGCTGGGTTTCTTCCTCAGAAGCGTGTCAGATACATTTTCTATCTGTTTTGTAGATGAGGGCATGGAGACAGAGTGGTTGAGGAGCTCACTCAAGGTCACACGGCTTGCAGGTGGCCTGGCTGGGGTCTGAGCCGAGCACTGGCTCCACGGTCCATACGTGCTTGGTGGCTCCATCCTCTTCTGCTCCCCCTCCCCACCTTCCTTTCTTCTCGCTTCTCCTCTTTCTCTTTCTACCTCTCCTTTCTTTGCGTAATATTGTCAAAGTAGTATTACTATAAAACCACTAAGGACAATTAAGGAAATGAACAAAAGAAAAAAAGTTCACATTCAGAATCCCACAGCGTAATGCACTCTTAAAATTTTTGTCTCTTTTCATCCTATGCACATGTTTAATGCATTAATGACTCTTTTTTAAAAAGTGGATTTTTAACTGGAGGATCATTGCTTTACAATATTGTGTTAGTTTCTGCTGTACAGTGTGAATCGGCTAATATGTGAGTGTATATATGCTTAGTCACTTCGGTCATGTCCGACTCTGTGACGCTATGCACCGCGGCCCGCCAGGCTCCTCTGTCCATGGGATTCTCCAGGCAAAAATACTGGAGTGGGTTGCCATTTCCTTCTCCAGTGTGTATATATACATGTATATATACCTCCCCTCCCTCTGGGATCTTCCTGAGGCCCCTCCAGTCCACCCGCCGAGCCTGAGTTGACTCCCTGTGTGGTACAGAAGCTTTCCACTAGCTGTGTCACGCGTGGTGGTGTGTATATGCTGGGACTTCTCTCCCAATTCCTCCTCCCTCCATCCCCCAGCCCCCATGACCACCTGTGCACATTTTTTAACGACTGCAATTCTAACTTAGATACCGTATTTATGTATCTTGATTTTTTTTCTCACTTCCCATTGTGTTGTCACAGTCGCCCATGTTTTCTCACTCTTCATAGCGCATGCAATGAACATGTGCTAGTTACTAGGTAAACCGAAGGGAACAGGAGAGTGAGGCCCCAGTCTGCAGGAGCTTTCTGGCTGGTGGAAAATTGCGCGCATTTATAGTACAGAGACCTCATGAGAATCTACCTTTCCTCGGTTTTTCCGTTACTTCCCCTGATAGTCACAAAGCTGCATTCTACACCATATAATGTTTTGGATCACACTCTATTCTTACTTGTTTTCCAGTCCTTGAGTCATCTTTGTTGCCTTTCTTGAACACTCCTGTCTCAATACATCTCTCAAACTTGCTTGCTTTTTTCCTTATATCATCATATGTCTTTGGAAAAAACTGTATTTTACATTACTTCATCACCTGTGTCTTTTGGCTTCCTTTGTCCACCGTTAATCCATGTCTGTCTTATAAACTCTGCTATATAATAATTGTTTTATAATGATCACTATATAATACTAGGAAGGAAAGTACAGAATAGTTGTACCATGATATACACAATCGTCTATTGCTGGGCACTTAGGTTGTGCCCCCTTTTCGCCATGACATATACTGTGGTAACGAACATCTTCCCAAGTGATGCTGATGGTAAAGAACCCGCCTGCCAATGCAGGAGACATAAGAGATGTTGGTGCTATCCCTGGGTTGGGAAGATCCCCTGGAGGAGGACATGGCAACCCGCTCCAGTATTCTTGCCTGGAGAATCCCATGGACAGAGGAGCCTGGCGGGCTACAGTCCATAGGGTTGCAGAGAGTTGGGACTGAAGCAACTTGGCATGTATGCAATGAACATCTTCCATCTTGTACTTTCCATTCACTAAAACCTCACGCACACCACTGGAAGGATCCTGCCCAGTGAGCTCTTGGTGGCTAAATCCAACAGACCCTGATCCATCTTTTAGTTACTTGATCATCACTGCACTGGGTAACGACTTCTCATATGCTTTTCCTACTTGGCTCCTGTGACACATTCTCTCCTGGTTCGACTGGAGCTGCTCTTTCTCTCTCTTCTTTTCCACAGATCCCACCAAGCAGTTCTTAGCATCGGTGCTGCCAACGCTGGCGTCCTGCTCCCCTGTCTCCTCACTGTGCACACTTGCCTTGGGCGGTTCTGTCCTTTCCTGTGGCTTCACCTCCCGTCTACATGGTGATTCCTGCCTCTAGATGCTTGGACTTGACCTGAAGGCTTAGAGAATAATGACCTTGTATTTTTAAAGTGTTTAGTTAGAGGATAATTGCTTTACAATGTTGGTTTCTGCTGTACAACAATGCAAATCAGCCATAAGTATATATGTGTGTGTATATATGTGGGCTTCCCTGNACCTGAAGGCTTAGAGAATAATGACCTTGTATTTTTAAAGTGTTTAGTTAGAGGATAATTGCTTTACAATTTTGGTTTCTGCTGTACAACAATGCAAATCAGCCATAAGTATATATGTGTGTGTATATATGTGGGCTTCCCTGGTGGCTCAGAGGTTAAAGTGTCTGCCTGCAATGCAGGAGACCCGGGTTCGATCCCTGCATCAGGAAGATCCCTTGGAGAAGGAAAGGGCAACCCACTCCAGTACTCTTGCCTGGAGAATCCCATGGAGGGCAGAGCCTGGTGGGCTACAGTCCATGGGGTCGCAAAGAGTCGGACATGACTGAGCGATTTCACTCACTCATATATATGCACCCCCTCTCTCATAAGCCCCCCTCCACACCATGATCTTGTTATAAGTCATACTTGTTGTAGAACCTAATCTTTTTTTCCTTTTTTTGATTGAAGTATGGTTGATTTACAGTAATATGTTAATTTCTGGTGTACAGCAAAGTGATTCAGTTATACATATATATGCATATATCTAGGTTTTTTTTGGATCTGACTCCATTACAGTTTATTATAAGATATTGAATATAGGTCCCTGTACTGTACAGTAAATCCTTGTCATTCATTTTACACATAGTAGTAGTGTGCATCTGTTTATCCCCTCCACCCTCCCACTTCATAACCATAAGTTTGTTTTCTGTGTCTGGGAGTTTGTTTCTGTTTTGTGAATAAGTTAATTTGTACTATTATTTTCAGATTCCACATTCTAGTGAATATTGTATATTTGTCTTTCTCTGACTTCACTTAGTATAATAATCTCGAAGTCCTTTAATGTTGCTGCAAATGGCATTATTTAATTCATTTTTATGTCTGAGTCGTATCCCATTATATATACATATATCCCATATCTTCTTTATCCATTCATCTATCGAAGGCCCTTAGGTTGCTCCCATCTCTTGGTGACAGTGAACAGTTTCTTAGAACCTCATCTTTAACGAGTTAGACAAAGTCAGCCACTTTTCCTCTTCTTTTGTAATATTTATTTTATTTGGCGGCGCTGGGTCTTGGTTGCAGCATGCGGGATCTTCACTGCCGTGGACAGGTTCTTTAGCTGTGGCTCGTCGGCTTAGTGCCCCATAATGTGCGATCTTAGTTCCCGACCAGGGAGCAAACCTGGATCCCCTGCGTTGGAAGGCGGATTCTTAGCCACTGGGCCACCAGGGAGGTCCTCCAGACACTTTTCTAAGCACTCGGCACATGTCATTTTACTTGCTCCACAAACTCCCTTAGCAACAGGTCCTGTGATGGTCATTGTCAGCTGAGGAAATTGGAGTCTGTTAGCTGTCCGCAGTGGAATGTCCCGTAGTCTTGAAATTCTATCAATTCCACCCTAGTGATATCTCCTGAGTTCTTCTTCCCTCTACCTCCTCACTCATCCCTCATATGTCCTCAGCAGCCTTCTCCTTGACAGTTGCAGCATCTTCCTAACAACCTGCAGCCTCAAGGTCTTGCCTGCTATGAGTCTTCTCAATGCACAGAGTGATCTTCCTAAGATGAAGCACTACTATGTCCGTCTGGCTTGGACCGAAGTTTGTGATGAAGACACTTTCCCTTATCTCTTGCCCTTTATGCTGATCACAGGCATGTTCCCCCTGTCCCCACTGTTAATGCATTGCCTGCTTCCACTTAGTTGTGCCATTGTCTACCAGCCACCCCCTCTGGGGTTACCTCTAAAAAGTGGTGGGTGTTCCTGTCCCGAGAAGGTCTGGCTCCTCCCCAAGCCAGCGCTTTCGCTTGGTGGCTGAGCCCTGGCTCAGTGTCTGAGCGTCCCTGGAGCCCTTCTCTCCAGGTCTGCAGCAGACTATTCTGAAGTGATCTGTACTTGCTTAGGATTAAAATCATCCTACCTCTTCCCTCCCAGGCCCCCCACTAAACAACGAGTCTAATTTTGAGAAAGACATTCTATATATCACCTAGAAGGGACTGGAGAGGGCCGGCGTGCCTACAGCCAGCTGAAACTCATGCAGCCCTTGGACAGGGGTCCATGGTCTGGGCCAAGGCATGTTCTTCATGCTCCTTCGATACCAGTTGGCTAGCATGCTGCACGGTCCTTGCACAGGGCTTGGGAGAGCCTTGCAGGGGAGGTGGCCAGGAACTTGGCTGGCCGGTCATTGTATTTCAGGAAAGACGGGCCCAGACCATAAGCTGGCTGGGCCCTGGGCCTGACGGGAAAGTTCTGGGGAGCAGGCCTTCACAAAAGCATTCTCGGGCGTTATTAAAGCATCATGTTCCTTTGGAAGCGGGAGAGACTAGCTCTCTTCCCTGGTGTTTGCTCAGAGACCCAAGGACCCTAGAGACTTAGTTCCATTTGGTTGACAGTGTGTGATGACGGTTTTGGTGGAGCTGAGCCGGCTCAGGCTGGTTATAAATCACAGGGTATGGGGAAGGAAAAAGGTTCAAATTTCCCCCAAGAAAGAGTCAGTAAATGTCTTCCAGAAACTTTAGGCTCCAAAAAAATGTGGCCATTTGAATTCCTTCACAGTCGGCAAGAGGACCCGAAAAAACTCTCTCGGGAAACTCTGTCATGAGCACCAACCATCTTGGACATTTGGAATCTTTAAATCCTTGGATCATTTCAGAAATTTGTCTTAAAGAAATAATTAGAAAAGAGCACCCAAGATTTATACCCAAGCATGTTTGACACAAGGTTTTTATCATAGCAGAAACAAAACCAAATAGAAAACAAAACCCACAAGCATGAAAATGGCTTAAATGTCTAAAATGGTAAGGATTAATTTAATTTAGGTACACCCACGTTGGGCTCTCTTCAGCCATGTAACAAAGCATATTTTCCAGGAAATATGAGAGACCTAGACGAATGCTTAGGCTACAAATTAATCAGATAAAGCAAATATGTATAAATAGAAGAAACATTGAATGGGAATATCCCCATATATTAATAATCTCTCTGAGAAATGGGGTTGTGGGTGATTTCTGTATTATTCTCTGTACTTTTATGGATACTTGATAACGTTGATGTTGTAATTCTTGAAAAAGATACTTAAAGAATAGAAAAAAGCCTTAACAGTTTTCATCTTTTCTTTCGTTTTTTAAAAGCAATTTTATTTATTTGCTTTTGGCTGTGCTGGGTCTTGGCAGCCGCACGGGCTTTTCTCTGCCTGCTGGGATCGGGGGCTGCTCTCCAGCGGCGGGGCACAGGCCTCTTGCTGTGGTGGTTTCTCTTGTTTTGGAGCGCGGGCTCCAGGGCACTCAGGCCCCAGTAATTGCAGTATGAGGGCTCCGTAGTTGGGCTCCCGGGTCCAGAGCACAGTTGTTGTAGTGCAAGGAATCGGCTGCCCCACAGCATGTGGGATCTTCCGGGATCAGGGATCGAACCTGCGTCTCCTGCATTGGCAGGTGGATTCTTCACCACTGAGTCACCAGGGAAGCCCTGGGTTCGTCTTTTCTTGGCATGGGGTTTGGGAGAGCAGGCTCTCCCCATTGGTCAAATGTACGTTCTGATCCTATTGGAAATGGGGAAACCAGAGGATCATGGGAATGAAGAGATTCGAGCATTTGATATGGAATCAGGCCTTGGGATGTCCCAAGAGCCAGGTGCGAGTTGCCTAAAAAGAACCAGAGGGGACTTTTGTCTGCCCCTCCGTCAGGCCTGCTCCTGCTGCCCTTGGCAGTCAGTTGAATGGACCCTCCCAGCCAACAATCTGGGATCATCCTTGACTGGTTTCTCTGCCCCACCCAGTTGATCTTCAAATGGGCTTTGTGACGTTCTCCAAAGAAATGTCTTCCACATCTCCACTGCCCTATTTCAGGATCCCCTCATTTCCTGACCAGGCTCCTGGAAAGGCTCCCAGTTTGCCCTCTTTCAATATGCTCCTGTCCCTACAGCCAGACCGTTCTTGTTGTTTAGTTGCTAAGTTGTGTCTGACTCTTTGTGACTCTATGGACTATAGCCCATGCCTTATCTGTCCATGGGATTTTCTTGGCATGAATACTAGGAGTGGGTTGCCATTTCCTTCTCCAGGGGATCTTCCCAACTCAGAGACTGAACCTGTGTCTCCTGCTTGGCAGGCGGATGCTCTACCACGGGGTCACCTGGGAAACCCAGAAATGCAAGTCTGCTCCTGCTATGCCTTTGCCAAAAACTCCTCTGCAGCTTTTCCTGGTGTTCAAGAAAAAAACCAAACTCTTCTTTTACAAAATCCTTCCTGACCTAACTCCAGCCTAGTTTTACCGCCTTGTCGTTCTGCTCTACGCCTTTTGCTGCTGCCATCACGTCAGCCTCCTAACTGACCCTGAAAGTGCCTGGTCCTGTCATGGACCTTCTATCTACCTCATTATCCTTCATTTCTCCCTGTGGGAAATCCTTTTCATCCCTCTGGAGTCAGTTCGCCATCATCCCCCACCAGGCAGAACACATTTCTTTCTTTTCTGAGTTTTCTTAGAACTGCATGATACGTCTTTTCTCATCTGACACATTGCCTCATTTGGGAGGGTTCAGATCTTCTCCTTGTCCGCTAGCATGAAGTCCTTGAGACAATGACTGGTTCGTTTTTCTCTTCCATAGTCTTGAGCATAGTTCCTGGTGGGTGGTAGTAGGTACTATAAGTGTTTGTTGAATGAATGAATGAAGTTAAGGAAGGCAAGGCTGTGCCTTGTTGTAAGGAAGAGTCTTTTAACCAACTCTCGGATTATAGTGTTTAATTCAGATCAGCTGGAAGTGGCTCCCTTATAAGCTTATTCTGAAGGAGTTTAAGGGTGGTTCTCAGATATAACAGATAAGATGTTTCAGTTCTTTCAGGATGTTTCAGCTGTTTATTGAAGTTTAACTTATCACCTCTGGATTTAGAACCTGTGAACAATGTTGATTATTCATTTGGCTCATAAATTTGAAATTTGACTGGGACTTGGTAGAGATGGGTACGTCTGCTTNTTCAGTTCTTTCAGGATGTTTCAGCTGTTTATTGAAGTTTAACTTATCACCTCTGGATTTAGAACCTGTGAACAATGTTGATTATTCATTTGGCTCATAAATTTGAAATTTGACTGGGACTTGGTAGAGATGGGTACGTCTGCTTCATGTGGCATCAGCTGCATGGAAGGACCGCGTGGGGAAGCTAAAGATTCACTTCCAAGATGGAGCCCTCACACGGCTGAGAAGCTGGTGCTGGCTGCCAGCTAGAGTTCAGCTGGTGCTGTTGGTCAGGGGCCTCAGCTCTCCTCCACTGGGGCATCTCCAGGTGGCCACTTGGGCTTTCTCACAAGGTGATGGCTGGGTTCAAGAGACCTGGGTGGAAGTCACTTCTGTGATATTTTACTGATCAAGCCAGTTATTAAGCCCAGGCCAGATCCAAAGCGGGATGGGTGGAATTAGCCTTCACCTCTCAATGGGAAGAGTATCAAAAAGTTTGCCCTGGCATAAAAAAGGATCGAGGTGGGACAAATAATGGCCNAGGGATACCAAGGATCTCCAGCACACCACTGGAAGCTTGGGGAGAGGCATGGAGCAGAGCCTTCCTACTTGCTCTCAGAAGAAACCAACCCTGCTGACACCTTGAACTTGGCCTTCCAGCCTCCAGAAGGCAAGACAGTCCACTTCTGTTGTCTCTCCCAAATCTTTGGTATTTGTAACTAATCTAGTTACAAAAAGACTGAGATTTCTGCCTCACTCCCACCCTCGCTGGGTCCTCTCACTTGCTCTGAGGAAGCCAGCTGCCACGTCGTGAGCTGTGCCACGGTGGGGCTCACATGACAAGGGCCTGCAGGGGGCCTCTGGGCCAACAGCCAGAGAGAGACTGAGGCCGTCTGCCCAACAGCCTTTGAGGAACGGAATTCTGCCAATAACCACAGGAGTGAGCTTGGAAGCAAATTCCTCCCCAGCTGGCAGCTTGGCCATGGTCTTCTAAGAGACCCTGAGCCAGAGGAACCAGCCTGGATTCTTAAGCCACAGAAACTGAGATGATAAATATTGTTTTAAGCTAATACCCTGTGGGGCATTTTTGTTATGCAGCCATAGCTAGCTGATACCATCTGTAAAGTAGACTGGACACAGTCCTAAGCACCAGGATAATGCAGCTGACATGGTCCTGGCCTTGAGAAGAGGCAATGTGATCAAGGAAGCTCAGGCTCTGGCCTCTGGCTGTCCTGGGTTCAAATCCCAGCTATGTCCTTCACATGTGGTGCTGTGGCTGCAGTTCACCTTACTTTGGTTCCTTCCTCTATAATAAAAGGAACATGTTATATAAAGTACATTAGAAAGGGAAAAACAAATATCGTATATTAACGCATATGTATGGAATCTAGAAAAATGGTACTGATGAACCTATTTGCAAGGCAGGAGTAGAGACACAGATGTAGAGGATAAACATGTGGGCACAGTGGGGGAAGAAGGTGGGACAAATTGAGAGAGTAGCATTGAAATGTATACTTTACCATGTGTAAAATGGAGAGCTAGTGGGAAGTTGCTGAATAACACAGGGAGCTCAGCCTGCTGCTCTGTGCTGACCTACAGGGGTGGGAGGGAGGCTCAAGGGAAAAGAGATATATGTGTGTTTATGGCTGACTCATATTGTTGTACGGCAGAAATCAACACAACATTGTAAAGCAATTATCCTCCAATAAAAAAGGGGGGAGCAGTAACGGGGCTCCTGTGTGGGTTAAGTTAAAATTTTTTTTTTAAAATTTTTAATTTTTTTGGTTAAAGTAATTTTTGTAATGACTTTACAGAGATTATTTCACATGCAGTGGCTATGTCCTGGATGCCTGTGACGGGGCAGTTAGGGGATGCTGGGCTGACGGAGATGCTTTGCCTATAGTGGATCCCTGCCCTCGTGTGGTGTACCTCATAGTGAAGGAGCTGGAAGTTAGACGAATAAACAAAGGTATGTGTTGCAACCTCAGCGAGTGCTATTTCCTGTGTAGAAAGAAGAAGCAACTTCATTTTACAAGGTTCTTTTGGGACAAGAGGTTGGGGAAGGCTTCTCTGAGATGTTGCTTTCCAGAGATGGGAACGAACTAATCAAGCGGAGGTCATGGGGTGGGATGTGCCGAGTGCAGGCCGGGTGAATGATGGTGGGTGTGGTCCAGGATGCGTGGATCTGGGCTGCATCACCAGGATGGGACCAGATGACATACTGAGGCTGGGTTGGAGGGTGACGGGGAGCCAAACAGGACTGGTAGGTTTGAGGCTTGAGCAAGTGGGTAGACGGGCTTGCCATTGACCGAAGTGGGAAGCTTGGGGGCTTACGAGGTTTGGAGAGGGACTCAGGAGTTTTGAGTTGGGGTTTGGGAGTGGGTAGGAAGAAAGTTCTGGAGAGGGGAAAGGAGGGACGGAGGCATAAGGGCATGACAAAGTGTGGGTTTAGGAGGTTGGCCGTTCTCTGGTCAATCAGAGCTCAGTACTGTAGATTCCCTGGTGGCTCAGATGGTAAAGACAGAGGGCATGGTAACCCACTCCAGTGTTTTTGCCTGGAGAATCCCTATGGACAGAGGAGCCTGGCAGGCTACAGTCCAGGGGGTTGCAAAGAGTTGGACACGACTGTACGACTAAGCATAGCAGTGTAGATTCTAAGGGCTGCCGGGGGATGTGGTGAGGAGGTGATGACGAGGCTGTGATTGCTGGTAAAGACCCCACTGTCCATAGGACGATGGGAGGTATATGTGTGTGTGTGACTCATGGGGGGTGGTTTATGATTTGAAAAAGATTACTGGGATGCTTGTTAAAACCCAGACTCCTGAATTTGGAGGATAAAATGAAAGTGTTAGTCCCTCAGTCATGTCTGACTCTTCAAGACCCCATGCACTGTAGCCCGCCAGGCTCCTCAGTTCATGGAATTCTCTAAGCAAGAATACTGGAGTGAGTTGCCATTTCCTTATCTAGGGGATCTTTCCAAGCCAGGGATCAAATCCATGTTCGGTCTGCAGGCAGAGGAACTAAGGGTCAAAGGATTTTGGGAGACTCAGGGTGTCTTTTCTCCAGATGATTGGGTACCTTCTACCTATCTACCCAAATCTGGGAGGGCAATCAACCAGAATCAATCAATCCAAATGATGCACGTTCCTTAGAAGCCTGCACATTGACTCATCATGTTTATTTATTTAACTCAGTTTTATTTTATTTCTGAGAATAGACTTTTATAAATTTTTTTTCCTGTCTGTTGAATTTGAGTTGCGTTTCAGGGCCACTTTGCAGCACTGTAATTCATCTGCCTGTAGTCTTTTTTTTTAAAAAAAAATATTTTTCATTTGTCTTCTTATTTAATTGATCAGATACATTTATAATTACAGAACAGTAAAAATTCATGTACTGCATCATGAAGTAGTAAGTAGCTACCAAAACTTTAAAAAGCATCACTGGTCATTCAGAGGGGTAGCTCTTTACATTTCATCATAATGTGTGATCTGTGCTCTGGGGCAACCAGAATTTGGATCTGGAACATCTCTTTCAGAATAGTTTTTCTTTTTTTTTCCTGAAATCAATAGAAACCTGAAGAAGGTGGCAGGCTGCAAAGCTTCTTCTTAATTTAATCATTTGTTTTTCATTCATTCCCTGATCTAATGATTCTATTGAGAACTAGAGGGAGCGCAATGAAGCAGACTCTTGTGACCGCATCCTGTGGGTCTCCCAGGACGGTAGACTGCACAAGTATGTCGCATTTGCCCTTCTCCGTGTATCTCACCAGCTCCACGTCCTCCCTCTCTCCCCACAGGAACCTTCACCAGTGCACACGCTGAGATGCCTCCCCGTCACTGTGCATTCATGCCCCCTCCCTGTACAGACCCGCTGTGCCCCACGGGATGTCCTGCCTTGGTTGTTTTCAGGTCTCTGCCAGGGAGCTGCATGGATGGGCAGTGGGCACTGCTCTGGGTCAGGACCCCCTGCTATCTGTGCTGTGCCTGGCAAGGGACTCATACATTCTGAACCTCACTGACAAAACGGGTGTATTAACACCCACCTCACAGGGTTATTGTGTTTAAATGGAATGTGTGTCAAGCAGAGTCGTGATTGTGGCTTACCCATGCATTGTCCAAATCTCTTCTGCTTCCTTAGTAACAGAACCCTATATTTTAATTTTTTGTAAGCTTTAAGAAATATTTATCTATTTGTTTTGTTGTGCCCCATCTTATGGAGAAGGCGATGGCAACCCACTCCAGTACTCTTGCTTGGAAAATCCCATGGACAGAGGAATCTGGTGGGCTGCAGTCTATGGGGTCGCTAAGAGTCAGACATGACTGAGCAACTTCACTTTCACTTTTCACTTTCATGCATTGGAGAAGGAAATGGCAACCCACTCCAGTGTTCTTGCCTGTAAAATCCCAGGGACGGAGGAGCCTGGCGGGCTGCCATCTATGGGATTGCACAGAATTGGACATGACTGAAGTGACTTAGCAGCAGCAGCAGTAGCCCCATCTTAGCTGTGGCATGAGGGATCTTTAGCTGCGGAATATGGGATCTAGTTCCCTGATCAGGGATTGAACCCAGGACCCTGCATTGTGAGCACGGAGTCTTATTAACCACCGGATCTCCAGGAAAGTCCTCAAAACTCTATATTATTAAAGGTAGTTCTTGCTTGGCTGAAAACTTTTTTTTTTTTCAATCTCTTTTGCAATAGGGTGGCCAATGAGATTGAAGAAGAAGTCACTGGTTGGGAGCTTCAGAAAATCTTCTTGAAGGGTCCTTTCACCTCCTCCCCAACTCTACCTTCTCTTTCTTTCTGTCTGAAATATGGATGTGATGGCTGGAGCTCCTGCAGCCATTTCTGACTATGGGATGGCCTTAAGGATAAAAGCCACCTCATTAAGGAAACTGGGATAGAAACACTGGAGCAGGGCATTGATTTTTTTGAGCCTCAGTTTCTTATCTGTAAAACGGGAGCAATAAATATGGCATGTATTATTAGATACTAGGAGTGAAGTGCCTAGAACAGCAGCTGACATGGAGGAGGTCCTCAACTAAATGCAGTCTGTGCTTTTTCTTCTCTTTTCTCATCAGGGTTTATGGGAACTGCAGACAGTTTTCCTACTTGGATATATTAACTGCAGAAGGGGTGACCTTCACATGGCCACAGCCTGTCATACCAAGCTGGTGAGTAGGGCCAAAATTGGCTCAGAGGTTCCCTTCTCTATCTAGTGTGGCCAGAAATCCTTAGAGGCAGCTGTCTGAGTATGCTTTCTCTGCAGGCTGGTTGCTAATCTCTCTTCCTTGAGAACTCTGCCTTAGTCTCTTGCCTTCCTGCGGGGAGGTGTCATTTGCAGTAGCAGTCAGTTTGACAATAGATGTGCTGAGAACGGCATCTCTAAATCCCTCGAGTGCAGCTTGGGTCCTTGTCACTCAGGTCCCCAGGAGTTTCTTCTCATTCCTTAAGCCAAATGGATGGCACCGGGGAGAGAGAGAAATCTTTGATGTAGAAGGCACTTGGACTAATGACATAATTACTCTGCAGAACCATTTGCAAAGTAATTATGGGCTATTGTTGGGATGCTCCAGCTTTTTTTTTTCTTTTTTTTTTTTTAAGTAATGAGACTCTGCTTAGAGTAAGTGATGATGGGGGGAGAAAAAGCAGTAATATGTATGTGCATTTGAAGAGGCGAGAAACATTCTTTATGCCCATCCCCCTCCAAAGCAATCTGCCCCCTTTGCCAGCTCCCTAATGCAAAACCAGAAACTCACCCAGAACCCACCACGGACCCCAAGTGTGCAGCGCTGTGTTCTTTGCCCTGATTGCAATGTTTCTGATATTAAAATGCAATTTCGAGAAGTACTGGCTGTAGAATAACTTGCTGAGAAATGCATTTCTTCTAAGGCTGGAAGGACCTTGAGGCCATGTAGTTAATGTAATGAAGCCCAGAGGTCTTCTGAGTGGGAAAGTTCTCGAGTAGCTCTCCTCAGCACTTTGTGTTGGAGCCAGGCTTCATTCTGGTCCACGCCCCTCGGCGTGGTGCCTGCAGCCTCTGCTCCAGAGGGGTTGCACAGAGCTAATTGAGATACATATTACAACATTAACTTTTTAAATATCGTATTAGCTTTCCATTAGGATAAATGAAGTACGTGAAAAGATTGTAACAGAGCATTAGTCTCTGCCTGCACTTAGCACACCGGTTCTGTCCAGATGCGATCCTCAGTGCCCACCCCAGAGATGAATGGGAGGGGCAGGTTGAGGCTGAGAGCATTCTTGCTAGATAGAAATCCAGTCTGTGGGTGCAAGCAGTGAAGGAGAGGGCAGTGTGGAAGGGCTAAGTCTTGGGGGGAAGGAACTGGATCAGTTCCCATCCTTCTGATGTCGGTTCCCTGGATCCCAGAGGAAACTGAAGGAATTTTCCAAGCAGCCTGCCTCTTAACTGATAACATCCATTGTAAATAGTCACAGTGCTGTTGGCTGTGGTTCTAGAAAGGACAAGTCCTCTGTGGACATTCTCTCTTAATCCTCATTCCAGTGACAGAGGAACAGGGGCCAGAGAAGGAAGGGATTGTCCCAAGGTCTCCCAGCCTCTCAAAACAGCACTTCTGTCTGAGGAGAGATGTCACATCTAGGCCTGCATGACTGAAATCTGCTGCCTTAGCATCTGGCCCTGATGTCTTGTTGGGCCAGGGAGGTGCAAATTTGCAGGGGCAGCCTGCAAATTCCTAGCCAGGGTTATCTTAGCCTGTTTGGGCTTCCCTGGTGCCTCAGACAGTAAAGAATCTGCCTGCAGTGCAGGAGACTCGGATTTGATTCCTGGGTCAAGAAGATCCCCTTTCTCCAGGGGATCTCCAGTTTTCTTGCCTAGAGAATTCCATGGACAGAGGAGCCTGACGGGCTACCGTCCATGGGGTGGCAAAGAGTCGGACACGACTGAGCGACTGATACACTTGGCTGCTTTAACAAAACATCATGGACTAGGTGAACTCGGGTGAACTTTGGGAGATGGTGAGGGACAGAGAGGCCTGGTGTGCTGCAGTCTGTGGGGTCACAAAGAGTTGGACGTGACTTAGTGACTGAACAACAGTAACAAGTTGTCATAAAAAACAGACATCTATGGCTCACAGTCCTGGAGGCTGAGAGTCTGAGGTCAAGTTGGAGTGTGGTCAGGTGAGGGCCCTCTTCCAGGCTTCAGCCTTTTCCTGGTGTCCCCACATAGTGGGTGGGGTAGGGGAGCTCTCTGGAGCCCCTTTTATAAGGGCACTAATCCCATTCATCAGGGCTCCACCCTCCTGAGTTAACCACATCCCAGAGACCCCACATCCGAATACCTTCACACTGGCCACTGGTTTTCCACAATACCTTCCACACTGGCATTGTGGGGGGACAGATAGACATTCAGCCAGCGTAGGGCTCTGTGGACAACCATCCTTTTTTTCTTTTTTCTTTCAACTTTTAACTTTGTATTGGCATATAGGCAATTAGGTGCTTCCCGCGTGGTCCAGGGGTAAAGAATCTGCCTGCCAGTGCAGGAGTCGAGGGTTTAATTTCTGGGTGAGGAAGATCCCCTGGAGGAGGAAATGGCAACTCACTCCAGTATTCTTGCCTGGAAAGTTCCATGGACAGAGGAGCCTGGCAGGCTACAGTCCAGGGGGTTGCAAGGAGTCAGACATGACTGAGCGTATACACACAGAGCCGATGAACAATATTGGGATAGTTTCAGGTGGACAGTGAAGGGACTCAGCCATACACACATACATGTACCCATTCTCCCCAGACTCCCCTCCCATCCAGGCTGTCACATAACATTGAGCAGAGTTCTCTGTGCTATACAGTAGGTCCTTGTTGTGGACAACCAGCCTTTGGCTCTGTCCAGGGCTGTGTAGCCAGGGGGCCAACCAACCGGAGATAGGGACTGTCATCAGAGCAAGGTGGTCATTTTCTTCATGAACATGGAAGGTGCATGTGGACAAAGCTGGAAGCCAACTCAGACCCGGCCACTGTCATGACCTTGGGTCACTGGTGATTTGGCTAAAGGAGGTAGCTATGCCAGCATCTGATTCTTAGATGGCTAAGACCTTTAGACACTTAACCTCTCTAAGACTCAATTTCTCTTCTGCAAAATGAGTTTAGTAACCCTATCTCATACGGTTTGGGGGAAATTAATGAAATAATCCACATAACATACTTGGCTCAATGTTCACATATATTATGCTTAGAAACATTCACGCTCACGCTCATTTGCTCAGTCATATCTGACTCTTTGCAACGCTATGGACTGTAGCTCAGCAGGCTCCTCTGCCCATGGGATTTTCCAGGCAAGAATACTGAAGTGGGTTGCCATGACCTCTTCCAGGGGATCTTTCCCACCCAGGGATTGAACCCACAACACCTGTATCTACCTGCATTGTAGATGGATTCTTTACCCACTGAGCCACCTTCCTTATCTATAAGATGAAAATAATAGATGTACCTAGTTCAGAGAATTAAGAAAATTACGAGTCCTAATACTGGACTGGCCCATAGTGTATTTATTATTTATCTCTGTGTTCAGCTGTGAGTTTACCCATAGGGGAAGGGGGTGCCTGCCTTTTGGTGTCCAGACCTGTGCAAGGCCTGCTGGACAGTGAGTGGTTTGAGGCTGCAGGTCTATGGGCACAGGGGTAGCCTAGATGGGCTGGGCTCTCAAGCTGAGTCATTAATTATCCACACTACCTCTCAGGCCAGGTAGTCTCATGGTGTATGGTGCATAGAGTTTGAACAGAACGGGTCCAGAGGACAGGTGAAGCTTTTTGGAGATGGTGATCTGGACCTGCTCTGAAGAGGTTGTTGGGAAACAAGAATAGGGTCTGGGGTGAGGGGAGCATCGTGTTAGGGACCTGAGTGCTCCCTCAGGGGAGCAGAGGGAGGGTGTGGGGCGGGGAGCAGTTTCTTTGGAGCAGAATATATGGAATATATGGATTAGAAGTTAGAAGTTGATGGGGGTTCTTGAGAAAGGAGTCAGAGTTTGAGCTCAATGTAGGGGACTATGGTGAGACGCAGAAAGTTTCAGAGGTGGATCTGGCCTCCTGGGAGGATTTTAAGTGGGTGACCTGGTGGCTGTGTCGGATGAATGGAGGGTGTGGGATGGGAAGCCAGGACTGCAGACAGCCGGGCTTACTGGAGTGCAGGGTGGGGGTGGGGCTGAGCCTCAGTCCTCCTGGGAGAAGCTGCCTTGTGTCCCCAAGAGGTGCAGTCGCTTAACCATGACCTGCCGATTAAGTCACCTATTGTGTCGAGTAATGAGTCATTCTCTGACGCTTTTGTGCAAGCAAATAGAAGATTTATCCAGGTCCCAGGGAACTCACGGACACCTTGGAAAGCAGACAATGGCTTTGAAGTCAGGTCAATGAAAGCCTTAAGCTTCTGTGTCTCCGGACCCGTTCACAAGTCAGAGGCTGTCGATTTTGAGGGCAGAATATTTTCAGCGTAGAGCTTTGAATTGGAGGCCAACCTGGAGCACACAGAGCTTTTTATTTTTCAGTCTCATTAGCAAGGGCAGTGTGCGTGGTGCAATGGCAGAATAGAGGGGAAAAGTGACTGGCAGGCCGGGGAGCTGGAATGAGAAAATATGTGACCGTGGGGAAGCTGGAATCCACAAGTAATGACCCCTGTGTTAGACTTTTCTGGGCAAGGAGCTCCATCTTGGAGCCTTCTTCTTGGGAAACTCAACCTGTGACAAGTGGTGATGAAAATGCTGAAGCCTGGAGTCAGTTATTTTCTCTCCAGGCCCCAGTTTCTCCATCTGCAAAATTAAAATGGCATATCATATCAGAGGTTCTCAAAGTGTGATTCATGGAACTGTGAGGGTGCCCGAGATAATCTCAGGACAGCTTATTTTCACAGGACAAAACTGTTTTCACAAAATACCACTCTTCCTTGAAAGAACAATGGACAGAGAAGCCAGAGCACCCATTTTCTCAAAAAGGAACAGTCTGTCATTTCAAGAAAAAGAATTCACGTAATTTGTTGCCAGTGATAACAGTCAAGCACTGAAGTAGATACACAATCATTAGATATTAGCACATCGATCCATTAGTAATGTCTGCTGTGGCCCTGAAGCGGACACATAGGCAAGTGTGTCATCCATAAAAGCCCCTCTAGCTTTGCTGCTCTCTGCCTAAGTGGACAGCCTGAGAATGTTCTGAATGACTTCAGCCCTTTCTGGAAGAACTAGGTAATGGCACAAGAAGAAGCAAGACAGGCCTAACTAGGCTCCTGGCCCGGTAGGCAAAGCTAGCCCTGGGAAAAAAGATGAGGGAGTTCCATTTTTTTGCTATTTTTCCAATTTCTCTTATCAGAAATATCTCTTCCACCGACAGTCTCAGGGTCCTAGCTTTTTTTTTTTTTTTTTTCCCTTACTTAAATTTCATTTTATAAAGTGAAAGTGAAAGATGCTTAGTTGTGTCTGGCCCTTTGTGACCCCATGGATTATATAGTCCACGGAATTCTCCAGACCAGAATACTGGAGTGGGTAGCTGTTCCCTTCTCCAGGGGATCAAACCCAAGATCTCAAGGATCAAACCCAGGTCTCCCACATTGCAGGTGGATTCTTTACCAGCTGAGCCACCAGGGAATTTTATAAAGGGAAGCAACAAATTCATTTTCACTGAAGAGAGAAGGAAATAGCAATCCACTCCAACATTCTTGCTTGGGAAACCTCATGGACAGAGGAGGCTAGCAGGCTATAGTCCATGGAGTCACAAAGAATCGGACACAACTGAGCAACTAAACAACAGCTACTATAACTGGTTAGGCATCACTAGCCTTCTTGGGAGATTCAAATTTTATTGCTAGACAAAGGCTTCAGCCAGGAGGTTTCGAACTTTTAAAACTTGTGATCTTTCTTTTTTAAATGTAAAGTCTCTCTCACATCTTCCATNAACTGAGCAACTAAACAACAGCTACTATAACTGGTTAGGCATCACTAGCCTTCTTGGGAGATTCAAATTTTATTGCTAGACAAAGGCTTCAGCCAGGAGGTTTCGAACTTTTAAAACTTGTGATCTTTCTTTTTTAAATGTAAAGTCTCTCTCACATCTTCCATTTTCATATGGTTCATTGGGAGACTTAGTATTATCTATAGATTCCTATAAGTCAAGGAGATTTTGTTAAGCTTTGTTTTGCTTTTTTTTTTTTAAATGTATTTATTTGGCTGTGCTGTCTTAGTTATTTTAGTTACAGCATGTGGCTTCTTGTGATTGAAACTGGGGTCCCCTGCACTGGGAGTGTGGAGTCTTAGCCGCTGAGCTACCAGGGAAGTCTTGAACTTTATTTTCTGAAGTTTGTGCTGGGAAAATATTTTTGCATTTTCCAAATATGAATTATAACATTAGCTTATGCTCTTTCAACCCTCCCCCCACCCTGCCTTGACCCCTGTAATCTCAAAGTAGTCTAAAAAAGTTCAAGTTTCTCTTGCCACTCTTCTCTCAAGTTGTGCAGAATATATCTTCCAAGATGGCATCAGTAAAATCTCCCATACCATGTGTTCTTTGAACACTGTGACAATATAACATAACTCCTCTCACTGAGAGGCGAGGTCTACATCCCCTCCACTGAAATCTGGGTCACCCATGACTCTGGAAGAAGTGGCATTATATGACTTTTGCTGCTGGTCATAAGAAGCCATGCAATTTCCATGGGGTCCTGTTTATTCTTGGAGTCCACCACCATGCAGTTAGGAAGCTGAGGCCACAAGGAGAAACCATGTGTTGGCTTCGGCCAACAGCTCCAGCTGAGGTCCCAGCTGACGGTCAGCATCAGCCAGACTAGTCCTCCTGAACGTGCCTTCAGAGCCCTAGTGGTCGAGGTTGTGCCCCAGGCATCACGGATCCGAGGTGAATTGTCCCCAAATTGCAGGAACAAAAGAAAATAAGGGATTGTTGTCTCCACATTTTAAGGTGTGTTTGTATGTAGCAACAGTAACTGGAACCAAAGTCAAAAGGGGTGCTGGGAGATACAGGGAGAGATGTGTGTTGGCATAAAGTGTCACCCTTTGACTGCTGCATCCTGACCACTGTGGTCCACAGTGCAGTTGGGAAGAGTTGGAAAGAGATAACCCTGAGATTGAACTTTGGTTGATTTCCCCATTTCCCATTTCTCAGTGTCTGTTATTAGTCATATCCATGTAAAGTCTTTTTCTATTTTTTTAAGGACTTGGGTTAAGTCAAGCTACTTATTTCAGGTTTAGCATCCTCATCCGTCAAAGGAGGAGTTGAACTAACTCTCTCAGCTCTTTTCCAGCTCTGACATGCCAGTTTCCTCTCTTCATTTTATTTTCCCCATGTTTCTCCTTTTTTTCCCAAATTTAACAATGAAAATTGTAAGTTCAACAAAATCTCCACGTCTCTGCTAGTATCAAATCCACTTGGGGCAGATAAACTGCAGGAATAGCTTTTACTGGCTCTGTGAATTTGACAAGTGTGTTTGCATACCGCCTGGCGTTTTGTCTGCATTTTCTCACTTGTGGATGCCAGGAGTCCTACTGACAACACAGCATTCCAAGGACAGCAACCATTTGTCCTCTTAATTCTTTCATTTTTTTCAAACCTCCATACTGAAATATTTATGAGTCTTTGTTTTTCTTAGAAAGTTCAATCCAGATATAGTATAATTTTTCTTTTCGGGGAATTTCTGATTGGAATAGATTCAGGCCGATGGGTTAGCATGTAATTTAAGAGCTGTATTCAAGGTTTGCATGCTGGGAAACTGGCCAATGACACACTCACCAAGGAAAACTCAGGTGGGTACTGATTAGCCAAAATTTGGAGAAGGAAGGCTCCTGCTGTGTCTCTCTACCTGCACTGTGGCCTGATCATTTTACCCCTAGTCATGAATGGGTCACAAAATTAGAATGTTGTTGTTCAGTTACTCATTGTGTCCGACTCGTTGTGATCCCATGGACTGCAGCACACCAGGCTTCCCTGTCCTTCACAATCTTCTGGAGTTCACTCAAACTCATGTCCACTGAGTTGATAATGCCATCCAACCTTCTCATCCTCTGTTGCCCCCTTCTCCTTCTGCCCTCAATCTTTTCCAGCATCAGTGTCTTTTCCAATGAGACATTAGAATAGTCCTTCCAATTTCCAGACTTTAGGAAGAAGAGCCCTGTGGATCCTGGTCAGTTAGAGTGACCTGGAATATAAAATCACTTTTCTGTCAAGCTGGTGAGCACTTGGAGAAAGACCTCGAAGGCTGGGGATTAGCCAAATACTCAGCAGACATAAAGCTAAGTTGACTAGCAAACCACAGGGTATTTAAGATGAATTTTGTTATGTACATTTCATACAAGCTGCCCCTGCTTTCTATTTATTCATTTATTTGAGTATTTTTGAGATGTAATTGACATACAATATTGTATCAGTTTCAGGTGTACTACATAATGATCTGACATTTGCATACACTGGAGACATCCCTGTTTTCTTTTTGATAGCTAAATATTTGTATGTTTATTAATAAAACTGGCGATGCAATATTTTTAATGTGGTCATGCTTACCTGGACATTCGAATGATCTTCATCTTTAAAAGTGACCCATCATAACTTATCTACAAAACAGAAATAGAGTTACAGAAGTAGAAAATGAACTTGTGGTTGCTGGAGGTGAAGCAGCAGAGAGATAAATTGGGAGATTGGTATTGACATATAAATACTGCTGCTGCTGCTGCTGCTAAGTTGCTTTAGTCGTGTCCGACTCTGTGCAACCCCATAGATGGTAGCCCACCAGGCTCCCCTGTCCCTGGGATTCTCTAGGCAAGGATACTGGAGTGGGTTGCCATTTCCTTCTCCAATGCATGAAAGTGAAAAGTGAAAGTGAAGTTGCTCAGTTGTGTCTGACTCTTAGCGACCCCATGGACTGCAGCCTACCAGGCTCCTCCACCCATGGGATTTTCCAGGCAAGAATGCTGGAGTGGGGTGCCACTGCCTTCTCTGCATATGCATACTGCTATATATAAAATAGATAACCAATAAGGACCAACTATATAGCACAGGGAACTCTCCTTAATACTCTGTAGTGGCCTATGTGGGCTTCTCAGGTGGCGCTAGTGGTGCCAGAAGCTGTGTGCCAATACAAGAGACCTAAGAGAAGTGGGTTTGATCCCTGAGTCCGGACGATCCCCTGGAGGAGGGCGCGGCAAGCCACTCCAGGATCCTTGCCTGGAGAATCCCATGGACAGAGGAGCCTGGTGGGCCACAGTCCATAGGGCTGCAAAGAGTCAGACATGACTGAAGTGACTTAGCACACACGTGCACATGGCCTATATGGGAAAAGAACTTTAAAAAGAGAGGATATATGTATAGATTAACTATACTGTACATCTGAAACTAACACAGAATTGTAAGTCAACTATATCCCCCCCAAAATTAAAAAAAGTGACCATCACATATATTTTATATATGCATCTATATTTTTGATATCTAAGTACCAAAATAAATAGATAATTATAAAAACTGATATAATTTAGATATATATATTCTGGTGTGTAATATAATGTGGAAAGAAAATGTGTATTGGAAGTTTGTTGAGGCACATATTCTTGGGAACTGTCAGCATAATGCTAATTAAATTGGATTTGAACTTTTTCGTTGGGTTATTGAACCCATTTTGCTTATTATCATAGCCTACTATGTTTGGTTATATTTATCACCTTATTCATGCATTCATTCATTCATATTCCATTAGTTTGCCTTATGCATCCTTTTTTCTTTGCTTTTATTTTCTCTTGTGATAGTTGATGGAATGTGGCCAATATTTACATTTAATAAGTGGTTGATTTTATACTTTTCAAAAACAACTTTGCTTGTACATTTCCTATAATATTAAATGCAAGAATTATACAAGAATCTTGGACTCTTTTTGAAATGAGTCAATGATATCTGATAGCTCTTCCTGCTCANCAACCAGTCCATCCTAAAGGAGATCAGTCCTGCATATCCATTGGAAGGACTGATGCTGGAGCTGAAACTCCAATACTTTGGCCACTTCATGTGAAGTGTTGACTCATTGGAAAAGACCCTGATGCTGGGAAAGATTGAGGGCAGGAGGAGAAGCGGGTGACAGAGATGGCTGGATGGCATCACCAACTCAGTGGACATGGGTTTGGGTGAACTCTGGGAGTTGGTGATGGACAGGGAGGCCTGGCATGCTGCGGTTCATGGGGTCACAAAGAGTTGAACACAACTGAGCAACTGAACTGAACTGAAGGAAAATCAAGAAATCTTGGGGACATGCCCAAAACACCAAATACAGAACAATCTGAGCATAAAATAAATAACAGTAAAAGATTATCCCATTAGATAAAACAGATGTAAAATATGAATAGAATAAAATACAAATCCTACAGTCAATACTGATATGTTAATTAAGTCATTTAATAACTATGGAAAAATGACCAGTTTAGAAAATCATCAATGAAGTCTAAAATTCATAAAGTTTGTAGACAAACAGGGTATTTATAGCATTTCCAATCATCTTTCCACAAATTGGTTATTAGAATGGGAAAATTGTTACCATATGCTTACTACCACCTGAGCTAAGAAGTCTCCAACACTGGGACAGAAGTACATCTTGCTCCTCCTTACAGATTGCTTTCAGAAGTTACTCAGCACCTCCTTCCTGGTTTCTTGCAAAACACACATCACTCTGTCTACACCTGGTGAACTTTCAGACAAATCTAAATTCTGTAAAAGTATTATTTATACTTTAAAATGTCACCATAAAAAGTACAATGTCAATGAAAGCTTAGTACATTTTCTAGATATAAACGGAAAAATGAAACATGACAGAATCTGAGCCTGAAGGGGTGAAGATACAGACTGAGGACACAACTACAAAAATTGTTATTGAAACAATTGAACATGAAGTGAGTGTGAAAGATAACTGTACTGTACCAGAGTTAGCTTATTTGGATAGTGACTTATTGGTTAATTAAAAACATGCCCTTACTGTATTTTTCCACAACAGTATAAGATGTTTATCAATTTTCATAATCAATACCCAGACGAAAAAGATAGTGGCACACCATAATGGGGACATGATTAACCTAACAATATAAAATAATTACATAATATTTGAGGGGTCAAGCAGAGTGAAGTGATAAGTGAAAGTGCATACATGCAGGTTTTCATCCACCCAACTAGTCTATGTCTTTTGATTGGTGCATTTAATCCATTTACATTTAAGGTAATTATCAATATGTATAATCCTGTTCACTACAGTTCAGTAGCTCAGTCGTGTCCTACTGTTTGTGACCCCATGGACTGCAGCATGCCAGGCTTCCCTGTCTATCACCAGTTCTCGGAGCTTGCTCAAACTCGTGTCCTTTGAGCTGGTGATGCCCTCCAACCATCTAATCCTCCATTGGCCCCCTTTCCTGCCTTCACTCTTTCCCAGCATCAGTGTCTTTTCCATTGAGTCAGCTTACGCATTAGGTGGCCAAAATATTGAAGCTTCAGCATCAGCACTAGTCCTTCCAATGAATATTTAGGGTTTATTTTTTCTTTTTTTTNTGCTGGAGTGGGGTGCCACTGCCTTCTCTGCATATGCATACTGCTATATATAAAATAGATAACCAATAAGGACCAACTATATAGCACAGGGAACTCTCCTTAATACTCTGTAGTGGCCTATGTGGGCTTCTCAGGTGGCGCTAGTGGTGCCAGAAGCTGTGTGCCAATACAAGAGACCTAAGAGAAGTGGGTTTGATCCCTGAGTCCGGACGATCCCCTGGAGGAGGGCGCGGCAAGCCACTCCAGGATCCTTGCCTGGAGAATCCCATGGACAGAGGAGCCTGGTGGGCCACAGTCCATAGGGCTGCAAAGAGTCAGACATGACTGAAGTGACTTAGCACACACGTGCACATGGCCTATATGGGAAAAGAACTTTAAAAAGAGAGGATATATGTATAGATTAACTATACTGTACATCTGAAACTAACACAGAATTGTAAGTCAACTATATCCCCCCCAAAATTAAAAAAAGTGACCATCACATATATTTTATATATGCATCTATATTTTTGATATCTAAGTACCAAAATAAATAGATAATTATAAAAACTGATATAATTTAGATATATATATTCTGGTGTGTAATATAATGTGGAAAGAAAATGTGTATTGGAAGTTTGTTGAGGCACATATTCTTGGGAACTGTCAGCATAATGCTAATTAAATTGGATTTGAACTTTTTCGTTGGGTTATTGAACCCATTTTGCTTATTATCATAGCCTACTATGTTTGGTTATATTTATCACCTTATTCATGCATTCATTCATTCATATTCCATTAGTTTGCCTTATGCATCCTTTTTTCTTTGCTTTTATTTTCTCTTGTGATAGTTGATGGAATGTGGCCAATATTTACATTTAATAAGTGGTTGATTTTATACTTTTCAAAAACAACTTTGCTTGTACATTTCCTATAATATTAAATGCAAGAATTATACAAGAATCTTGGACTCTTTTTGAAATGAGTCAATGATATCTGATAGCTCTTCCTGCTCAACTCCTTACTTATGTCAGTATCACCTGGGGTACATTGTAGAACGCAGCTGTTATTCATATTAACTTTTTTCCCCCCAAATATGACTTGTCTTTCAAGCATCCCTATAGACTTGGACATTCATTTAGGTACCATATTTGTGTCAATTATTTAAATAATCTCTGGTTAATGGTGGTAATGCTTCATTTTATAACTTCAGATGAGTCCTTATTTTTTGATTTCTTTGGTAGGTTTAGGGATTATGACTTTGATTAAGGTTTTCAGGAGAAACGAATTAACAACAGAATTTTCAGTTTACCTCTCTTGGACTGTCTTTCCCTTGTCGTGATACATAAACAGCATCTGGGCTAGGCAAAGGACTCTTGGCTCACAGAATTCCCCCTTACCGCTCTATAAACATTGTTTTACTTTTTTTATATTTGTGTTGGTAGGATCTGAGATCAGCCTTATTTTCATTCTTTGTAAGTGACTTGTCATTATATTTATTTTTTTGCTTAGATTAGTGGCATTTTCCCTTCAACCTTGATACTGAAAAATGCCACTAAAACATGCTTGCCTTGTCTCTTTTCATATCTTTCCTTAAAGCAGTGGATCCTTTTGATTTACATGCTCAGATTTTTTTTTTTTTCAAGTGCAGGAAAATTGCCTCCTACTAAATCATTGATTTTTGCTTTTCTTCCCCTTATTCTGCTTTTTTCTTTAGGAATACAGCTAATCCAGAGATGAGATAGTCGATTTCTAGCCTACATGTGCGTTATCTTCTTCCTTATTATGTTCAGCTCTCTGTGCTGCTTCTCACTCTCCTCAATCTTATTGCATTTACCTAGTCAATCAGCTCCACTATCAATCTATTTTTTCCTCATTGTTGATGCTTGCTTTTTAGGGCCTCCAATGTATATTTTAATTTTATTACTGTTTTTAGCTTCTTGTCACTCTTCCTCTCTGCCAGCCTTTTTTTTTTTTCGAGCCTACACTTCTGATTTTTCATTTCATCATTCAAAATATGTTTTATGAAGTTTCTTAATTTTTAAAAAATTTACATAAAATAGGTACATTCTAAACATTTCTTCTATTTTCTATAATCAATTGATTTCTAAGGTAAACTTTTCCTCTGTACACCTAGGGCAAAGTTTTTGTGTGTGTATTATACAATCTGTTTATAAATCCAATGTCCCCCCCTGTGTTTGTATCCTTCTATTTCATATATATATGAAATAGATATTTATATCNTCTTCTATTTTCTATAATCAATTGATTTCTAAGGTAAACTTTTCCTCTGTACACCTAGGGCAAAGTTTTTGTGTGTGTATTATACAATCTGTTTATAAATCCAATGTCCCCCCCTGTGTTTGTATCCTTCTATTTCATATATATATGAAATAGATATTTATATCTTTATCTATGTATCTATCTATATCTATTCCCTGGTGGCTCAGATGGTAAAAAATCTGCCTGCAATATGGGAGACCCAAGTTTGATCCCTGGGTCAGGAAGATCCTCTAGAGCAGGGAATGGCTACCCACTCCAGTATTCTTGCCTAGAGAATTTCATGGACAGAGGAGCCTCGCTGTATAAGGTCCACGGGATCACAAAGAGTCAGAGATGACTGAGCAACTGGGACACACACAAACACACACACACACATACACACATATATAAATACACATGTACATATGTATATGTGTGTATATACATATATACACAAATATATACATTTACATATGTGTATATATATCCTTGAGCAAAGAATTTTTTTCCAGGTCATTGTTTGTAAACTGATAGGGTGTATATATTCTATCTCATACTGTTCATACTGTGGTGTTAGAGAAGACTCTTGAGAGTCCCTTGGACTGCAAGGTGATCCAACCAGTCCATTCTGAANCTTCACTTTCTGCCATAAGGGTAGTGTCATCTGCATATCTGAGGTTATTGATATTTCTCCTGGTAATCTTGATTCCAAACACTGACTTCACAAATACCAACATAATCTAATGGAATAAAATCCAACTTAGTCTTTCATGTCTAATATTCTGTATCTTTCTTTTTTTCAGAAACTGCTGATTATATATAATTTCAAATTTTTTGTGTGTAATTTGTTGATGAGAAAGTTTACCAAATTAAATTTATCAGANAAATACCAACATAATCTAATGGAATAAAATCCAACTTAGTCTTTCATGTCTAATATTCTGTATCTTTCTTTTTTTCAGAAACTGCTGATTATATATAATTTCAAATTTTTTGTGTGTAATTTGTTGATGAGAAAGTTTACCAAATTAAATTTATCAGAGATTTTCAGATGGATGACAAAAACATTGCAACTCATTTCACAAATAAATTTAATGAGGAAATTAGTATCTATACTGAAATGGACTGTAATTTAAACATAAAAGAAATCCCATGAGAATATCACTTATGTGATTTAAGTGTGGAGTCTATTAAGTTTTGACAACTTCTCAACTATTAATATGCTAGTATAATAGATAACTTGCTTTGATAAATGCTGCTGTGTTAAGGGGGCAGAAGAACAAGAATTCAAAGGCTAACATTTTCTAAATGTAGTATTTTGATTTATAAGTCATTTTGTCATTACATACCATATACTATTCCTTTGGTATTAGCAGGTAATATTTAAAATTTCCGGAGAGCTTTCATGGTAGCTTTGAGTCTTTTTCTTAACTCACTACCTGAATCTTAAGGCATTGTAATCATATTGTTATCCAAACAATTACTCTTGAGGGTCTAAACCCAGGTAATACAGATGTGTCCATGCATACCAGAAATACTCAGTATACCACAAACTTAGTCCTCAGAAAATGGACTGTATCTCAAGAAAACTGGTTTGCTGCGAGACATGTTTGATCTGGCTTTTTTGTTTTTGTTTATCAGCTTAAATACACTGACTAAAGCTTTTTAAAGAAGAAAACATTATGAAACAGTCTGGAAAACAATGAAAGAAAAATAGACAGTTGTGGTACATTCTTTTGTCGTGATCAAAAGACACAGCATTATTAAACTGTCAATTCTTACGTTGATTTGCACATCCAGTACAATCCCAAGAAAATTTCAGCAATTTATTTTGTAGCTATTCAACAAACTCATTTTAAACATTGAATAGTCTAGGCATTACTGATGAGGAAAATGTCAATGAACTCACACATCCCAATTTCAATATTTATTATAAACCTATAATTAAGAGAATATATTTTAAAATTAGTAGATGTAAAGATACATGGAATAGAACAGAGATATCAAAGGCTGGAACATGACTGAGTGACTCAGCACAGCAGAGCACAGCATTATAGAGAACTCACTAGTAGACCTATGCCACACAGACAACTTGAATTTACTCAGTGAAATAAAGACACATCAATGCAGAAAAGAGACTTCTAGTTTTTAGTCATCACCAACAAATAATGAGGGTACAGTTGAATGACCAACAGGAAATAGACACACACTTGGTGCATTAGGCATAGATTCACTCAAGATCATGCATCGCCTTAAATATAAAATGCAAAACTATAAAAATTATAGTGGGAAACAGGAGAAAATCTACATGAGTTAAAAGTTGATTAGTTCTCATGTACAACACGAAGTTACAGTCCATGAAAAAAATGATAATGTAGACTTTGTTAAATTTAAACTGCTTACTTTGTGAAGGACAGTGCCTTATGACCCAGCAATCCCACTGCTGGGCATACACACCAAGGAAACCAGAATTGAAAGAGACACATGTACCCCAATGTTCATCGCAGCACTGTTTATAATAGCCAGGACATGGAAACAACCTAGATGTCCATCAACAGATGAATGGATAAGCAAGCTGTGGCATATATACACAATGGAGTATTACTCTGCCATTAAAAAGAATAAATTTGAATCAGTTCTAATGAGATGGATGAAACTGGAGCCTATTATACAGAGTGAAGTAAGCCAGAAAGAAAAACACCAATACAGCATACTGACACATATATANTTCAGGACTGATTTCCTTTAGGATGGATTGGTTGGATCTCCTTGCAGTCCAAGGGACTCTCAAGAGTCTTATCCAGCACCACTGTTCAAAACCAATGCTCAATGGGCTTCTTTACTGCAGTAAATTGTTCTGAACCCCTTTGGTCCAAGTGGAGAAACCACACTTGTGAAAGCAAAAGGCATCACATGGACTCAGGGTATCTCGCAGCACTCAGGATGGCCACACAATGGGCTTCCACATCTATTTACCTTGGACTCAAAAGCTTCCAGACCTTGTCCCCATCTCTGCTCCTTCCTGGGTATCTGTTTCCTTCTTTTCCCTCTTCCTCTCACAGCCTAGCCTTCTTCCCCTCTCTAGTCATCATGGTGGAAAACATATTCATGAGAGGTTTTAAAGTTTTGTATCTTACAGCTTCAAGTACTAGAAAAAAACTGACATCTGTTTCCTTCCAGAATTCTGAAGGAGTAAAACTGGCCTAACTTGAATCAATTATCCCTCCTGGGGCCAATCAAATGTAGCTAGTAGTTAGGGTCTGGGAAAGACACTATGATTGGCTAAGCTTAGGTCAGGTGCTTACTTTTGAACCAATCAGCTGCAGCCTAGAGTGCATCTGATCACACTGAACAAAATGGCTGCCCCCTAAATAGCTCAGTGTAGGGGAAAATGGAGAAGGAAGGGCACTTTCCAGAAGAGCCGAGGGGACTGGAGAGACAAAGCAGGGTGGCCATTGTCCAGAGAAAACGGTAACATAAGTTCCCAAAAGGGGATATATTACATGTAGCTTTTACCCGGATATTTTCAAGGAAGAGAATCTTGGTGATGAGCCTTGTGAAGAATGCCTTTTGGGGGTGATGTTGTAAAGGACATGGAATAAAAGGTGGGGAAGGCAGCAGGGGTGGGCACGGGAAGTGGAGGCTAGCCAAGGTAGCAGATCTTCCACTAGACAGGGTCTCCCTGCCTTGGTTTCTGGCTGGCGACTTGGGCTCTGGGTTTCTGAAGGAGGGGTTCACAATAGTGTTGGTGGTTGTAGGTGGGGACTTCGGCCACCTCCTACCTGCCATGACACAGTGTTGCTTGGAAGCAACAGTTCTACCCTGCAAGGACTCATTTGTTTTTCTAAAATTCCAGTTTCTCTAGAAGATCCCTTCCATTTGCAGAAAAGATTCCAGAACCTTCCTTCCAGGATCCATACATCTGGTTGCAACTTTTGGCTGTGAATTATGTCTTCCTCATTGGCCCACTGTATAGGAGAAACAGTTTTTAATCATCAGATTTGTGTGCAGATATATGACTGCCATTTGTTAATGATGAGATTTATTGCAATAAAATTTATACACTCCAGTGTCCTTTCCAATAAGGCAAAGTAGATAGTGCAACTATCTAGCTCAGTGTGTTTTGTGTGAGTTAAGAAAGGGATTTCTGCTGAACTGTACTTAGCTGGTGTCTGTGGTCAGCTCAAGGAAAATCAGGCTTTCTTCTATTTTCAGCAAAGTTGTTAATGGTGAACTTGATCATCTGAAAGAGCTAAGGACAGCTTGCTGAGAGGAGATAATCTGGAAGCCCAAAGACTAGGGAATTTCAAGTTTCTTTCCAGTTAAATACATTTTCCAGGTTGAAATCTCCCCTGGAGTGACAAAGAACTGAGGTCTTCTAGTTAGAGAAGTCCTTCCAGGGACCTTGGCTAATCTGCTGGCAATGTGGCTGTGGGCAGGGCTCCCAAGAATCCTCCTGGATTTGGCCAAGCATGGTTTGAAAGCCATCACTGGTTATGAAAGATCTTAGGGTGGGACCTGGCTCAGATTGTGCTCAGAAGATACTCAGTCAAAAGGAGCTCACTATTTCTTCCTCTGACACTAAATTCTGTACTCGGAACTGTCATAGCATTTTGTGGGTTTTCGCTGAAACTCTTATTACGCTTTACTTGTGTCACATAATAATTCAGGTATATAACTTAACTCCTTATATTTGCTTACTAATCTGTAATGTACTTGAAGCAAGGATTCATTAAATCCCCAAATATCCAGTAAGCAACCACATTTCCATGATTAAGTCTATGTGTATTTGTGTTTGCATTTTATTTTGTTTGAATCAGGATGTAATCAAAGCCCACCCATTCCATTTGGTATTGTGGTCTATAGTTTCTCCCACTGTCTTTTTGTTTTTCTTGCAATTTGGATCATCCACCCTTTATAATTTTTCACCTTGTGGTTTTTGCAGTTAGCATGGTTTAGCACAACACATTTTAACAGAATTTAATAAGGCTTTTCAACAGAGATACATATCCATTTCCCTAGAGTGTATCATCCAGACTCCCAGGTCTGTTGCATCAAGTCCTTTCACTGGCTTTCTCTCCAGTGGGCTTCATACATCTCTTTGCTGGAGGGTCCTTTACTCTAGCTTCGCCAGCCCACTTGTCTGGTATAGCACCACTTCCTTCACAAAATCACAGACAGTTATGGCGCAAAGGACCTGGAGTCAACCTCATTTCCATGATTCCCATTTCATGCATATTTACCTTCTTCTTAAAGGTCAGATTCAGATCCCCCTGGAAACTCAGTATGATAGAGTGGGAAGAAAGCGTAGACTCTGAAGCTAGAAATATTAGAGTCAGACTCTTGGGTTGGCTGCTCCTCAAGATCCTCTGATCTTTTACAAGTTATTGAACCTCTTTGACCTTTAGTGTTTTCATATGTATGATGCGAATGTTGCAAGGATTGAATGGAGCAAAAGAGAGCATGCTTCCCATTGTGTAGGTCAAAAGCATTTGAGTTATTGTTTACTTCTCTGTCACACATCCTGTACTAGAAAAAGATCATAAAGAGAAACTCAGTGTTGCATGGTTTTGTCAAATCCTCTTTGAGTTTTTAAATTATTTTTAAAATTTAATTTAATTTTAATGTAAATTTATTAATTTTAATTGGAGGTTAATTACTTTACAATATTGTATTGGTTTTGTTATACATCAACATGAATCCACCACGGGTGTACACTTGTTCTCCATCCTGAAGCCCCCTCCTACCTCCCTCCCGGTACCATCCCTCTGGGTCATTCCAGTGCACCAGCCCCAAACCTGGACTGGCGATTCATTTCATATATGATATTATACATCAAACCTGGACTGGCGATTCGTTTCATATATGATATACATGTTTCAATGCCATTCTCCCAGATCATCCCACCCTCGCCCTCTCCCACAGAGTCCAACAGACTGTTCTATACATCTGTGTCTCTTTTGCTGTCTCGCATACAGGGTTATTGTTACCATCTTTCTAAATTCCATATATATGTGTGTTAGTATTCTGTATTGGTGTTTTTCTTTCTGGCTTACTTCACTCTGTATAATAGGCTCCAGTTTCATCCACCTCATTAGAACTGATTCAAATGTATTCTTTTCAATGGCTTAGTGATATTCCATTGTGTATATGTACCACAGCTTTCTTATTCATTCATCTGCTGATGGACATCTAGGTTGCTTCCATGTCCTGGCTATTATGCTTTTTTAAATATAGGAAATCCTTAAATACAAGGGATGTATGTATGTATGGTTACCACGTTCTAAGTCATGTCCGACTCTTTGTGACCCTTTGGACTGTAGCTGGCTGGACTCCTCTGTCCATGGGATTTTTCAGTCAAAAATACTGGAGTGCATTGCCATTTCCTCCTCCAGGGGAATCTTCCTGACCCAGGGATTGAACCCGTGTCTCTGGTGACTCCTGAATTGCAGGTGGATTCTTTACCACTGAGCCATCGGAAAAGTACCTAATATCTACCGATCGAGTCCTCTCCATCAGGTAATGTACAAGGACCTTATATCTAACAATTCACTTGACCTTGAAACAACCCTAGGAGGTATTATTATCATCATTCCCATTTTTACAGATGAGGAAACTAAGGTCCCGAAAAATTAAGTAACTTACCCAAGGTTACACAGTTGGTAAGTGATAGCATCTGGATTTGAACCCAGGTAGTCAGGTTCTAGGGGCTTCTTAACTCTGGCTATATAACCAAATTCTCTGGGAGCTATTATGGTATTGAAAGCCAGAGCCCATCCCACATCAATAGAATCAGAGTGTCTGGGGGTTGGATCCAGGTGTGACTCTTAGAGGATTCTAGTGGGCAAATGGGATTGGAAATGGCTGACCATCTATGTGTTGTATGTCTATTGACATAATGTAACTGCAAGTGAGACCCATGTCTTTGATTATGATTAATTAAATCTGTGCACGACTCTTGAGTGTCCTTGGGTGTTACCGCCCCTCTGTGGAGCTGGGTTGGGTGTCTAAGTCCCCTCAGGCCTAACATCCCAGGCATCTGTAAGTCAGGGAAACTCACAGTCTCATCAAGTGACCTGGGAGCCAGAGGCGAGGATGGGTGGGGGGAGGCAGCAACCAGGCTGGCCACTTTGTTGGTGGCAGCAGGAAGACTCTTCAAAAGCCTCGGTAGGGCTTGTCACAGCCCAGGTGAGATTCATACCTGTGTCAGTCACTTTTACCTGCTGCTCAGGCCAGTGGAGGTGAAAAATATGTAGGCTTTGAAGCATCGGAGGAATGCATCACCAGCTGTCAGCCACCGAACACAGTCACGATCAGATTCACAGTGACCCTTAGGTTGCTGTCAGTCACCGCGGTCCCTCGCCCATCTGGGAGATTGACAGCGCTGTCTCATCAGTTTGTCACATCGAATGACAGCTTCTCCAGATTTGCTTGTGCGTGGACAAGAGAAGCTGTCACCGAAACCTTGTCGACTCAATGAGCCAGCGGCGCCTCACCAGTCATGCGGTGTGAATAAAGAGGACAGGGCAATTAGGTGCTCTTCAGCATTAATATGAGAAGGTTGACAAATTAAAGCTTGTCAGCTTTCTAAAAGCCAGTCAACGATCGCACGATTTGGGATGCAGACACACAAATGTGGAATCTGAAACATTCATTGTGGATCTTGCTTTCCAGGCTCTCCTTCTTTCAGTTCATCAAATGTATCTTAGCCTAGCAGGGCCTCTGGGAGAAGCACCAGGGTGCCTGCAGCCTCACACAGCTTCTGCCAGTTGTCAGCTGCACCAGGTGGAAAGAGAAAAGATGTTGAATTTGGATGCCAGGGCTTATCTTAATGAGGCCTCCTCCAGCTTATTTCATTGCATGAAAATGAAATGGAATGAAAAGGAATATATCAGAATCTGTTACACTGAGTGGAATTAAGTTTTGTTTGTGAAACTTTTTTTTTTTTTCCAGATAAGTAAATGTATAAATATTTGGGTGTCCTGGGTCAGGAGATAAAGTATATTTTTTACTGGGAGTAATGGCCAAGAACATTTGAAAACCATTGTCTTAAGGAATCCAGGGGTAAAGGAAAGAGTCCTACCTATTTTTGTTCAGATGGGCAGATAGAAGTAGACACACAGTCATGTGCCAGGCACTGTTCTAAGCACTTTAGAGGTGTTAAGTCATTTAATTTTCACAGCAAACTGATAAAGTAGATACCATGTTACTAAACCCATAGGACAGCTGAGTTTCAAGGTTCTTGAAATATTTCTTGAGGAAATAGAGGCATGGTAGATTAAGAACTGTGGGAGGGGGACTTCCCTGGTGATTCAGTTTTTAAGAATCCACCTCACAATGCAGGAGATGCCGGTTTGATCCCTGGTCAGGGAACTAAGATCCCACATGCTGCAGAGCAACAAAGCCACGTGCTCCAAGCCTGTGTGCTGCAACTAGAGAGTCCACGTGACACAATAGAGATCCCACAGGATGCAAAAAAGATCCTATGTGCCAACCAAGAAAATGCGGGAGCCAAAAAAAAAAATGCGGGAGGTAGAATCATAGCTTCCCAAAGATGTCCACGTCCTGATGTCCCAAACCTGGAAAAGTTACCTTCCATGACAAAACAGCTCCAGGTGTGGTTACATTAGGGCTCTTAAAATGGGGGAGATCATTTTGGATTATATAGGTGAGTGCAGTGTAGTTCTGAGGTTCCTTAGAAGATGGAAGAGGGAGGCAGAAGGTCAGAGTCAGAGAGAGTTCTGAAGCTCCTGCAGTACTGACTTTGAAAATGGAGGAAGGGGCCGTGAGCCAAGGAATGTAGCAATCTCCCTTTGGTCCCTGCTTCTCTCCATTTTGACCTTTGGCACTCCACCTCTCTTCCAAGCCCATAACCTCCTTTGAGTCCTGGCTTAAAGCCCGCTTCTTCCAACAGGTCTCCTTTGATTAATTTCATTTCAGTAGGAGTATGAAGTGGGTATGTCAGTTTGGATTTCCATTAGCCTGTGAGCATGTCTGCTCGACTATACTCTGATCAACACAGTGTATTCTTATTTTTAAAATCTTTGTGATACCTTTTAAAATGAAGTTGATGTACATCTGCTAAAATAAATCAACATTCTTGTCTTCATTAACTTAAGCATGTCCATGCGTCTATGTTTGAACATGCACACAACCCCTTTGATGAAGATTTTGTGTGTATATGGGCTAAGAAACACTGAACAATGATCAGCTTTATTTTTTCTCTTCTTCCTTGTCAGGGTGAGATCAGGTAAATTTCAACAGGTATTCTATCTAATACACAGGAACCAAAAGTTGCAAGACTAGAATGAAAAGGAACAGTTTATTAAGATATGAAGACACAAGTTTTTGTGAATTGAAAATACATATAAATTATTTATTTTTGTTATGTATTCCGGGTAACTAAGACTTCGTAAAAAATTAATTATCATAGGTTCCATCAATATGTGTTTTGTAAAAATTAATTATTATGTGGCTTCATAGTTATATGATTCCACCCTTGGGATATTTCATAAATTCCTGAGAATAGAGTCATGGCTGTCTATCTTGTGATTTGGGTATCTATTTGGCACCTTGTGTTTGCATTCTATTATGATAATTGCACCAAATCAAACTCTGATCTAAGCAGCAAGGTTTCAGCTTTCCCTGTCCTGTTCTCTAAAATGATACAAGACCAGGAATCAGAGGGATTGGGATCCTCTCCCAAAGATTTTAGCAAAATAACAAGACCTCTCTGGACCTCCATTTCTTCATCTGCAGAAATCAAGGTATTGCATTCTATGGCCTCTAAGGTCCATTCCATTCTAAAATTCCATGTTCCCATGATTCTGATCACAGTGCTGATACGGTCATGCCTGTAAACTGCTGAATATTTAAATAATTGCTCACAGGTTGAACATTTCATCACTGTCAAGAGCCCAGAATTGCATGGAAGGGCAGCACTTTCTTCTCTAGTTGCGTGCTGAACATCATTATACTTGAAATGACTTAATAAAGGAGACGGGTATCCTCCTTTGCTAGAGCTCATCCTTGTGCTGTGCATGCTTGTATGTAAGGCATGCTTACCTATCTTACCCAAATAAATCCAGACACTACTTGCCCATGACCCGGTGTTAGTCATGTGGTCTACCTGGTCTGAACCAATCAGATTTATGCTCTGTCTCACTTGAGGCACTAAAGAAGCAACCACAGGGGTTATTTGTGAGGAACTGTGATCTACAACCAATCTCACATACCACCTATACACACACTCACTCAAATATATATGTAATTTCATCTTTTTTTTAAAAAAGAGCCGTGAGAAATGTAGACTTTGCTATCAGGCACAGTTTAGCTCCAGTTTTGGTTTCTACATATGCGTTCGTGTGGCTTTGGACAAGTCCTTTAACCTTGCTCTGCCGTGGTGACTTTATGTGTACAAGGGAGGTGATGAAAGACGATGCTTGTTAAGCTGTTGTAGGGACACCACGAGAGAATGTGGAAGGCTTGGTGCTCACATCGAGTGGGCGCTCAGTGAAAACTAGCTCTTACTGTGTCTGGATAAACTATGAAACGCTGTACATCTCTCCCCTTTCTGAGCAGCCTCTGTGCGTTTTCATTTAATTTTCTCCAGCTATAAAATTTCAGACTGAAGGCTGGTGGGTGATTCTTCTCCCTGGACATCATTCAGCTCTCCTGATGTGCCGGCTGGTTAGGAATTTGGGAGGTCCAGGCTCCAGCGAGGGATGTGTGTTGGTGGCCCATGGTGACTTCTAAGTGTGTTTTTCTGACCTTAGTGTTTGCAGGTCAATTCCAGAAAAACTTCTTGGAGGCTCTGATGGACTGACCAGAGTTCCAGGGACCCTGCTTTTCTCTCTCCAGCTTGAATAGTCATGACATTCATCACCTCATTCACAGGCTGGAAAGGAACATAAAGACAGGCTTCTACCTCAGTATAAAGACAAGTGTTTCTCACACATCAGAATGGCCGGAGGGCTTGTTTAAACACTGATTGCCAGGCCCCAGCCCCAGAGTTTCTGATTCAGTTGTTCTGGGTGGGACTCAAGAATTTGCATTTTTTACATGTTCCCAGGTATTACTGATATTCAGAAAACTAAGATCATGGCATCTGGTCCCATCACTTCATGGCAGATAGAAGGGGAGGAAAAGGAAACAGAGGCAGATTTTATTTTCTTGGGCTCCAAAATCACTGCAGACAGTGACTTCAGCCAGGAAATTAAAAAAACACTTGCTCCTTGGAAGAAGAGCTATGATAAACCTGCTGCTGCTGCTAAGTCACTTCAGTCTTGTCCGACTCTGTGCAACTCCATAGACGGCAGCCCACCACGCTCCCCTGCCCCTGGGATTCTCCAGGCAAGAACACTGGAGTGGGTTGCCATTTCCTTCTCCATGACAAGCCTATACAGTGTATTAAAAAGCAGAGATAACACTTTGTTGACAAAGTCTGTATAGCTATGGTTTTTCCAGTTGTCCTTTATGGATGTGAGAGATGGACCATAAAGAAGGCTGAGTGCCTAAGACTTGATGCTTTTGAACTGTGGTGTTGGAGAAGACTCTTGAGAGTCCCTTAGACTGCGAGGGGATCCAACCAGTCAATCCTAAAGATCAGTCCTGAATACTCATTTGAAGGACTGATGCTGAAGCTCCAATTCTTTGGCCACCTGATGTGAAGAGCTGACTCATTGGAAAAGACATTGATGCTGGGAAAGACTGAAGGCGGGAGGAGAAGGGAATGACAGAGGATAAGATGGTTGGACAGCATCACTGACTCATTGGACATGAGTTTGAGCAAACTCCAGGAGATACTGAGGGACAGGAAAGCCTGGTGTGCTGCAGTCCATGGGGTCACAAAGAATCAGACACGACTTAGCGACTGAACAGCAGCAAGGTGATACTGAAGCTGCTGTTCTGGGGAGTGCTCTGGGGAGCACTCTTTAAGAAACTCTGATCAAGACCGCGACAGTTTCACAGACAGATCCCTACTTTTGCAAGTGTATCCTCTCGTGGACCAAGGCCTTGCTCATATGAAATAGTGGCCTCCAAGTGGGAGGAATCTATACCCTGCAATCTATGCCTGCTGATGAGCTGCGTGCGAGTGGAAACAAGCCTAGACACTGGTAGCCTCTGTCCCTGTGTCATTGTTACAGTGGGAGAGGTGACACGATCGATGGAAAGATGCCAACAGACAGAAGACGTGCTGTTTCTCCAATGGCAAAGATGATGAGAACTTATAGAGATGCTTACCTAAAAGTGGACACAGCAGAGCGAGCTCCCAGATGGGGTCTTGAGCTTCCCAGCCCTGCAATCCCTCCTCCCTGCCTCCGTGCCCCCCCCACCCCCCCATCCCCACACAAAGACGTGCTGCTGCTGATGCCATCTGCATGGCCTGGAGATTTTATGAGGCACAAGAAGCCTGCCTTTGCCAGACAGACTGAGGTTTCTGCTCCATTTTGGCACAGCTTCTTCACGTGCACATTTTGGTGAGTCTGGACAAATGCCTGCCTGCTCAGCTGGTGCAAAAAAACGGATACGAAGCAATGCCAGCACATCCCTGTGAGATGGGTGAATTGAAGGTCAGCTTCTCAACCAGGACATGCCTCCATGGGTCCTCTTCCCTGGTCTGAAGTGTCTCTGGGCCCCTCCTGCCTCAGTGTTCATGTGGGTGGATGCTTTCCCCTGAAAAATCTGCTCTTAGATGATCAGACCTTCCATGGGGAAGAGCTAGAAGAAGGTGGGGAGGGGGCCGGATGTGGCCCCTAATGCATCCTTCTGCATAGATTATAAGTTAGGGCAGGAATTTTATTTTCTGCATGGGCAGAGATAGATACAGGATAAACAAAAGAGGAAAGCGAGTGAGAGAAAGAAAGATTCCCATTGTTCTGAGTATCCTTCCCCAAACCAACTGCATCAAGAAGCCCCTGACTTTGCACCCCTGGGAGGAATGCCTCTTTCCAGCGGCAGCAGCTGTCTGGTCCCAGGAGGACTGACCCACCTCTGTCCTGCGGGCTTTCTTATTTTGGAGGCCAGTTTGCGTTGCCATTAGTCAGGCCCTGCAGGCACCATTCATTTCACCTAATTCCTTTAACTCTTCCTTTAGTTCCCCCACCCAGAGGCTGTGGCCTCTGCCTCCATCACCTGGACCAGCGCGAGAGCATCAGACCTTGTGTTCCCGTCTGACCTCAAAAGGTTATTTAAGCCTCGTGCCTAGACTTTGGGAAGATGCTTACCAGCTTGGAAGGTAGTGAAGGGCAGTGTCAAAGTTGACCTTGGGTTATGCAGTGAGTTCTTAGATGCAATGATATTAGGACAATTTTTTTAAGGAAAAAAACTGCTGCATTGAATTTCATTGAAATTAAAGACTTTTGCTCTTTCAAAAATATTGAAAGAATGAAGAGATAAGTCACAGACTGGAGAAAATATATCTGATCATGAACCTGTGTCCAGAATAGACATTTGATCAAAGAAGGGGTGTGGATGGCAAATAAGCACGTGAAGAGATGCTCAACGTCATTTGTCGTTAAGGAAATTCAAATGATAACCTCGGTGAGATGCCCTGCATACCTGTTCAAATGGCTAAAGTAATAAAAGTTTGACCACATCAAGTACTGATGAGAAACTGATCGTCATGCCTGGCTGGTGGGGATGTACATGCTGCAGACACTTCAGAAAATAGTTTGGTAGTTTCNAGTTTCACAGACAGATCCCTACTTTTGCAAGTGTATCCTCTCGTGGACCAAGGCCTTGCTCATATGAAATAGTGGCCTCCAAGTGGGAGGAATCTATACCCTGCAATCTATGCCTGCTGATGAGCTGCGTGCGAGTGGAAACAAGCCTAGACACTGGTAGCCTCTGTCCCTGTGTCATTGTTACAGTGGGAGAGGTGACACGATCGATGGAAAGATGCCAACAGACAGAAGACGTGCTGTTTCTCCAATGGCAAAGATGATGAGAACTTATAGAGATGCTTACCTAAAAGTGGACACAGCAGAGCGAGCTCCCAGATGGGGTCTTGAGCTTCCCAGCCCTGCAATCCCTCCTCCCTGCCTCCGTGCCCCCCCTACCCCCCCATCCCCACACAAAGACGTGCTGCTGCTGATGCCATCTGCATGGCCTGGAGATTTTATGAGGCACAAGAAGCCTGCCTTTGCCAGACAGACTGAGGTTTCTGCTCCATTTTGGCACAGCTTCTTCACGTGCACATTTTGGTGAGTCTGGACAAATGCCTGCCTGCTCAGCTGGTGCAAAAAAACGGATACGAAGCAATGCCAGCACATCCCTGTGAGATGGGTGAATTGAAGGTCAGCTTCTCAACCAGGACATGCCTCCATGGGTCCTCTTCCCTGGTCTGAAGTGTCTCTGGGCCCCTCCTGCCTCAGTGTTCATGTGGGTGGATGCTTTCCCCTGAAAAATCTGCTCTTAGATGATCAGACCTTCCATGGGGAAGAGCTAGAAGAAGGTGGGGAGGGGGCCGGATGTGGCCCCTAATGCATCCTTCTGCATAGATTATAAGTTAGGGCAGGAATTTTATTTTCTGCATGGGCAGAGATAGATACAGGATAAACAAAAGAGGAAAGCGAGTGAGAGAAAGAAAGATTCCCATTGTTCTGAGTATCCTTCCCCAAACCAACTGCATCAAGAAGCCCCTGACTTTGCACCCCTGGGAGGAATGCCTCTTTCCAGCGGCAGCAGCTGTCTGGTCCCAGGAGGACTGACCCACCTCTGTCCTGCGGGCTTTCTTATTTTGGAGGCCAGTTTGCGTTGCCATTAGTCAGGCCCTGCAGGCACCATTCATTTCACCTAATTCCTTTAACTCTTCCTTTAGTTCCCCCACCCAGAGGCTGTGGCCTCTGCCTCCATCACCTGGACCAGCGCGAGAGCATCAGACCTTGTGTTCCCGTCTGACCTCAAAAGGTTATTTAAGCCTCGTGCCTAGACTTTGGGAAGATGCTTACCAGCTTGGAAGGTAGTGAAGGGCAGTGTCAAAGTTGACCTTGGGTTATGCAGTGAGTTCTTAGATGCAATGATATTAGGACAATTTTTTTAAGGAAAAAAACTGCTGCATTGAATTTCATTGAAATTAAAGACTTTTGCTCTTTCAAAAATATTGAAAGAATGAAGAGATAAGTCACAGACTGGAGAAAATATATCTGATCATGAACCTGTGTCCAGAATAGACATTTGATCAAAGAAGGGGTGTGGATGGCAAATAAGCACGTGAAGAGATGCTCAACGTCATTTGTCGTTAAGGAAATTCAAATGATAACCTCGGTGAGATGCCCTGCATACCTGTTCAAATGGCTAAAGTAATAAAAGTTTGACCACATCAAGTACTGATGAGAAACTGATCGTCATGCCTGGCTGGTGGGGATGTACATGCTGCAGACACTTCAGAAAATAGTTTGGTAGTTTCTTCAAAAGTTAGACATACACGCACTATTAAAAAATAATTAGTGACTGAGGGGGAAAAAACCCACACACATTCATTGGGAAGGGGAAATTTCTAAAGAGAGGAGAGATTTAGCAGATAAATAGAAGTTTATTTTCTCCTGATTCTGGAGGCTGGAAATATGAGATGGAGGTGTCCTTGGGGTTGGTTTCTTCTGAGGCCTCTCTCCTTGGCTTGTAGATAGACTTATTCTCCTTGTATCCTCACTTGGTCTGGCCTCCATGTGGATCTGTGTCCCAATCTCTTCTTATAAAGACACCAGTCATATTGGATTATGATCCACTCCAGTGACCTCATTTTAACTTAATTACTTTAAAGTTTCTTTAAAGATTCCACTGCCAAATACAGTCCCATCTGAGGTACTATGGTCTTTCCTGGTAGCTCAGCTGGTAAAGAATCTGCCTGCAGTGGAGGAGACCCTGGTTCGATTTCTGGTTTGGGAAAATCCCCTGGAGAAGGGGTAGGCTACCCACTCCAGTATTCTTGGACTTCCCTGCTGGCTCAGCTGGTAAAGAAATCTGCCTGCAATGCAGGAGACCTGGGTTCAATCCCTGGGTTGGGAAGATTCCCTGGAGAAGGGACCAGCTACCCACCCTAGTGTTCTGGCCTGCAGAATTCCATGGACTGTATGGGGCTACAAAGAGTTTCTTCTGAGGTCTCTTTGCTTGGCTTGTAGACGGCTGTCTTCTCCTTATGTCCACATGTGGCCTGGCCTGTATGGGTGTGTGTGTCCTAATCTCTTCTTATAAAGACACCAGTCATATTGGATTAGGATCCACTCCAGTGACCTTATTTTAACTTAATTACCACTTTAAAGGTTTTATTGCCAAATGCAGTCTCATCTAAGGTACTAGGGCTGAACTTCAACATATGAATTTGGGGGGCAGGGCAGGGACATGATTCAGCCTATAACTTGGTATAGATGATAAAGCAACAGCATCTTGCCTGGCAAGAAAACTAACCTTAAAACCAAGCAGATAGAGATCCCCACTTCTTTGCTCCTTCTTAGTTGTGGAGTATCTGCTGAGTCATTTATGTTACTCATGGACCCTCCAGTTCCCTAATCTGAGAGCGGCAGGCACTGCTTGCTAGGCAGCTGCCTTATGGGAAAATAGGACAGGAGAGCCCTGTAATTAACGAGCAGTGCCAACCCTGGGAACATCTACCATCAGACTTCTGCTTAGCAAGAAATATGCACCCGTGATGACTGGTTCCATTTGCTGGTGAATTCTGTGCCTTGCTTCCCGGAGCATCCTATGTAATGTGGCAACATGTGCATCTGCAGTGTTGCTGTGAGGATATAGGACAGAAAGGAAAAATGCTTGGCACGTAATAGATGCCTGGTCAAAGGCAGTGTTTCCTATCATCACTGAGATAATCAGTCTTTGGACCTTTCAGGAAAGCACTCCCTGGTTTTCGAGAGCCCTGCTAATCCCTAAAATGGAACATTTCAACGCTGCTTCCAAATGTCCTTGCGACAGGCAGGATGGTTATTTTTCTTCCCTAACTAGTAGCAGGTGTTTGGCTGTGTCCATTAAAAGCCATTCCGTGTTCCCCTGACAAACGAGTTTTTTATTTAGTGGTCGAGGATCAATAATGTGGTATCTCGTGTGTACTATTAAAATGGAAAATGTCTGCTGGGCTGACAATTGTATTATCGATATGTACTGAGCAATAAATTATGTGAAACAAAATGGAGCAACTGGCCTTACAAAAGCCTTATCTGGGGCTTGGCTGGCTTTGTTACAGTCACGGCCCTGGCTTCCAAGGGCTGCCTTTGGAAAAGCGCTCGATGCTGCCCGGGGAGCTTTCCATCTGAAGTGCCTGCTGGCTGTCTCGTCTCTTCAACATGAGTCAAGACCTGCTTGGAATAAGCTCTTTTCCTCCCCTTCTCAATTCAGCCCCAAATGAGTATTTTCTCATCCATCTGCAGCATCTGTCCCGACCGTGGACCCTTTGGCGAGGCTCTCCCTTTATCTCGTGTCCCGTGTCCGGGGAGATGGCGTTTTGGTCTCCCAGCCCTGCTCACATTAGACATCCTGGACTCTATTCTTTGTTCTTCCCTTTACTTCTCACCCCCACTTCGATCTGATGCTCATCTAACTCCTAACCTACAGGTTTCGTCTGCTATTTCTGCCCCCTGAGGATTGATACCATTTTCCCAGGTTCTCGCTTGGACCAGTTTGTGTTCATTTCCGGTCTGTCGATGGCTGGGCTCTTTGAGTAATCACCCTGTGCCCATCCATGTCAGTCTTCCCCACAGTGGGAGTCGAGACATCTCAGCCATCAAACATCTCAACCAACTCCCTTTTCGGGATTTCTATTTTAATCGTTATTATTCATCATTATGGGCTTCCCAGGCGGCACACTGGGTAAAGGATCTGCCTGCAATGCAAGAGATGCAGGCAGACGTGGGTCTTCCCTGGGTCAGGAAGATCCCCTGGAAGGGGGCATGGCAACCCACTCCAGTATTGTCTGAGAAATTCCATGGACAGCAGAGCCTGGAGGGCTGTCCATGGATTTGCAGAGTCGGACATGACTCTGAGCAACCAAACATGCATGCAGGCATTTATCATTTTTATCCATAGATCCTAGCCCTTGGATGCCATCAGTCCTGGGTGTTGAGTATCAAGTGTGCTGAGACCTCAATTTCTTAGAAGGAGATGAAGAGGAAGAAGCTTGGGAATCAAGCAGGTTAGAGACTGGGAAACTGACTTGCATGTGGGGCTTCAGAGGAAGTGGGCAGAAGTCTGATGCACAATGCCTATGACTTGGTTGATACAACATGGGGGGGGGGTGTTGACAGCTGAAGTAGAATGTTACAGCCCTAGCCCCCTTAATGGGGACTCGGGATGAAAACCTTCTCAGTAGGAGGGACTGGACATAACACAGGAATCCCAGGCACCCCTTTATGCCCAGATGTGCTCCTCCAGCCAACCACTTCCAGTCCATCTTGGCACTCAGAATGAAGTCTCTTGGTGTATTTGGCCTGCAGGAATGAGTCTCCATCAGGAAAGTCAGTATACTGAGAACTGTAGCCAGGTTAAAGAGAACATCTGAGAGAGGAGAACTACTTGAAAGTATATGTAAATATTACAATATAATTTTATGATTGGAAACAAAATGCCTGTGACATCCTTAATAGAGACTAGATAGTAAAGTCCTGCCAAAACGTCTTGGATGGGGATACAGGAAGGGCAAGATTCTTGAGTAAGAGACAGCTACTCTCTCCAGGAGTTGCAAGCGTGTCTTACTTAGAGGGAAGATCACAGGTGTGAATTCTGTGCTTACTCAGAAAGGGCTGGATTTACCCTGTGAGTGCTAGTGGATCCCCTCCATAGCCAGTATTTTATGATTCCTTTGAATGTAAACCTTTGAATTGGCAAAGGGGAAATGGAGGCCCAGAATAAAGCTTGCATTGCCAGCTTCCCTTTGTAGGTGGGTCTGACCATGTGACTAGGCTCTGGCCAGAGGGATGTAAGCAGAGGTGCTGCGTGGCAAAGTCCAGGAACTTGCTTTAAGAGAAACTGGTGTTAGCTCTTTGCTCCTTCTTTCCTTCATCCCCACTTCCATCTTGCTGCTTGGCACAATGCCAGGCAATCTTGGATTTTTCGGTTAAGAACCAAGTCCTAAGGATGGCTAAGTGTTGAACTAGAGGGATCCAGGGCCTCGGGGACTTTGTGGAGCCTAGCTGAGCCTGTAAATAGTTTTATACCTTGGACAGATATACACGAGTAATCACAACTACTATTACTTGAAAGCCACTATCATTTGGGGGTTTTCTGTGACTCAGAGGTGAGCCTCATTCTGTCTAATAAAGGATTAAAATTGATTTGAGAAACTTTAGCTCAACAGTGTGCCATTGGACTTTTCACTTGGCCCTACAGTGTCGCTGATTCTTCTCACTGATAGCTCTGAGGAAAGAAGGAGCTTATATCAGATTTTCAGGTGATGTAAAGTTGGGATTCTTGCTCAGGTAGTCTCTGAAGATGACCATCATCAGTTCATTCCCTCCCTGTAAATAAGTGGTGATTCTGACATCAAGAGCTGGAGTCTAGGAACTTCACTGGGGGTCCAGTGGTTAGGACTCCACACTTTCACTGCACGGGGCGCAGGTTCAATCCCTGGTTGGGGAAAGATTCCACATGTCATGTGGTCAAAAAATAGAAGAGCTGGAGCCTAATTTTCCTCCTCTTGAATCTGGGCTGGCCTCAGTGACTCATTTGATCAATAGAATGTACTGAAGTGATGTTCTGCGGTTTTGAACACTAGGTCATCGGGTGCCTTGTGGCTTCTACCTGAGTCTTTTGGAACACTCATCCTTGGGATGTTCTTTTCTCTCAGAACTCAGCTGCCAGGCTGTGCTAAGGCCCAGGTAAATGACCAGACCACATGTAAATACCTTGATTAATAGCCCCAACTAAACTCTTAAGCAACAGCCACGCTGGTGAATGAGCCACCTTAGACATTGGACTTTGGTGAGCTTTCAGATGACTGCACTCTCAGCTGCCATCCACGCAAGACACCTGCTCGATCCTGGTGGGTGTCCCCATAGAACCAAGAGAAACAATGATAAGTTGCTATCTGAAGTCACTAGGTTTTTCGATGTTTTAATGGCATGACAATAGATGACGTTAGCAGCCAATACGATCACAAAAGATAAGTTTAGATTACAAATCGTCTCTGTTAAGTAGATAAAAAAAAGAACAAGAGGAAATTTAGGAAGTAAAGGTTATGTCTTGAATACTGTTTCACTTGCTGCAGTGGCCAACAGTAAAATCCTGATTGACTGGAGTAGCTGACGTCATGTATGACATCAGTGGGATGTGGATGCTGGTGAAGCTGGTGCACAAACGGCCTTAATTCTCCTCTCTTGTTGTACATTTAAGTCATCTCCAAGTCCCTGTACCATGCTCTAGCCTAAGAGGAATGTTATTATTCTCTGGATGGACTTAGTTCTGAAATGCTTGGCCCCATCTCTCTTTGCACCAGGGTCCTTCTTAGCTTTAAAATTAGGCTGCCTTGACTAAACACCTTCATCAGGCCTCCTCTCCTGTTTTGCAGGACCCCTATTTTGTGGCATAACTCGACCTGGAGAGACAGGATATGTACTCTATTTTTTCCCAGCCAAAAATTAATGACTAACTAATGTCTGTTGAACTGCTTGTCTCAGAAAGCTAACCCCCAGATATGCACTTCTTGGGTAATACACCCTTATAGACAGAAACTTTTGCACTTGGTCATTGATGTGCAGAAAATCTTAGTCAAATAGCTATGGAGGCTCTGCTAACCCAATCCACATTCTGGAGGGTACAGCAATCAGAAGAATCTGCAAGATTCTGAAAGAAATCCAATGCCAATAGGAATAATTCCAGTGAGGTGTCGCCAGTATTCCCTGAGATTCATTACCCATAGCAGCCTTACTTATTTCTCTCCCTGCTTCTGCCCCTTCCTACCTCTACCCCCACCTTCAATAACAAAGAATTCTGCTTCAAAATTGGGCTTAATGTCTCCTATTCATTCCCTAAGCGTTGAAGGCGATAATTGGGAAGTAATTGCATTACTGCACAGTTTGTAGTTAACCTTCTATTTTGGCTCTTAACATGCACATCTTTGCTCCAGGAGTACATTAAGGCTAATTATAGGCAATTCCCTGCCAGATCCAGAAAAGGGGTTTGCAATGAGCACAAGAACCCGTCATGAAGGGAGAGTTAATATACCTAAGCTTGAAGCATATCCAAGAAGGTAGATGAATTAAGGTCAGCTTGACAAGAACTTTGGCCAGGCAGACCTGGGAAAATGAGTGTCAGATAAAAGTCATTTCTTAGGCATTACTTGGAGAAAGAAATGGCAGCCCACTCCAGTATTCTTGCTTGGAGAATCCTACGGAAAATCCTTTGGATAGACGAGCCTGGCGGGCTGTAGTCCATGGGGTCAAAAAGAGTCAGACATAACTGAATGACTAAACAGCAGGCATTTCTGCCTCCTAGCATAGCTCAGAAAAATTGTCCTACACTTGTTTATTCAGGCAAAAGCTTGAGTTCCTTCTCTCTGCTGGGTTTTGAGTAGGGGAGGGGGGCAGTGTTGAGAAGCTCCAATACTTTGGCCACCTGATGCAAAGAGCTGACTCATTGGAAAAGATTCTGATGCTGGGAAAGATTGAAGGCAAAAGGAGAACAGAGTGGCAAAGGATGAGATGGTTAGATAGCATCACTGACTCAATGAACATGACTTTGAGCAAACTCCAGGAGATAGTGAATGACAGGAGCCTGGTGTGCTGCAGTCCATGGGACTGCAAAGAGTTGGACACAACTTAGCAACTGACAACAACAACAAATGTTTAGAAGCCTTTCTGAGGCTTGACATGGACTGAAGTTTGTCCAGGCACTGCCAAGATAGGGACTTCCCTCGTGGTCCAGTGGCTAAGACTCTGTATTCCCAGTGCAGGGGGCCCAGGTTTGATCCCTGGTTAAGGGACTAGATCCCACATGCCGAAACGAAAATTGAAGATCCTACATGCTGCAATTAAGGCCTATCGCAGCCAAATAAATAAATAAAAGACACTGCCAAGATAGGTCTTTGGGTTCAGATGTGATGTGCTTTAACCTTCAGTAGCATTTAAAGAAATAAAATTCTCCTCTCCAGGGTGTTTAGGACAAGTCAGTTATCTTCTATAATTCTGCACAAACCCCTAGAAAAAGGAACATTGATGCGCAATACTATTTCCTTCCACTGCCAATGCAAAATAACTGAGGAAACCTTGAGTATGCAAACGAAACCCAAATATTGGAGCTGCAGCAGGCTTCCAGTTACCAGTCCCAACTCAGCCTTCATTTGCTTAGGATCTCAGATCAGATTGCTTGACTGCTCTGTGTCTCAGTTTCTTCACTTGTATCGTAAGTGAGCTGTACCTGGTCACTTCTGTCACTAGCGTTTTTTGGTCTAATGAGTTCATCCTGCCTTAACATTATGACAACACATCTTAAAGAATGCTATTCTGATTTTGTTATGACACTTGTCTTACTGTTCTGTCTACCTGTGACTATTCAAAAAAGAATCTGGCAACTGTTAATTTTCTGATTGTCCAGACATGAATGAAGAATGGATATATCTTTCCAGACCAACAAGATTCACTGGTGTTGCTTTCTATTCCCATCATGGCTCAAGCTGAGAGGGCTTTCCTTATCCTATCCTTGATCCCCACCCCCCCANTCTGTCTGAAGGGCCCTGGAAGGCACAGGGACTGTGTCACAGCTTATGGCCAGGCATCTGCAAGATGCAGTAGCCAGTCAAGGCCTCTTGGATTTGGTCAGACCTATAGCTCTCTTACTAAAGGATCACCAGGATAAAAGGTCAGGCTTTTCCCAAGTCCCTTGAACAAAGCTGGGATGCTACCAACCTTGCAAGGTTGTCATCTGCATTAGAAACACCAGTGGATACAAGGAGCAGGGTGGGACTTGACCCCGCCCCCCAAACATCTCCATCAGCCTCTGCAGGCACCCCCACCCTGAAGTAAACTCCAGATATAACATTGTGCTTGCTATGTACGTCCTCTTTGGGACAGGCCACCTGGCACCCCTTCTTCGAAACGATTTTTGCCTGTGATGCCTTTATAGAAATTCTGATGTGGCTCTTGAAATTAGTATTCCGTGGTAATAACTCAGGCTTCCCTGGAAGCTCAGCTGGTAAAGAATTCGTCTGCAATGCAGGAGACCCTGGCTGGATTCCCGAGTAAGACCCCCTGGAGAAGGGATATGCCAAAGAAAAGCTTGGAGAGCAGGGCAGATTTTTGAGTGTTGAGTTTCATTGACTGTATGGTTTTCTTTGTAGAAACAGCCCTGGTAGTTGCTCAAGGATTTCAGACAATATTGATGAGGATTAATGATCCTGTAAATAGGTGTTTAAAATAAATAAAAGGCTAAAAACAAGGATTAGGGAGAAACTACAGTGGGTTAATAAATTAGGTGTTCAACGGTAAGTCCCTACTAGATTATTTTGGCAATTAGCGGGAAACATTTTGTCACAAACAAAATAAATCTGCAATCAGAAAATAATTTGCAATCAGCTTTGCAAGTAAAATAGCGTACTTTCCCGTCAGTCGAAGGTGTTGCAAGAATTAAATGATCGAGTCAAGAGTGATGCTTTCAGAAGGTAAATGGTTAGAAGCGATTATGCTGGCAATTAGTTAGCTCTGAAGCATCAACTGGGGAGGCATTTCACAGGAAAACGTTTGCGTTGAAGAAGCTGTCCAACTGCACAAGGACTGGAAATACCTCAGTGTGGGGGAGGTTCATGGTCCTTTCCTGGAAATCAGCGATTGTGTTCCTATAAAATGCCCCACACAGTCACAGAAGCAGCTGTCACCCTCATTGTGACACAGCCCTCAGCCACACCACACAAAAGGCTCTCAGTGGACCAGTAACGAGCACCTCAAATATTTCTAAGTATCAAGGTCTTTGTGCACATTGAGGTTTCTTTGGAGACCAAGATGAGGGGTGAAAGTGGTTTCTACAGATGATAAGTCATTGAAGCAATTGGCGGTCCACCTAGGAGAGACCATTAATAGGCAAGTTGTCAATATGTTGCCTAATTTTTATGGTTGACTGTAAAGCCTCCATTTAGTCTTAATGAACAAATTTCAAGCAGTGACTTTCCCTCTTTACTCTGGCAGTAAAACGGAAAAATACAAATTGAGGACAAACAGACTCTCAGTGTACTCACAGGGACTGCAAATCTTTCCACAAAGGGAAAAGACTGTCCAGATTTGCAGAATTTACTAAAGGCAGGAAGATTCTACCGCGAGTTCTCAGCTGGTTGCTATTCATGCATTATCCAGCATTTTCCCGCCTAATTTTTCTCTTAAATATTTATAAAACCTGCCCAGGCTGCCAAGATCCAAGAAATAAAATAGAATTATCTTAATAAAGAAAAGGTTGGGATGTGTCATTCTGATTTAGAAAGCCCATTTCATGGTGTGTGTTGGAACAAGAAATAATTAATTTGAAAAGTCCTTGATCTCTCACTGTGGTTGCATTAATGATATTATAGTATTAAATATAATAGTATTTCACCTTCATTATCCTTGTGTTCTTTCCGAGCCCTTGTCCTCATGGTAAGAACTGTGTCCGTGACTGGAGATGATTAAAGTATAAAAGATTAAAACTGAAAGGGGTAATTTTGTGAAGCTGACTATTTACTCTGGATCTTAGCCACTTCTGAACTCAGATATCTCTTTGTCTCTCTCTCTCCGCCTTTTCATTTTGAAAGAGTCGGGCTAATTCATTTTCATTATTCAACAGCTTGCTTGTTTTCTTAGTTCTGAGTTTTCAGGTTCTACCCAGAGTCAAATAAAGTGGTGTTGTGAAATGACTGTTTACTGCTCCCCTAGATTCATATGTTGAAACCCTCAGTGTGATGATATTTGGAGGTGGGGCCTTTGAGGGTGACTAGATCATGAGGGTGGAGCTCTCATGAATGGGACTATTGCCCGTATGAAAGGGGTCCCCAGAGACCTCAGTCTACTGTGTGAGGGCAAAGGAAGTTGGCAGTCTGTAGCCCAGAAGAGAGATCTCACCAGAACATGGCTGTGCTGGCATCCTGATCTTGGACTTCCAGCCGCTAGAAATATGAGAAATAGCTTTCTGTTATTGATAAGCCACCCAGTCTATGGTACTTTGTCATGGCGGCCTGACCTAAGCCAGTGGATTGGTCAGTTGCTGGTGGGCTGTATTTCTTTACCTGCCCAATTTGTTGAAATACAAGAGGATGGGACAGACTAGTGCCAACTGGAGAAGCCCAGAGCACTGTGGACTTGACCTGTGATCATGGAAGGGGGCAGGTGTTGACTTCCCTGAACAATTTTGTGTGTCCTGTGAATCTGCAGATAAACTCTGCCTCCTTTGCTGTGGGACCATTCTTCCAGAAATTACTAAGACCCTCTAATCACTCTCTGGCTCTCTTTCATGATAGGAGACACCCCTATTACCACTTAGGAACACCGCTCCTGACCTCTGGCCAATTTCTGGGCCCTTCCTTTCCACCCCTCACACTCTGTTCTTGCACTGGACCTCCTCACTGTTCCCTGGGGTTGCCATGAGTTCGGTCCCAGACCACCATAATAAATCGAATATCCCAATAAAGCAAAATTATACTATATTGTAGTCCATTAAGTGTGCAATAGCATTATGTCTAAAAAACCAATGTAATACCTTAATTAGAAAATGCTTTACTGCTAAAAAATGCTAACCACCATCTAATCCTCCAGTGATCTGTAATCTTTTTGCAAATGATAGCATCAGAGATCACTGATCACAGATCACTGTAATAAAGATAATAATCATAAAAGAATTTGAAACATTTCAAGAATTATGAAAATGACACAAAAAGACATGAAGTGAGCAAGCGCCACTGGAAAAATGGTGTGGACAGACTAGCTTGGTGTTTGGTTGCCACCAACCTTCAATTTGTCAAAAAATAAAACCATGTCTGCAGAATGCAATAAAAAGAGATCCATCCACCTGTCCCTTTGTCAGAGACCACCCTGGGACATTTGCTCATACTGTTTTACCTTGTCTTTATGATCATCTTGTCAAATATATCTTATCTCCTTTTTAGAGGGGAACAACCACAATTCAGAGAAGCAAAGACATTTTCCCATGGCTACTTATTGATCACTGGCAGAACCAGGATTCAAACTGAAGTCTCTCTCACTCTGAAACCCATGCCTTTTGCCTCTGAATATTTACTTATTTGACTGTGTCAGGTCTTCTCTGCGGCGTGCGGGATCTTCATTGCATCATGCTGAATCCTTCTTTGCAGTGCAGAACTCTCTAGTTGTGGCATGTGGACTCAGTAGTTTTCGGCACGTGGGCTTAGTTGCTCTGCAGCATGTGGAATCTTAGTTCCCCTACCAAGGATTGAACCTGAGTCCCCTGCATTGCAAGGCAGATTCTTAACCACTGGACCAGCAGGGAAGTCCCTGTCTTTTGCCTCTGAAACAAGGCTTAGCAGCGTGTTCAGCAAAAGGGCCAGAAGTGACTATTCTAGGCTTGACAGGCCATACACTCTCTAGAGTAACTACTCAACTTGGCCAGTGTAGCACAGAGGCCTCCTTAGACAATATGTAAACACACAGGCCCGGATGTATTCTAATAAAATGTTATTGATGAAAACAGGCAGCGGGCTGGTGCCACAGGCTGTAGTTTTGATGACCTCTGCCCTATAATATTCTCCTTTTATGGGGTTTGGCCTGTTCCATGCAGGGGATGCTAGACAGAAAGGCAGGTGTGTAGGAAGGCCTGAATGTGTGGGAGGGCATGAGGTATTCAAGAGATGGAAAATAATTTGATGAGATGGGAGCAGATGGTGCTAATCTGAGGTGTGGGAATCGAGGAGGTGGGAAATGCTGAAAACGGAATTGAGGTCCAGGTTGTATTTACGTGACTTGTTGAGCAAATCTCTACTGTGTTTCAGACGCTTAACTGGGTTCCAGGAGTCCCAAGTAGAGGGGACAAGGACCAGACCTTGTCTTTGAAACAGATGACAGTTTTGAAGGGAGAGAGAAATGTGAAGAAAAATGATGTAACAGGAGGAATGGGCAGAGTGGGAACACTGAGATCCCTGGTCCTAAATGGGACATTCAGTGGACGTCCTATGTGGAGCGTGTATCATTAGTGGTCCTGCCAAAGATCACAGTGGTTCCACCTCTGGGATCTAATGCCTGGTGATCTGAGGTGGAGCTGATGTGATAATAATGGAAAAATAGTGACAATAAATGTAATGTGCTTTAATCATCCTGAAGCCATTCCCCAGCCTCCCTGGTCCCCTGCAAGTCAATGGAAAAATTGTCTTCCATGAAACCGCTCCCTGGTGCCAAAAAGGTTGGGGACTGCTGAGTATAGCACCAAGGATCATTGGTGGAGCAGAAACTCAGAATCAGTGAAATAGAAACGTCCCAGTATCTTGCTTAAGAATTTCCTAAATGTGGACACAGGCTTTTGGAGACTGAAGCTGGTATGCCTGTTGGAGAGAGTTAATGCATTCCATTTGGAAGGGGGTAAAAAAACAACCATGTGTTGACAAAGAATTTGTTCTCTTCTTTGGGTGGCAGCCACAGGATTCCTCGCCAATTAGTAGCATCTGGTCCTCATAGAAGACTCGTCCCTGGATGAGCTGGCAGGTACCTCTGGATGCGACACTCTGTGAAGTTTCTGATGGGCCATCTGTGATGTCGTTCCTTCCCAGATACCTCGGTCCCCTCCCGTCCCCTCCCTCCCACCAGGCTGCCTTTCATTTGAAATATTTTTAAACACGTAGAACTGAGAGCAGGACTAGCTCTAGCTTTTTTTTAGAGACTAACGTGAGATGCCGAGTTGGTTTTTTCCAAATTTACTCAAAGGAAACAGTATTGAGCACTTACCCTAGGTTAGGTCCTACATTCAACATTTTACTGGAAAAAAAAAAAAAATTTTTTTTTTTTCCTACAAGAATCATCTAAGTCTCAAAACAACTGCGGGTGCCTTGTTATAGGGACCGTTACTGTTCCAGTTCATAAATGGGTGTGTGTGTGTGTGCGCACGCTCAGTTGTGTCCGACTCTTTGCGACCCCATGGACTGTAGCCCGCCAGGCTCCTCTGTCCATGGGCTTCTCCAGGCAAGAATACTGGAGTGGGTTGCCATCTCCTTCTCCCAGGGGATCTTCCTGGGACCCAGGGATCGAACCCGTGTTTCCTGTGTCTCCTGCATTGACGGGTGGGTTCTTTACCACTTTTGCCACCTGGGAAGCAATCATTACAGTTACTTCCCTTGACGGATGTCACACTGTCTCCAAGTGCTGAACCTAGGATTCTGACCTAGGATTGTCTGACTCTGACACCTTGCAGGATCTAACATTCACGTCAGGTAGAAGTAGGTGTTCGAGTTGTAATATTTCAGAGAGCGGAAAATTAGGAAATTTATCCTTCTGGGTAAAATTCAGTTCAGTTCAGTCGCTCAGTCGTGTCCGACTCTTCGCAACCCCATGAATCGCAGCACTCCAGGCCTCCCTGTCCATCACCAACTCCCGGAGTTCACTCAGACTCACGTCCATCGAGTCAGTGATGCCATCCAGCCATCTCATCCTCTGTCGTCCCCTTCTCCTCCTGCTCCCAATCCCTCCCAGCATCAGAGTCTTTTCCAATGAGTCAACTCTTCACATGAGGTGGCCAAAGTACTGGAGTTTCAGCCTCAGCATCATTCCTTCCAAAGAAATCCCAGGGCTGATCTCCTTCAGAATGGACTGGTTGGATCTCCTTGCAGTCCAAGGGACTCTCAAGAGTCTTCTCCAACACCACAGTTCAAAAGCATCAATTCTTTGGCACTCAGCCTTTTTCACAGTCCAACTCTCACATCCATACACAACCACAGGAAAAATCATAGCCTTGACTGGGTAAAATTAGGAACCCATTATTCTGAGGAATCCCTTCCTGATAAGCATTTTCATAATATCCATAGCAGTAATATTTACATTTGTCAATTGTTTCTGTTTTTAAGATGCTCTTGCCGATATGATAGCACATTAAGGGGCGGTGTTTTGCTCAAGGATCTCTGAATCTAATCTTTCACAGACTTATACTCTAGTTTCCATCTTTAAGCAGGGCAGAGCTTTCTCCTGGACTCTTGTACACTTGCTGTTCTCAGATAGGCTGGCCCTCCACTTCTCTTCCATTTAAACCCAATTAACCAGCCTGTTTTTCAAATGGACTCTTCTGAGAGGGGGAGGAAGGGCAAGAGGCTCAGCTTGCAATTCAGAAGCATCATCTTCATTCACTGGCAAAGAAAAGCCTGGGGTCTTAATGGAAAATAAAGAACTCTACAGATGAATCCTTCAGTTTCCTGTCAAAGGCCCAGATTGAGAAATTCAGAGTTACTTAGCTTGTGGTCTTTTATTTTAAGTAACAGTGGGATAAAACAGGCCCCGGTGGCAGCCGAGGACTCCACTTAGCTTCCTAAATGGATGATACATCTGGCTACTTCACCCCCTTCAATTTCAAATGCAATTTGTCTCGAAGCCTCCAATTTAAATCACATAGATCTTCTCTAAGTGAAATAATAGGCTTCCCATGGAAAGGCTTGTGTGTGTGTGGTGGTGTGGCGGCAATGGATTGGGGATGATGAGAAGAGGTGCCTTCCAACTGATGACTGCATTGAAAGCACTTTCGTTTCTCCTGGGGATTTGCATTTGATGAAATGATGAGCATATCTGCTGGGCCCAGGCTGCCATGATTTCAGACACAGACAGAGACACGGGGAACCAGGGTCTCTGAGTGCTGGGCAGTCCTGGGCAGACCTCAGCTGCCCAGTCTCCATCCGAACCTGAAGCCCCATTCCAGGACCCCTGTGTCTCCTAGGCCATGACCTTCGCTTCCTAACCAGTTCCTGCATCCAGATTCACCTTCTCTACCCATTTCCAAGCATCTTCAACAGGATTTTCCCAACCCACAAATCATCTTTGCTTACTCCCCTGCTCAGAAACCAGCATGGGATACCCTTTGCCACCAGTGCATTCAAGACTCTTTGGATTAATATTTAACCCCCTTCAAAGTACCCCCACAACCAAAGTGCATCCTTTTCCCCACTCCCGTGGGTTCCTCACTCTTCCAGGATATGGTTCTCATGCTCCCCAACGAGCTCTTTGCTCTTTCACTGCTTACTTTTGTTCACTGTGTTCCCACCACTGGATCTGTTTCATTCCCTCCAACCCACTCATGCTTAATAGAAATAATGTTCTGTGTCTAGAATGGAAAGGCACAGCCTTGTTAAGGATTGGAAGGGTTCTTTGAAGTTGGGAGATTTTCTGGAAATGCTATTTTCTCACTTCTAAGTCTCCTGAAATTTTCTGCCCAAACATTGCTTCCCCTGGAAATTTCCAACCTTCCTGGCAAGTTATAGGTGCTCCATAAATGTGCAATGAATTAAAACATGAATAAATGTGGAGAATTGGAAGGACTATGGTCTTTTTGTCTTGTTTTGTCCATGGCTATAGAGTCACATCTTAGGATTTTTTTTTCTCAGAGCTAGAGATGAACTACCCCACTCTCAGACCGAGAGAAAGGTTAAGTGACTTGGTGAAAGTTATGTAGCAAGTTAGAGCCTACAGTAGGTCTAGAACACAGCCTTCCTGAGTCCTAAGCTTTTTCTTTGCTGATATGATATATGGCCTTGCTACTGAACCCAGGTTGGGCTACTCTTGATTCAAGAATACGATACCAAGAGGCAAGTGCTGGGTAAAAGGAAAGATTGAGGAAGCTGGCAGTTCTGGGGAGAAGGTGGACTCATGTCCCCAAGAACCAACTTCCCTCTCCCAGAGTTTTGTTCAGAGATTATATAGGGAAAAGAGGAAGGGACTACATGTTGAGGAGAGGTTTGCAGGGTGCATGAGGAGCTCATGGACATTCTTCTAATGAATTGGTGGTGAGGTAACCAGGAGTCAACGTCATCAACCTTCTGGTTCCAACCAGTCTGGGATCTGTGTGCTTGTGGGCAGCATACAGTTAACTCCTTCCACCTGGTGAGTGTATCTGCAAAACAGCTCAAAGCTCTGAATATTATTTATAGTCCCTGAGGAGAAACTGAAGGTTCTTGACTTTTTCTAAAAACATAAATAATTATTTGGGGGTTGCACTGGGTCTTTGTTGCTGTGTGCAGGCTTTCTCCAATTGTGGCGAGCGGGGTGTGGGGCGCTACTCTTCATTGTGGTTCATGGGCTTCTCACTGTGGTGGCTTGTCTTGTTGCAGAGCACAGGCTGTAGGCACATGGGCTTCAGTAATCGTGGCTTGCAGGCTCTGGAGCTCAGGCGCAGTAGCTGCGATGCACTGGCTTAGTTGCTCCATGGCATTTGGAACCTTCCCGGAGCAGGGATCGAACCTGTGTCTCCTGCATTGACAGGTGGACTCCTAGCCACCATACCACCAGGGAAGTCCTTGACTTTTTAAAATAGCTAAACTATTGTTATTTTGTCTTGCTTGACTACTTTCCTTTGTTTCTGCATTTTCTCACTTCTCTGATTAAATTTGTTCCTTGGAACTTGGGGAAGGCCTAGGAAGCTTAACTTTTCAACAAACAAGAGACAGGTAAAGAACGAAGGGTGGGGAATTTGTCCTAGAAGCCTCGATAGGGTCCTGCTCAGTTACAGCTTCTGTCATTACATTTGTTTTTCTCTTTATCACAGCCATGGAGTCATTTTAGGTGGCAAAGAATGGCTGGGTACATGCTAATTCCTCTCTCCTACCCCATGATCCTTCAAAAGATATGACCTTAGCTAATGAGTTTGCTCATTCCACCAGACCCTGACTGTGACAATTATGGGTGGGACCTCAAAGTGAGAAAGACACAGTCTGGCCCTCAAAGGAGCTCCAGCCAGACTGGAGGCATGAAGGGAAAATAAGAGGGAATACAGAGCAGGAAGCAGCTGATTCTAGTGTGGGTGGAGGTCAGAGCTTTGGAATGGTCCTCTCTGAGGAGGGGGCATCTGATTTGAATCTGGAAGGTAAATAGAACTTTTCGAGAGGAGGGAGGACATGAGGAGAATGATCCCCATTGAGAGATGGTCACATGTTAAGGGCCAGTGGCATGAAAGGTCATGGAGTGTTTGGGGTAACAGGAAGGAGGGCCACATGGCTGGAGGAGGGGGGCCTGGAAAGGCAAAGGAAAGGTGGCCCCAAGAGAGTCAGTGGGGCCAGCTGACCAAGGGCCACGTGTGCTAAGCTAAGGAGATGGTGCTGTGTCCTGCGTCCATGGGGACAGTATTAGTCTGCTCAGGCTTCCGTAATGAAGTTCTACAGACTGGGGGGCCTAAACAACAGAAGTTTATTTTCTTACAGTTCTAGAGTTCTAGAAGTTCAAGATCAAATTGTTAGTAGGGTTGGTTTCCTCCGAGGCTTATCTCCTTAGCTGGCAGATGGCCATCTTCTCCCTGTGCCATCATGTCACGTCATATTTCCTGTGTGTGTCTGGGTCTTAATCTCTTCCTATAACGACACCTGTTCTATTGGATCAGGGCCCATCTAATGACCTACTTTTAAGGTAATCACCCTTTAAAAGACCAGTATCTGCACATACTGTTATATTATGAGATACTGAGGGTCAAGTTTTTAACCAATGAATTGTGGGGGGATGCACAACTCAGCCCATAACAGGAGATAAATGGAAGTTTTACAACAATTCATTTGGAACACTCAGCTCTCATTTTCTTGGCCTGTGATATGTTCTAAATGGCATTAATCCTTCTTCTGAAGGAGCCTCTAAATATAGATGCCATCTGCTGCCATGCAATATGTTATCACTGATCCCTTACTTAACAGTGGCATCCTTACAGGCAAGGAGGGGAGGCATGCCCTCAATGTGCATCTCAGCCAGTGAGGAGCCAGAAAATATCCTCCCGGCAGGTCTGACTCTAGATCCTCCAAGATGATGGAGCAGTGCCAGGATGCCAAGATTCTGTGAGTCTTGAATAGTCGGCTCATTGACTCCAAAAGAGGGGCTCCCCTCACCCTTTCTCCAAGTGCCGAGGCTGAGCACGAAATGCTGATGGAAATTTTTGCTCATTAAAAGAAAATACTTCTTCTTATGGAACAAAAGTGGCACCTGGCAGCCCTGGTTGATGATGTCTCTGCGTGGCTTAAGGGGAACACGCTTCATGCAGATGTGCTCGATGCCCTCCAGCGTGGTTTGCTCAGACGACATCCTTCTGGTCCTGCCCCTGTCCCGAAACCCCCACCACACTGGCAGGTTTGCTCCTGGACTCTTGCTGTGAAGGACAATTTGGCCCTCCCATTAATTACTTTGAAAATTCTAGATTTCAATTATGGAGTTAATTACTTTTTGCCATATTGCCCCCGTTAAAGACATTTTCATTATTAAGTCAATTTGTTAGAACTGAAGAGCCTTGCCAAGACGGAAGAATTACTGTCCAAGGAGCTTCCCAATCTCACTCTTGTATCTTCCTGCTTTGAGGGGACAGAGTGGAAAGCTTTATTTTAGTTTTTTTTTTTTTTTGCATTCATGTAGCAAATATTTACGAACCACTTAGTTTGTGCTTAGTGCTGTGTAGGACTCTGGAGGGTGCAAAAGTAGATGCAAAGACATGTGACTCACGTCTTCAAGGGGGTCAAGGTCCAGCAGAGAAGAAATAATTTAGAGATAAATTAAATTGCATAATTATTAAACAGTTTAGATCATTTATGGAAGTACTGTTGGATGGGCATGCAAAAAATATTATTGGAACACAGAAGAGGGAGGGGTGATGAATTTGGGAAGACTTTGCAAAGGATATGAAATTTTATTTTATTTATTTTAAAATTATTTATTTATTTGTCTTTGGCTGTGCTGGGTCTTCCTTGCTGTCCACATTTTTCTCTAGTCACGGCAAGCAGGGGCTACTCTCTCGTTGTGGTTTCTCATTGCAGTGGCTTCTCTTGCTGCAAAGCAGGGGCTCTAGGGTGTGGCCTTAGCAGTTGAGGTGCAAGGACTTAGCTGCTCCACAGCATGTGGAATCTTCCCGGACCAGGGATAGCACCCGTGTCTCCTGCATTGGCAGGCGAATGCTTATCCACGGTGCCACCAGGGAAGTCCCGAGAAATTTTACAGAGAGCTCGTAGAAGGCATACACATTCACCAGAAAAGAGGGAAAGGGTGTCAGTTTCCTAGGACTGGCATAACAAAATGCCCCAAGTCGAATGGCTTAAACAACACAAATTAATTTTTTAGTAGCTCTGGAGGGTGGAAGTCAGAGATCAAGCATGTCCTTGAGGTTCTGCTCCCCCAGAAGGCTCCAGGGCAGGATCTGCCCCAGGCTTCTCTCCAAACTTTTTGGCTTGTGGAAAGCACAGTTCTAATCTTCACATAGTATTCTTCCTATGTTTCCACATCACCTTCCCTCAATTCGTGTCAGTCTCTGGGTCCAAATTTCCCCTTTTTATAAGAGACAGCCGTCATGTTGGATAATAGTCCATCCTAATAATGTCGTTTTAACTTGATTATTTCTGTAATGATCCAGTTTCCAAATGTAGTCATGTTCCAATGTATAGGGGTTATGGCTTCAACATATGAATTTTTAGGGGACACAGTTGAACAAATAAGTGTCCAAGGCTGCACAAAGGCATGGGATTCTGAAAGGATCATTTTACTTGAGGGACAGAGATGTGATGTAGCTGGATTGTAGGAGACTTCAGGCTGGTCACATGTGAGATTTCTCTAAAGGAACATTCAAGGCTGTTAAGTGAGCCCTTGCATGCATGCTCAGTTGCTAATTTGTGTTCAACTCTTTGCGACCCCATGGACTGTAGCTGCCAGGCTTGTCTGTCCATGGGATTTCCCAGGCAAGAACACTGGAGTGGGTTGCCATTTCCTTCTCCANAACAGGGAACTCAAAGCTGGTGCACTGGGAGAACCCTGAGGAATGGGGTGGGGAGGGAGGTGGGAGTGGGGTTCAGGATGGAGGCCACATGTACACCCGTGGCTAATTCATGTCAATGTATGGCAAAAACCACTACAATATTATAAAGTAATTAGCCTTCAATTAAAATAAATAAATTAATTTAAAAATGTCCCCCAACAAATAAATTTATTCATTCATAAGTGTTTTCTATGGATCTTCCTGACCCAGGGATGCCAACTCGTGTATCTTGCATCTCCTGCATTGCAGGTGGATTCTTTACCCACTGAGCCACCGGGGAAGCCCTGAGAGAACTTTAATGAACACACTTGTGGTTGCACAGATCACAAGACCCAGGCCATTCCTGATTGGGGGATCAGGTGGAGCAAGGCCATGCCACTCCCCCTCCAGAGGAGGACCGTTGTTTTCCCAACCTCGTGGAGGCCCCAGCTGCTGCCTTTGCTGTCTGGTTGGCGTGCCCCCTGGAGAAGCTGCCTTTGCCTTTTTCATGGCTCTTTTCACGTTTTCTTGACCCTCCTCAACTTTCTTTGAGGCTGATTTAGGGCCAGCTGGCCTGTAAGCTTCAAGTAACTGGGAACCCCACCCATTCCTGAGGGGTTTGGTTGGCTCGTCTGCCACAGCAAAGCCCCACAGACTGGGTGGCTTAAACAGCATGCATCAATTTCCCCCAATCATGGAGGCGGGAAGTCCGAGATCCAGGGATGGACAGGACTGGTTTCTCCAGAGGCCTCTCTCCTTGGCTTGCAGATGGCTGCCTTCTTACTGCGTCCTCCTAGGGTCTTTCTGTGTCCAAATTTCCTTTTCTTGTTAGGACACATGTCACATTGGATCAGAGCCCACACGATAGCATCATTTTTAACTTAATCACATCTTTAAAGTCTCTGTCCCCAAATAGTTATGCTCTGAGGCACAGAGGCTTAGAGCTTCAACATGTGGGTTCTGGGGGGACAGAGTTTACCCCATAACACCGAGGGTCAGCCGAGAGGGTGAACGGAAAGCCTTCTGGCTCAAGATTTTGGGCAGCCTGCTTCCTCTTCATGCACTGTCATTATATGGCTTCCCAGGTGGCTCAGTGGTAAAGAACCCACCTGCCAAGGCAGGAGATTCAAGAGACATGGGTTCGATCCCTGGGTCAGTGAGAACCCTGGAGTAGGAAATGGCAACCCACTCCAATATTTTTGCCTGGAGAATCCCATGGCCAGGGGAGCTTGGCTGGCTACAGTCCAAGATGTTACAAATAGTCGGACACGACTGTGTAGCTAAGCACACACTGAGCATGCTTCATACCTGCAGTGCTCTGCTGTGGACACTGGCTTGAACCCTGAAATGTCTGGGCCCAGGCGGGGTCACCTTTGGCTTCAGCCAGCAGCCTCCTCCTTGACTGCCTTGTTTCCTCCACTCCCAAACCCCTCCCCACCATCACCCACTGGTGACGTCTGCAGGAGGTAACTCATAACCCTGTGGGACAGGATGATCTAGGGAGCCTGGGGGGTTACTCTTGTTTCCCAGGGTTGCCTATGAAAGCCACAGAGGAGAACATAAGGAGCTTCGTTAAGACCTGAATTCTGAGTTCAGAGAATCATGGGCTGGCAATGGAGACCACTATTGCCCCGTGGGGTGCCTGAGAGTTGTCAACTCAGCAAAACCTGCTCCCTACCCCCCACCATCCTGCTTCCAGTCACGGAAGAAGATGTGTGGAGGCCATGAGGGTGGATGGAGCCTTTTGGTAGAAGAGGTAGTTTCTGGGACAAAAGCCATCACTCCCTGTGGGCGTGTGTCTAAAAAATTCTCTTGCCTTCTCTATGTCTTCCAATGCAGTTGGGGTGCATGAAGAGCCTCCCAGGTCTACATCAGGGCTTGGAAAGTGACTCTTATCTGCCCAGCTGCTGACCAGTAGAGCTGCCTTGTGGGCTGGGGGCAGGGAGAGAGGAAGTAAGGAAAGGAGGGGGCGAGGAGTGCTGGAAGGGGGAAGAAGGCAGCCTTGCTTGTGGCCCAGCAGTGGCAAGCTCCCCCGTAGTCAAGGGGACATCCACGTTTAATCCATCACAGTGCTGCTTAAGGGGACCCCAGCAGCAAGAGGCTGGGTGGTGGCCCATCTGAGACAACAGAAGTGCACTCTTCCAACCCCTGAGTGTCCAGTTGGCCAGGACTGAGGTGGGAGAGAAAGGGGAGTGTAGCCTCGAATGCAAGGGCAACATCGTAGAATGAACTGGGCTACCTCAGCAACAGGAGCAAGGTTATTTCATTCAGTGGAGCTGAATCCGAAAAGATGAAACTGAATTACATCTTGTTAAAAGAGCAGCCCAGGAGGCAGGGAGACTTCACAGAAGAGTTGTAGCACTAATGAGAAAAAATAAAATCCATTGTATGTTTATATGCTAATGAGTGGAGGCCCTCACTCAAGTAGCTGTTCCTGGCATCAGCAAAGGAAAGGTCGGATGGTGATACCTATCGGGGATTTTTGTAGTCTAGGATTCACAAGAACCAAAAGTTTGTAAGACAGAGAGAAATAGTGCTGCAGTGATAGAGGGACAGGTCGTGGTATCCATATTTCGTGGCAAGATTTACACTGTGTTCCCACAGAATTAGAATTTAGAATTGCATGCTCAGTCTGGGCAAGAATACTAAAGTGGATTGCTATTTCCTTTCTCCAGGGCATCTTTCCGACCTAGGGATTGAACCTGGGTCTCCTGCATTGTAGGCAGACTCTCTACCATCTGAGCCACCAGAGAAGCCCCCAAAGCAGTGAGTAATAGCCGTTTTAAAACCAGGATTTCTTATTTACTTAGGAGCCACCATGTCTGAGAGACAGTGTGCAGATCCTTATGCTCCCTCCCTGGCCAGCAGATGCTGTTATTGCACCCACACCAACCCTTGTACCGAAGAGGAAACTGAGGCCCAGGGAGCTGTGTTTTGCATCTGAGAATGCTGGAGTTGGGATTCACGTACCTGTCTGATATAGGATTTATATCACCTCTGCCTCCCGTTGCCCCAGATTTGGAAGATTTTCCAGGGGTTCCCTTGGCCCATGGAGTTTTGGTGTCATTTTTTAGCTGCACTTGGGCCTCTTGCTGCGTGAGGGCTTTCTCTAGTTGTGGTGAGTGGGGGCTACTCTCTAGCTGTGATGCTCAGGCTTCTCACTGTGATGTCTTCTCTTGTTGCAAGGCACAGGCTCTAATAGAGCAGGCTCAGTACTTGTGGCACATAGGTTTAGTTGCCCCGAGACACATGTGATTTTCTCAGATCAGAAATCAAACTCCTGTTCCCTGCATTCGTGGGTGGATTCCCAACCATTGCTATGCCTTAATAGTTGGGCGTGGCAGCATGTGATGCATTTGGATTTTGATGTGAATTTCCAGAATTATATTGGAAAGGCCGTGAGGGGGTAGGTGTGAGGTTCCAAGTAAGCCAGTGTTGCTGAAGAGTGATGGTAATCTGGTATTCATGTTAAAGTGACTTCATTGCGCTCACAGGCTGGGGAAACCAGAGATGGTTCTGGGACCAACGGAGGACTTAGGGGAAGTGCAGAATCTAGAAACAACCATCCTGGACTCCTGCCATGATATTTATTCACTCTGTGACTTTGAACAAGTAATGCCACTTCCCAAAATTCGGCTCAGTTGAAGATGGGACTAAGGGTCTCTGCTTCTTAGGAATCCTGCAAAGATGAGTGACTCATGAACGATCAGTAACTGGCCTGGTGCCTGTTCAAGGAACCTTGAAATACATTGGGCTTCCTGCCTCCAGGGAGCTTCCCTTGTGGCTCAGACGGTAAAGAATCTGCCTGCAATGCTGGAGATCCAGGTTTAATCCCTGGGTTGGGAAGATCCCTTGGAGAAGGGAATGGCTACCCGCTCCAGTATTCTTGCCTGGAGAATCTCATGGACAGGGAAGCCTGGTGGACTGCAGTCCGTGGGGTTGTAAAGAGTTGAACACGGCTGAACGACCAACACTTTCACTTTTCCTGCCTCCATCAGGGCCAGTGATAGACTGGGAGGGAATCTGCGATTCCCCTTTGCAGTAGGGAGGAGGAAGATGGGGTGAAGGAGGAAGAGGAGAAGAGTGAGGGAGACTGAGAGAGATGTCCAGAGCATCTCCTGGGAGGAAGGATTTGCAGCTATCTGCCTCCCAGCTGCCCTTTGGGGCTGCAGCCACCTGCAGATGCACCGAACTAGAACAAACAAACTCCAACCAGAAGTGACAACGCTGGTCCACAGCTGCAGACGTCCCCAGAGGGAAGGGGTGGCCCACACTCTCTGCTACATCTTCCCTTCCGTCCCTTCCTTTCAACAAGATCAGCCAGTTGTAGACAAAAGTAAACAAAGAGCAAACTAGCAATAGGTTACTGGAGTTGGAAGAGACACTGGCAATCTCTACCTGTTACTGGCTGTTCAGGACAAATGCCTGGCTTTTTTTTGCTGGGCATTTGCGTGTAATTCTCTGTGCTTGTGGCTCCTTTCACTCACATTTCTGATTCTTATTGAATGCTCTCAGGGGCTGTCTCTCCCCTCAGGGATCTCAGTCTCCTCGGAGTGACACATACAACAGTGGCAGCTCAGTGTGTTGAGTCAGGATACAGGAAATGTACGTGACTCGGGTGCTAATCAGGGGAGGCTTCCTGGAGGAGCTGCTATCTTTCCTACAGGTCTGAGAAAACGAGTAAGAACAAGGTGATGGAGGAGACTTTTCGAGCAGAAGCCACAGCAGGAATGAAGGAGGGTAGACACGCNTTCCTGGAGGAGCTGCTATCTTTCCTACAGGTCTGAGAAAACGAGTAAGAACAAGGTGATGGAGGAGACTTTTCGAGCAGAAGCCACAGCAGGAGTGAAGGAGGGTAGACACGCTGAGCAAACAGGGAGGCCAAAGGTGAGGGGTGGGGTGGTGATGGGGGACAAGGATGAGGCTGGAGAAAAATTCAGGGTCCAGTTCATGGAGAACTTGGAATTGTTTTCAGAGCTCATCCTGGAACCAGTGATGGATTTAAGCTGGGATTGGGATGATCATATTGGTCTTTTCAGAGAGAGATCTGAGGAAGTGATGGATGGAGCACTCCGAGAGGCAGAAACCAAGTTTGCTTCTGTTGTTTAGTTGCTCAGTCCTGCCGGACTCTCTTGCCACCCTGTAAACTCTTAGGAGGCTCCTTATAGGAATCTGGCCCTGAAGATGGGCTTGAGAACAAAGGCTGTTTTCATGACGATGGAATCTGGAGGACAGATTCCAGAGGGAGGAAGCAGTGCTGGCTGGACGGGGTGCTGGTGGGATGCGGTTGTGACGGAGGGGGAGGGTTTAGGGGGCTCTGGCTCAGGCAGCTGGAGAGAGGTGGGGCATCGCTGAGGACAGGGGTCTGGGGGAAGCGGACAAGTTCAGTTGGAAACGAGCTGACCGTAAGGGCTCCTGGGGATACTGGTATCTGGATTTGTAGCTTGGCAGAGCTCTTGGGGCTGGGCTTGTGGAGTAGCATGTTGTCAGCAGGGCTGGGGTAAGAGGGAGTGTGTGAATGAGAGGAGAGGGGCTGGGGAGGGGGTCCTGAGAGCAGGCCGTTTGGGGTTGGGAGGAGGAAGCAGGAGGGAGCGAAAGAGCGGTGGAACCCAGGGGAGAAGTCCCAGCAGCTAAAGGAGGAGGAGTTGAGAGCAAGAGGGATGGTTCTAGAAAGACAAGGATGCTGAAGCATTTGTGGGATTCAGCAGTGAGTGGAGACTGGACAAGTGTGGTTGCAGTGACGTGGAGGCAGGCAGACTTCGGTGGGTCACAGAGCAGCTAGAAGGCTGGGAACTGGGGGCGCTGAGTAAGGAAGTAGACGTCGCTCGGAACAGGGAGGAGAGACTGTGGGATGGGAGAGACTAATGATGCTTATAATCGAAGAGGGTGAACCATGAAGAGGGTGAAGACCCCAGAGAGGAAGAAGCAGTGGATAGAGCAAAGTGGCTCTTGGGAATCTGGAGTGGGTCCTCCGGTGGGGTGGGGTCAGGAGGTGATGTGTTTGCAGCTCAAAGAGGTTTTGATATACTGGTCCTCTCTCCCCTTTCCCTGTCAATTTCCCCCTTCCTGGAGGCGCGTCGATGCTACGCTGGGTGCTCAGATCAATTGGCTGGGACTGGTCAGGCTTTGCAGAAGAGGCTGGACAGAAGGCCTTGTGCACAGGCTGGAATGATGGAGGACAGAAGTGTGGTGGAGGCAGGTGCCAAGATCACCGAGGCTGGCTGTAAGCCGGACATGAGTCTTCATGGCGGCAGGTGGCGTGCCAGCTCTCCAGGCACCATAGAAAGATTTACGAGGACCTCAGCTACTTATGGAAGGACCCCAGTCTGGTGCTGAGAGTATAGGCAGCTTGCATCAATAATCCCACCCAGGAAGATACTGGGCAGAGCTGGGCAGGGTCTCAGGGGTCTGGCCAGGAAGCCTGTAGTTTGGGGACAAGGTTCCAGCCTGAGAGCTAGAACTGAAGTGCTAAGTGGGATCCCTGACATCTAGGAACAGGCCAGAGGGAGGAGAGGGAGCCCCAGGTCATGGAATGCCTGCTTCTGGTGCCAGAAGCCAGCAGTGCAATGTGGGATTGGCCTCCCCCCAGGAGATCGGCAGCGGGCGCATCACCAGATCGATGGTGGGGGGAGGGGAGGTAGAAGAGGGGTGTGGACCCTGTCACTTCTCAGAAGGGCTATCAGGGGTTTTGGGGAGGAGACCCCCAAGAGGAACCAAAAGATGTGCTGGCTCCGGTGAGACTTTCCCAGACAAGGTAGGAGCCTTGGGGACCAAGCATACCTGGGCTGGAATCCTGGCTGTGCCAGTACTAGCTGTGTGACCTTGGAAACGCCTGAATTTTTCAGAGCTATGTCTACTCTTCTGTAAAATGAGAGCTCCAATCTCTCCGGCCCGAGTCATTGTGAAAAATAAGGGAGGTGAAGTTGGGAAAGATCCCGTTGTGACGAGCAGCGGCTCAGAGTGGGGTGTTCGTAAAGGACAGGCCTCTCTGTTTCCTCCTGAGAGGTGCTGCTCTGACCTTGTTAACACTTGTTAAGTATAGAGCTCCAGGGTGTCGGGTGATGAGGCTTGGTTCAAATAAAGAGCAGAGGGAACTGAAACGGAAAAGGTTATTACTCATAGGTCCTAGACGAGGTACACAGCAGATTGCAAGGGGCCCCGAGGGGAAGTCAAGGCAACCCGTGGAGGGCAGACAGGGAGAATGGATCTGGGGCACACGGCTTTATTAGAGCTCATTGATGGTGTGCTTTGGGGTTCCTGGGCTAAGTTCACATTGGTCATTTGAAATCCAAAAGAGCAGGATTTTGATAAGCTTCTCGGGGGTCTTATTTAAGGTGCTTATAAAGGAAAGGCCCTGGGAGTTGGAGGAGACTGTTTATCACTTGGGACTCTTGGAGGAGTCATATCAGGAATGTACATTTACTTGCGACTCTGTAGTTGGTTACTAGGGGATGTGCTTGCTAATATAATAATGATATAATACATTAACATAAATATATAATGTTATATGCCATATATGTTGGGTTGGCAAAAATTTTTTGTTCAGGTTTTCCCATAACCCCTTAATATAATAATAATCTAATTAGGGGTTAATGTCAGTTTCAGGCCCTTGAAAGACATTTGGTTCAACAAAACGGATGCTGAGGCAGCAATAGCTTAGCTAAACTCTTGACAGATGGGGGTTCGTACTGAGCACTGACATCACAGCTATTTTTGGTACCAGCTCACATGGACCAAAGTGAGGGTGTTTCATAAATCACCTGTGAGTGTTGAGCACTGATGAAAGATGACCGTATGCTCTTTGAAGCTCTTCTCACTGTGAGATGGGGTGTATGGCACCTCCCCTTATACCTGGGAGGGCTCTGGATTGCTTGGACAATAAAATACGGTGGAAGTGATGCTGTGCATTTCCAGACCCAGAGCTTAAAAGACTGGCAGCTTTATTCTTTGTTCCTGGACCACCTAGCCTGGTCCTGGGCCACCATGCTTTGAGGAAGCCCAAGTAGCCCCACGGGGAGGCTACAGGTCCTCCAGTGAATCCCAGCTGAGCTACCAGCCAACAACCAGCACTGTGTTGCGGTCCAGCTTGTCGCCAAGGGAGTGCACCAGCTTGGAACTGGGTCCTCCAGCTCCTGTGGATTTGCCCAAATTGAAGATTTGTGAACCAAGTTCACGATTAGTGTTTCAGCTACCCAGTCTTGGGCATATGACTCGTCATGAAATCACAAGATAATGGGAATAAACACACAGCATGGCACCAAGAGTTTCTGCTGCTGAAAACCAGGAAGATCATCAAGAAATAAGCCATGAGGAAAGTCCATCACAAATATTGCTTATCTGTCACAGTGCAGCTATTTGTCCATTTCTTTCTTTCTTTCTTNTAATGGGAATAAACACACAGCATGGCACCAAGAGTTTCTGCTGCTGAAAACCAGGAAGATCATCAAGAAATAAGCCATGAGGAAAGTCCATCACAAATATTGCTTATCTGTCACAGTGCAGCTATTTGTCCATTTCTTTCTTTCTTTTCTTTCTTTTTTTTTGGCAATACATGGGTTCTGAGTTCCCCAACCAGGGACTGAACCCATGCTCCCTGTAGTGGAAGCCCAGAGTCTTAACCACTTAACCACCAGAGAAGTCTCTATTTGGCCTTTTCTCATCAGTCAATCANATGAGGAAAGTCCATCACAAATATTGCTTATCTGTCACAGTGCAGCTATTTGTCCATTTCTTTCTTTCTTTCTTTCTTTTTTTTTTTGGCAATACGTGGGTTCTGAGTTCCCCAACCAGGGACTGAACCCATGCTCCCTGTAGTGGAAGCCCAGAGTCTTAACCGCTTAACCACCAGAGAAGTCTCTATTTGGCCTTTTCTCATCAGTCAATCATAGACACCCCCTCCACTTGTTGGCCAAGTCTGTTTCTCTGAGCTTTGTGGCAATATTGGTGCTCTTAGGAAGACCTTTCAGCTTCTTTCCATCCCTGGCAGAGCCCACAGGCTCACTGCAGCACGTAGGGGCAACAGCCAAGGGTCCAGAGAGATGGAGCTGCCTCTAGCACTTGGCTGAGGAGGGAGGAAGCCCCATCTGAGCCTCCTTCCCTGGGACCAGGTGGAAGTTGCGCTCTCCTTATAATTAGAGGCATGAAGAACACCCTTGGGCCTCAGCATCCCCATAAAGTGCTCCGCAGGCCCAGTGGAGCTGTTGACAATGACAAAACAGATGGTGTGACAGAGATTGAAGTTTCTCACTGGAGGGGTCATATTACCTCCAAGTACGAGGCCATAAACAACACAGCACCACCTCCTACCTTCTAAATTAGCTGGAAAAATAAAAGAGGACAAAGCGCTTCTGTTAGCAGCAGGCTCTCAAGGAGGCAGCTTCGGCGATGTGTCACCAGAGGCATCTCGTCCTGCCTGTCTCGGGGAGCTCCGGCTGACGAGCTGAGCTGGACATTATTAACGCCACTTTGCCAAAAATGCTGCACGCTCAGACTAATGCCATGTGGCATTTGCTGCTTTCCTGGGGCTCCAGAGATGGAGAGAGAGAACTGAAATAGCAATTCAATGCTGGTCGTCAAGGCAACAGGATCCTTCAGGATGTACCATGAGGTGCTGCGCTTGGCACCTGGAGAGGATGGGAGAAAAGAAATCACAAATGCAGACCCTACCCTCCAGGAGCCTACATTCTTCCAGGGAAGACACATTTGTGGTTTGTGAATCTCTTAGGGCAGGCTTTCCTTAACTAGGTCCTGGGGAGCGTGAGTACAGCGAGAGGTTGTTTAGTCGCCAAGTCTTGTCTGACTCTTTGCAACCCCATGGACTGTAGCCTGCCAGGCTCCTCTGTCCATGGGATTTCCCCGGCAAGAATACTGGAGTGGGTTGCCATGCCCTCCTCCAGGGTATCTTCCTGACTCAGGGGTCAAACCCAGGTCTACTGCTGAGCCACCAGGGCTTCCCCAGTAGTGCTGCAATGCATGCTGGACAAAAAGAAGTCAGATGTTACTGGGCTTCTCTGCATCTTTAAAAAGCTCAAGTATGGAAATTCCTTGGTGATCCAGTGGTTAGAATTCCATGCTTCCAATGCATGGGCACAGGTTCAATCCCAGATCGGGTAACTAAGATCCTTGTCTACTGCCTTTTATGCAAAGTCTTTGACCATGGAAGCTCTCGTTCACAGAACATTTCAGGGGATTGAGAAACCACAGGCTCTGTGGGGACCCTTGATTAGGAGATAATAAAAAGCGGTGTGTGATTCAGTTTTCAGAGTGTATGGAACAGCTCAGGAGCACAAGAGGATTTAGAGCAGGGAAGTCGGTGCTGGCTGGGCAAGGAGGGAGGAGCTGAGCTGAGTCTTGCAGATTCTGAGTGGGTGATGAGGGCAGAGAGTGGTCTCCTTGGGGGATGTGGATGGCTCTTCTGGAACCCAGAGAGTCCCTGTGGGAGGAATAAAGTTATGACACAACATTTAATGAGCTGTGCTAAGTCACTTCAGTTGCGTCTGACTCTTTGCAGTCCTGTGGACCATAGCCCACCAGGCTCCTCTGTTCATGGGATTCTCCAGGCAAGAATACTGGAGTGGGTTGCCATTTCCTTCTCCAGGGGATCTTTCAGACCCAGAGATAAAACCTGCCTCTCCCGCATTTCAGGCAGATTCTTTACTGCTGAGCCACTGGTGAAGCCCCCTACCTAGAACCTATGTACTAACCAAATGCTCACTCACTGATGAGCAAATGAAAGAAACAAACTATGGCTGTGTGCTGAGCTGTATGCCCTGCCAGACATTTACCAATCCTTCTCTACCCCTCTATTCCATCCACTTCTGCTTGGTGAGTTGGAGGAGGAGGTAACATCCTGAGGCGGGTATTGTACATGGAGAAGGATGGTCCAGTGGGAATGCACTGCATCCTTTCTGTCTTGTCCACCACTGGCTTAGCAACTGGATAGATGCCCTTCCGTCTCCTGTGCCAGGTGGGCACATTTCCCAGGAGTAGGGCTCTACCTGCGGCACCGGAGAACCTTCCTAAATTGTTTGTCTGCCTGATGGGTCCTTGTCTGCTGAGGTCCTGCCATGTTCTCAGTGCAGTTCTGCCTGGTGTTTGGAATCCACACGGTAATCAGCAGTTGGCCTCAATCCATGAAGTCTATTGGCTAATGACTGAATGTTCTCACTTTGGGCTTGGGTTGGGTTTACAGTTCCACCAGCCAATCAGGAAAAAGGCAAGTAAGTTAAATGCCGATCTGCTTCCAGCTTGACTCTGAGGTTTGCAGGGGGCAACCCTGGTGTAGTCTTCCATCTGGCTGGGAGACAAGTCTTCTGGCTCAGAATCGAATTGATTTCACCTTCCAAGTGATACTGAGATGGCTCCTGCATGAGATGTGTTTTATGCATCCTGTCTCATGGAACTCTGACGGGAAACCTGTGAACTGCAGGGAGGCCCCTTCCTATTTTGCAGTCAGAGACATGAAATTTGAGGCCAGAACCAAGGACAGAATTGGGTATTCTTATTCAAATTCCAGTTTGCTTTCTATCAGGGGCTTCCCTGATAGCTCAGTTGGTAACGAATCTACCTGCAATGCAGGAGACCCCCGTTTGATTCCTGGATTGGGAAGATCCTCTGGAGAAGGGATAGGCTACCCATTCCAGTATTCTTGGACTTCTGTTGTGGCTTAGCTAGTAAGGAATCTACCTGCAATGCTGGAGACCTGGGTTTGATCCCTGGGTTGGAAAGATCCCTCGGAGAAGGGAAAGGCTACCCACTCCAGTATTCTGGCCTGGAAAATTCCATGGACTGTATAGTCCATGGGGTCACAAAGAGTTGGACACGACTGAGTGACTTTCACTTTCACTTTGTAGCAGGCAGCATCTTTTGTGTACTTTATCTTTTTGATTTTTTCCCCCCAAATATATGGCAGACCATAGTGACTTTCTAGGCTGGGAAAAACCTCTTGTTGCAACTATCAGCAGTGTTTTCTTGGGTATTCAAAATGGCCCAGGTCTCAGGAGTCTATGGGTAAAGATGAAAGTGTATTAACGTGAGTGTGTGTATGCTCAGTCATTCAGTCGTGTCCGACTCTTTGTGACCCCTTGGACTGTAGCCCGCCAGTCTCCTCCATTCGTGGAATTTTCCAAGCAGGAATATGGGAGTGGTTTGCCATTTCCTCCTCCAGAGGATTTTCTCGAACCCATGTCTTCTGTGTCCCCTGAGTGGGCAGGCAGATTCTTCACCACTGTGCCACCTGGGAAGCCCTGATGTGTTAATATGAATGCCCCAACTAAGCTCCCTTCTCTCCCTGATCTGTGAAATCCCAGTTCCACGGCCTCTGACCTGCCCCCATTTCCATCTGTCCCCATGTTTCCTGCCATCTCACCTTCCTTGTCTGCAGCCCACCATGCACAGATTATCTAGGGAAGGGGCCTCTTCCACCTCTGCTGCTGGTGCTTCCATGAGGATCTGTCCCACTGGCTCAGCTGTTCTTCACTGAAGCCCCTTCACACCTATAGGATGCTGAAGCTACACTGAGTTCTTTCCACTCCCTCTCTGTGGTGTGCTAGAGTTGGCTTCTGCTGGCTGTGAGCATCTATTGTGTGCATTTCTTCCCAAGGAAAGTGTGTTGGTAGTTTCAAACTGATCATGGTGGAAGCGCTCAGCTGGCCAAAAAGTTCATACTGCTTTTCCCATATCATCATACGGAAAACCTGAATGAACTTTTTGGTCAACCCGATATTTACACCATGGAAATTGGCGAATGCTGTGTTATCAAGGGGACGTCCCTGGTGGCTCAACGGTAAATCATCTGCCTGCCAGTGCAGGAGACGCGGGTTTGATTCCTGGTTCCGGAAGATCCTGTGGAGAAGGAAGTGGAAACCCACTCCAGTATTCTTGCCTGAGAAATCTCATGGACAGAGGAGCCTGGCGGGCTACAGTCCATGGGGTCGCAGAGTTGGACCTATGATTGAGCCCACACACATGCGTCAGGAACCCCTCTCTCTCAGCCTAGAGTTGACATTTACATATCGCTNAGGAGATCCAACCAGTCCATTCTGAAGGAGATCAGCCCTGGGATTTCTTTGGAAGAAATGATGCTAAAGCTGAAACTCCAGTATTTTGGCCACCTCATGCGAAGAGCCGACTCATTGGAAAAGACTTTGATGCTGGGAGGGATTGGGGGCAGGAGGAGAAGGGGACGACCGAGGAAGAGATGGCTGGATGGCATCACAGACTCGATGGACGTGAGTCTGAGTGAACTCTGGGAGGTGGTGATGAACAAGGAGGCCTGGTGTGCTGTGATTCATGGGGTCGCAAAGAGTCGGACACGACTGAGCGACTGAACTGAACTGAACTGAGTGCCCTCTGGGAAGCCCTTGAGTCTAGATGCTTCTGCCTTTAATTAAATTTATCAGTTACTGAAGATTTGGGAGAGATGATTTATTTTTACCAGAGAAGGCAATGGTACCCCACTCCAATACTCTTGCCTGGAAAATCCCATGGATGGAGGAGCCTGGTGGGCTGCAGTCCATGGGGTCGCTGAGCGTTGGACATGACTGAGCGACTTCATTTTCACTTTTTACTTTCATGCATTGGAGAAGGCAACGGGAGCATGTTACCATGCTGAAAGAGAAAGACATTGCAAAGAGGGAGAGAGGGGTGACTTGGGTGGGGGGAGGGGTGAATCAAAAGGCAAAAATGGTGAGCATCTGTGCTTCCAGGGGGAAATGAAATTGCAGATGTGCAGCTCCTTCATTTGTAAAAGTCCTGTAAATCTGAAAATGGAAACAGTAAGAACCAGGAATTGCATTTGCAACACCTCTGCCATGTTTATAGAGCCTCAGGCAGGGTATCTGACTCATTAATGTCAGCCGATGGAAGGGCCACGTCCTAAACCTTTCATCTGAGACCCTCTGCCCCATCCCCGTCTCTTCACCGTAACACGCATGTGATATTGCAAAATGGCTTTGCCTCTGCAGACATGTCCAGAGAATGGCGATGCATCAGAGCAGGGCTAGGCTCCCACGCGTCCTGAGCCACAGAAGCTAAGAGGGCCTTTGGTACATGTATGGCAGCATGCAGGCCCATGCAAGACACTAGCCAGAGCAGGGGCGTGAAGTCATTTTGTATTTACATGTCCAGGGCTCATGGGATGGGGAGTGGGTGGCAGTGGAGATGTTAGACATGATCGTGTCGGGACGTCCAGCGGGAACCCTCCACGTATGCAGGGGCAGAGCTCGGAGCTGCAGGAGGGAGGCAGCAGGAAGGACCCCACACCCACAACAAACCCGGTCTACACACGCAGAGCAAAGCCAGCCAAAGAGACAGCTGTCGGCAGAGGCCCTGTCACGGCTGCCTTGGGCAGAGACACTTCCCTTAGCTGTTCTTTGGGTAAAGAGTCAGTACTCTGTGTGCATTTTGAGTCTGCGAATATGCAAAGAGCTAAGGTGCTTCTGCAAAGCATCCTAAGTTCCTAGTCCAAGAGAAGGGCTCACAGCCTGGACTGGCTTGGAACCGGGAAAGCCCGGGACGTCTCGTGAAGGAGCCCAGAATGGGCAGCACAAGAGGCAGGGCGTAACAGGACGACGCTCCCATCCCCACTGAGCTGGGGTTGCCGTAGCTATCTGATGGAGAGATGGATTGGAAATGATCGTCAGGCCCGGCTGTGTGCATGCTAAGTCATTTCAGTCATGTCCGACTCTGCGACACCATGGACTGTAACCCGCCAGGCTCCTCTGTCCATGGGATTCTCCAGGCAAGAATACTGGAGTGAATTGTCATGCCCTCCTCCAGGGGATCTTTCTGGCCCAGGGATCGAACCCATGTCTCTTATGTCTCCTGCATTGGCAGGCATGTTCTTCACCACCAGTGGCGCCTGGGAAGCCCGATTTGCAGGCTACCACACTGCACATCTTCGTGGCTGGGGCTGAATTTGAGTCGAGGTTTGTCTGACTCTTCCTTTCCCCTGAGCCGGACGCTTGAGAGCTCAAAACAGGAGAGGAAAGAGGGGAAGATTAACCTGGAGACTTGTGCTCATGTCTTTAGCTCGATGTCAGTGGTTTCCGCCTTTAACTTAGCATTAAACAGTTTCCATTCTACCTGTGGGTTCAACCCATCTCAGCCAAACTTTCTGTCCTCTTTAAAAGTCCTAAGTCAGGGGACCCCTTAGGGTTGTGAAGTGTATGACTGACCTTGGTGAAACAGCTCTGTTGTCATGAAAACAAGGTGGCAGGAAGTGGGCAAATCAGCAAGTGGTCCCACCCCACTCCCCTGGGTTTCCGTGTGGGGGGCGGGGCAGGGCCCAAGGCCAGTGTCCCTGCTTAAGAATCTCTGTGCATACAGATTAAATAGCCTTTTAAATAGCCTTGGACAGGCGTTTGCCTCTGTGCCTCGTTTGTCAGATGAGGTATGGGGATAATGATCACACCCACTTCTGGTGTTTTGCAGGGATTTACAGGAGACAGTCTGTGTGTGTGGGCCAGGCGCAAGGTCAGTGCTTTTAAACAGTAGCCCGTTTTTACATTGTCAGCCTTCCCCAGTGGCTCATTGGTAAGGGATCCACCTGCAGTGCTGGAGCTGCAGCAGGTGTGGATTTGATCCCTGGCTCAGGACGATCTGCTGGAGGAGAAAATGGCACCCTACTCCAGTATTCTTGCCCAGAGAATCTCATGGACAGGGGAGCCTGGCGCACTACAGTCCATGGGGTCACAAAGAGTCAGACACGACTGAAGCGATTGACCACACGTGCATTGTACATTATTACTGTCTCAACTCCTCTGCCTAGAACCTCAGACTCCTAGGAGTGGCCTGTCTTTACCTTCATAAGCACCCACGGTTCGACATCTCTGAATAAGATGGGTAATTACACTGGGAGGAAGAAAATCAGAGCTCTAATGAGAAGACGTGATTTGGGTCACGAGCTCTGTGTCTGGCGCTGTCAAACTGTTTTGTCAGTTGTACTGTGAACAATGGCAAAAGCGGGTTGCTGGTCTGCTGCTGTGCAATGATGAATTCCTGGCTTTGTTTGGAATCTCGTCCTGAACTGAAAGAAAGGAGGCAGGATGATGGGAAAGACCCAAGCTGCTGCCCTTGCTCAGCTGCCAGCTGACATATGACCTTGACATAACCTAACCTTATAAGGGGCCAGCTTCTCCTTTGGCAGAATGCGTTGATAGATCCAGGTGGCCTCCCAGGATCCTTCTTAGTGATTCTGTTAGTCTGTGAAATGGAGAACAGGATTCCAAACCCTCATTCCTATGAGTGATGAGCTTTATTTCTTTATGGGGGAGGGGGAAGTTTATGTTTTTCTTACTTACAGAATAATAGAATACAGTGATATAAAACTGCGAGTCTCCTTGGAAACAAAGAGAAGATGAAATTTTGAGTCCTTCATTTTTCACCATTTTGAGTTGATACATAAAAGTGTGTAACCTTTCTAAAATCTGATGCTCTTCCCAAGCACTTATGGTTTACACAAAGCAAAGATCCATGCCCCAAACTCTTGTCTCCAATATGAAAAATGCAGGGGAATATCCACTCAGAGCAGAAGCATATAACTGCTTTTATGTGGATCTTTCATTGAGGAGATTGACTAGGGTCTGGACTCTTTTAGAGACTCTAACAGGATTTAGTAAAGAGTGGGTGTCACTGGAGGATTGAAGAGTTGTTTCAGGTTCAGACTCATGTTTTGGGGCAAGACAAAAGTCTTGCTATCTGAGTGCTATAGACTTTACTCTGGGAACCTCAAACACTCTAAGATATTTGAGCATTTGGGGAATCTGTCCAGTATCCAACACACAGTTCTCTATGGACCCCATGGACTGTGGGCCTGCCAGACTCTTCTGTCCATGGAATTTTCCATGACAAGAATACTGGAGTGAATTGTCATGCCCTCCTCCTCCAGGGGATCCTCCCAACCCAGGGATGGAACCCACATCTGTCTCCTGCATTGGCAGGCAGATTCTTTACCACTAGCGCCACCTGGGAAGCTCATTGACCTCAGAACAGGTCAGCATTATTCAGGGCTTCAGCCATCAGGGAAGGGGCACTGTTTATCCCTCGGGAAGTTTCACAGGGAACATGACATATTGATTTTAAAAAATTATTAAATTTGGGTTTGTAATTGTGTTTTTAGTTTGTTATGGTTGACCCATGTTAACAATTAGAGCACAAACTAAAATTCTTTAGCACTTTGTGGAAAGTAGGGAGATGATTTAGTAGCAAACTCGCTGGAGGAAGGAAAGATGGACTGCTTGAGTAATCCCTGGCTCCTTGGAAGCCAGGGCAGCAAGGATCCTGAGCTTGGAGGCTGGTGGCCCCTGCTGAGAGATGCTCAGCCGTGAGATGAGGTTGGTGTGTCTGGTTTCTGTGACCTTCTTAAAGCCAACTATCTCTTCTTATTCACCTCCATTTCCCCAGAGGCTAGCGTGATTCTCAGCACATGTTAACACCCATTAACATGGATGTCCCTCCGTTAGGGCTTCCCAGGTGACGCTGGTGGTAAAGAACCCACCTGCTAATAATGCAGGAGATGTAAGAGATGCAGGTTTGATCCCTGAGCGGGGAAGATCCCCTGGAGGAGGAAATGGCAACCCACTCCAGTATTCTTGCCTGGAAAATACCATGAAAATAGGAGCCTGGCGGGCTACAGTCCATGGGGTCACAAAGAGTCAGACATGACTGAGTGATTAACGCCTTCAGTTTCACTAACATGACTCTCAGCACATATTAACATCCATTAACATGGACTCCCCTCCACTAACATTCATCCATTCGTATTTTTAAGATGGGGGGGATCTTTTTGACTTTCCACAAACACAAGCCTCAACTCGGTATCTGCAGTTCAGTCTTCTATCCTTTTTAGGTTCCTTGGGAAGAGCAGCTCTGGTGACCAGTGGGAAACAGAACTATGTTTCTGTAAGAGCTTTCCCCCCAACCTTAGCAAGATGACAATTCCTTCCCTGCAGCCCCAGATGGATTGCGTGGAAAAACACAGGCTCTGTGGTCAGAGAGAAGTAGAAAGCCCATTATAAGCCTAGGATGATTCATGCAGGTGGCCCTGTCTTGGGGCCGAGTGAATCAAAGGAGCAGAGTGTGACCTGCACAGCAGGCTCAATGTATGTAACAGCTTAGTATACAGTCAAGTGAGGGGAATGGTTTCAGTCAATGAGTTATTAGCAGTTTGGAAATTAAACTTTGGGGTGCATTAAAAGTGTTATTTAAAAAATTTGTAAGGATACTAGAATAATGTATATGTTGATTAATAAGTTACAGTCAAAGACGGAATTTTCAAGATTGACTGGTGCATTTGAAATCTAATTTAAAAAACTTTTCGTTTCATATTGGAGTATAGCCGATTAACAGCATTGTGATAGTCTCAGGTGGTCAGCAAGGGGACTCAGCCATACATATACCTATACCCATTCTCCCCCAAATGCCCCTCCCATCCAGGCTGCCACATTACACTGAGCAGAGTTTCCTGTGTTATACAGTAGGTCCTTGTTGGTTATCCAGTTTAAATATAGCAGTGTGTACCTGTCCATCCCAAACTCCCTACTTTCCCATACCCCCATCCTTCCCCTTGCTGCTGCTGCTGTTGCTAAGTCGCGTCAGTCGTGTCCGACTCTGTGCGACCCCATAGACGGAAGCCCACCAGGCTCCTCTGTCCCTGGAATTCTCCAGGCAAGAACACTGGAGTGGGTTGCCATTTCCTTCTCCAATGCATGAAAGTGAAAAGTGAAAGTGAAGTCACTCTGTCATGTCCGACTCTTAGCGACCCCATGGACTGTAGCCTACAAGGCTCCTCCATCCATGGGATTTCCCAGGCAAGAGTACTGGAGTGAGGTGCCATTGCCTTCTCCGTCCTTCCCCTTAGTAAACATAAATTTGTTCCCTAGGTCTGTGAGTCTGTTGAAATCTAAAATTTAAAAGTTTTACTCTAGCAAATAACCACTGAACCAGAAAAAGAGCTTGACATGAGTTGGGGCATATATCTGCAACATGAAATAGGTGCAATCATCTTAATATGTCAAGAATGTTTATAAATCACTAAAGCAAAGGGTGATTTGCCCCGGTTATCAAATGGACAAAAAAACTTAAATGACAATTCACAAAAGAAGAAATGCAAATGGTCAGGAAATAGGAAAACAACTCATTATCACTACTAAGGAAGTAAGACTTTGGACAAGAAGTCATTTTTTTCATTTTTACAGTTTTCAAAAATTGGCCATTTTGGAAAAAGACGATGCCAGCATTAGAGTTTTGAGGAAAGGGGCACTTGCACACACTGATTTAGCCTAGTTTCAACCTTTCTGGAGTGTGATTTTGCTATATATATGTAAGTGTGTGTGTGTGTGTCTGTGTATGCATATATATGCCTTAAAATGTTCATATTTTTTGAGTCAGAAATTCTATTTGTGGGAATATACCCTAAAGAACAATTCTAGATGCAGGCAAAGATTTATTTGCAAGAATATTCATTACATCGTTGTTTATAATAGAAAGAAATTAGAAGCAGCCTAATTGTCCATTAGAGGAATGGTTAAATAGAATTTGGTACAGCAATGCAATGGAGAAATTATGAGACAATGGAAAATAGTGTGAAATACAGAGAATCATGATTAGAATACATTAGAACGCATTAGAAAGTGAAAAAGCAGATGTATAATAGCGTCTATGATTCCATTTACGTGTGTACATGATGGCATGTGTGTGTGTGTGTGCACATGTGTGTACATAGAAAGGAAGGTAGTTATCTTCAGATATTGTGGGTGACTTCTCAGTGAGTTTCAGGGATTTTCATATATAGCTTTCACTCGTGTAAGCAGATTTAGAAACAAAAATTTAATTAAAAAAAAAAAAAAAACCCTGAACTTGACTCTTTATTAGCTGTGTTATCTTAGGCAAATTACTTTACCTCTCTGAGCCTCAGTTTCACATCAACGAAACTTGCAAAGTAACATCAATTTCTTCAAAGTGCAGTGCAGAGAAAATGGGATAACATGTATAAAAGCCCCTGATCCATATTAATCACTCAATAAATTCAGTTCCTCTTATTTTCTCTGGGACATTCTCTCCCTCTTATCAAAACATGTGCACTGGAGAGGTTCTAATATTAAGCCATTCTATTTTACAGTGAATTTAAATTAATACATTTTTTTCCCTCCAGATGGATTTTATTCTAGGTCTGTGGGGTTTTCATTGTAAAACGAAAAGGTTTGTTTCTATAACTTTCTATTTAAAGAATAATTGCAGTCGTTTTCCAATTTGCAGAAAAATTGAAGTCAGTGTCTAGGAATTTTTTTAATGTTCATTTTTCCACTCCAATACCACATCAGAACCTTGTCCTTAAACATTTGTCTCCTGCTCCCAAAATGATCAGAGCAGAAACTCCTGTGAATGAGAATCTTTCAGCAAAGTCATATTTGGTTATTTGAATAGACCAAGGTTTCTGTAAAGCAGATGCTGGCTCTGCAGATAAGACGAGAATGGGAAACCCTTCATGCAAGGAGTGAGCATTCATAGGTCGAGGTGTGAAAGCTCCTGTTTCCCCAGAGTTATAAGAAAATGAAGCAGGTAGCAATCTGAGGGGTAGTCATTAGTTAGAATGCCCACCCAACTTCACAAGGAGGTGTAGGTCAGATTAATGGGGATGCCACGTGTGATTGGATTTCCCAAGTGGCTCATGATAAGGAATCCACCTGCAATGCAAGGGATTCGGGTTCCATCCCTGGGCTGGGAAGATCCCCTGGATGAGGAAATGGCAACATACTCCAGTATTCTTGCCTGGGAAATTCCATGGACAGAGGAGCCTGGCGGGCTGCAGTCCATGGGGTCGCGAAAGAGTCAGACACAACTTAGCGACTAAACAACAACAACAGGAGTGTGATTATGCAGTGTGTCATGTACCCTGGGCCAGAACTGATACCCTGAAATTTCAGCAGCCCTTTCTTTAAGTTGAGCGATAATCCTTGGCAGAAGTTAGACCAAGCCGACAATTCCCATTGATCATGCCGTAACAAATATCAAACTCCATCTTAGGAGACAAGACGTTTCTCCTCCAGACTATCCTGAAATGGCCCTTTGCCAGCTTTCTGCAGGGTTCGTTAATAACCTCATCCTGATGTTGCTCAGGCCCCCTTCTTGCAGGCTCGGCTCAGCCATGAACCTCGTTAGAATCTTCGTCTGTGTTCCTGGCAAACAGCTGCCTCTTACTCTTGAAACCTGATGGGGAGAAAAATGGTCCCTCCAGTTCCTCCCAGCCTTAAACAGAAACATCTGCTCCTAAGGAGGGAGACTTTTGCTGGTTGGGTTTGCAGGGAATGTACTCTGGGGGTGGGCAAAGCGCCGTCAGGCGACACGGGCCAGAGGGGACCGATCGCTGCAGGGGACGGTGGGCCCTGGGAATAGTTCACCTGCCAGGAAAACTGAAGTTCATGCTGCATGGTTTATGAAGCTTGGAAAGCACAATTCTGGGCTTAAAAGGTGAAACATTGCCAGGTGATGAAAAGTGCCTGTGAAAGGAAAAAAAAGAGGGGGAGAGAGAGAAGGAGGGAAGGAGAAAGAGAAAACTGATTGAATCCATGAGTCCTGAGTCTTTCGTTTCTCTTTTTCCTATCAGCTGGGCCACAAATGAAGTTTTCTGGTGTGGAGGCATCCACTGAGACAGATGGTTTTCTTTTACCCAGCTCTGTCTGACATCCAACCACATTTCTCTGTTTTTCGGCACAGATTAAATAAGGGGACAGAGGAAGAGCCTTCTCCCAGAGCATGGATACAGTCCTGGATTCCCCTTCCTCCTGTTACCTTCCGAAAGCTCTTAGGATCCTGACTTCTTCCTTTCATTTTGCTTTTGGGCGAGCACACTGAGGCACCTGGAAATTAAGGGTTTGTTTCAAGTTCTGCTTTTGGACTCATAACAGCGCCCAGTTCCTGCATCCTCTGAAGGATGTGTTTAAATCACACAAACCATGGACTGTGATCCTAATTCCTAATGCAACTTTATCTTTGCCTCCCTGTTCTGTGGGGCCAGCCCTTTCCCTTGCCAGTCAATGACCCCCTGGGCCAGGTAGGGAAGAAGCACTCCCACGGTCCTTCTAAGCTATAAAACAGGAGAATCCCAGTCCCCCGGGATAATAAAAAGTCACAGCCTGATTTAAAGTCATCAAACCCATGCGTCCACAGTGAGCTTGATGCAGACAGGAAATTCGGGGACGGGGGTGGGTATCATTCCCCTCTCTTTCCCTTGGCTAAGACCCTGTGCTCCCAATGAGGGGGGCCTGGGTTCAATCCCCAGTCAGGGAACTAGATCCCACATGCCACAACTAAGACTTTGCACGCTGCAACTGTTAAAAGATCCCACATGCCGCAACTAAGTCTCAGTAAAGCCAAATGAATAAACAGATATTTTTAAAAAGGTAGAAGGGATGATGGAGCTAGGCAACCACCACAGTAATAATCACCAAAGGATGGTAAAATGAACAGGCAAAAGTTATGATGAGAAACAGGGCTAGTCACATAATCTCAATGTACTGCCTTCCAGGATACTTACCAGTGACAAAGGAAAGAACAGTAACTTTACGGTGGGGAAGCAGGAAGGTTGCACTTTGTCAAGCGACCAAAGCTCCCTGGGTTCAGACATACAATGACATCGGGTATGTCCCAATCTGATGTACCAACCAGGGCATCTTCATTTATTCAAGGAACTCTGTGGCTCTCTTGCCAAAAGATTCTGAATGTAGACAAGAGGGGACTGATAGAATGATCTGAGACTGGGGGAGACATGGCAACTAAATACAGTATGGGATCCTGGATCATAAAAATAACATTATTTAAACACTCTGAGAAATTCGAGTAAGATCTGTAGGCTAATTCATAGTATATGTCAGTTTTGATTCCCTAATTTAGATCATTGTCCTGTAGTCACGTGATAATAATAGGGGTGAGTTGATGGGGATATATGGTGATTATCTGTACTATCTGGTGCAGCTTTAAGAAATATGTCTGAATTTATCTCAAATTCAAAGTTAAAAAAATACATCACTTCCTATAGTGACATTCACTGTTGTTTTCAAATGGCCCTGGCTCCACACTCCTACCCTTCTCTAACCAGCATGAGTAGTTTCCCAAACTCCAAGTGCAAGTAAAGACTTAGGTCCTATCTCCCCATGCGATTGATTAAAAGCCAACATGCCTTATTTCCAGGAAGTGAGTGTCTCTCTCAGAAGCTTGTTCCAATCTTCATTTTTTCCCCCCAAGCATCGCAATCCGAAATGGAGTTGATTTAACACTGCTTCCCTGGTGGCTCATAGGTTACAGCGTCTGCCCCCAATTCGGGAGACCTGGGTTCGATCCCTGGGTTGGGAAGATCCCCTGGAGAAGGAAATGGCAACCCACTCCAGTACTCTTGCCTGGAGAATCCCATGGACGGAGGAGCCTGGTAGGCTACAGTCCACAGGGTCGCAAAGAGTCGGACACGACTGAGCGACTTCACCTTCACCTCCACATTCAGAAGGGGCTTTCCTGGTAGCTCAGCTGGTAAAGAATCCACCTGCAATGCAGGAGACCTGGCTTCGATCCCTGGGTCGGGAAGATCCCATGGAGAAGGGAAAGGCTACTCACTCCAGTATTCTGGTTTGGAGAATTCCATGGACTGTAGAGACCATGGTTTCCCACATTTCACTCCCACATTCAGGATGGTCAGAGCCTGCTATTGCTTCTCAAGGCCACATGGTGTCGCTGTTGGAACTCTGTCCTGCATAATCTCCTAGGTTGGGAGAGACCCCTGGGAATATNGGAGCCTGGTAGGCTACAGTCCACAGGGTCGCAAAGAGTCGGACACGACTGAGCGACTTCACCTTCACCTCCACATTCAGAAGGGGCTTTCCTGGTAGCTCAGCTGGTAAAGAATCCACCTGCAATGCAGGAGACCTGGCTTCGATCCCTGGGTCGGGAAGATCCCATGGAGAAGGGAAAGGCTACTCACTCCAGTATTCTGGTTTGGAGAATTCCATGGACTGTAGAGACCATGGTTTCCCACATTTCACTCCCACATTCAGGATGGTCAGAGCCTGCTATTGCTTCTCAAGGCCACATGGTGTCGCTGTTGGAACTCTGTCCTGCATAATCTCCTAGGTTGGGAGAGACCCCTGGGAATATCTGAGAGAAAATGAGCCACTCCCTCAATCCCAGCTTGGCTGAAGGTGCTCCAGGCTTGGTTCCCAGGGCTGCTGTTCTTAGGGCTTCGCCCTTTCAGCTCACATCCAGAGAATGCGTCTTACCCTGGAGACTCTGACTTGGGTTTGGTGCCAGCATCCTACATTTCATGGACCCTCTGCCCTTCCTCCAGGGACCCTCACCTTCAGGGCATTCCAGACAGTGGCGCTCCCTGTTCCTCTGCCCCACTCCGAAGGGAGACTGTTGGGGATTACTTCCTGAATAATTCCTAGGCGTCCGCACCTGCTTTTCTGGGAGAGGTAGTGACTGCATTTTCTGGCCCGTCTCTCATTTTGTTGTTCAGTTGCTCAGTTGTGTTTGATTCTTTGTGACCCCATGAAGTGCAGCTCGCCAGGCTCTCCTGTACTTCACTATCTCCTGGAGTTTGCGCTAACTCCTGTCCATTGAGCCAGTGATGACATCCAACCTTCTCGTCCTCTGTCGTCCCCTTCTCCTCCTGCCCTCAATCTTTCCCAGCATCCGGGTCTTTTCCAATGAGTTGGCTCTTCACATCAGAGGAGCTTTAGCATCAGTCCTTCTATTGAACATTCAGAGTTGACTTCCTTTAGGATTGATTGCTTTGATCTGCTTGCAGTCTGAGACTTGCAAGAGTGTCAAGACACTTGAGCGTCTTCTCCAGCACCATAATTTGAAAGCATCAATTTTCCGTTGTTCAACCTTCCTTATGGTCCAACTCTCACATCTGTACGTGACCACTGGAAAAGCCATAGCTTTGACTCTGTGAAAGTTTGTCAGCAAAGTGATGTTTCTGCTTTTTAAAATGCTGTCTAGGTTTGTCATAGCTTTTCTTCCAAGGAGCAAGTGTCTTTTAATTTCATGACTGCCGTCACCGTCTGCAGTGATTTTGGAGCCGAAGAAAATGAAGTCTGTTATTAGACAAGAGAAAAACTGGACCATATGACACTTCATTTATTCACTTTTCCCCAGAATATTTATCAGGTGCATGCTTTGTATTGGGTTCTGTGCTAGATTTGGGACTCAGATATGAGAAATACACAGTTCTTATTTGCAAATCCAGACACAGAGGCCATGGAGCAAATCAGGAGATAAGACGGCTCTGTGATAGGGACATTAGAAAATGTGATAGGGGCATTAGAAAAGCAGAGACATTACTTTACCAACAAAGGTCCGTCTAGTCAAAGCTATGGTTTTTCCCAGTAGTCGTGTATGGATATGAGAGTTGGACTATAAAAAAGTGGAGTGCTGAAGAATTGCTGCCTTTGAACTGTGGTGTTGGAGAAGACTCTTGAGAGTCCCTTGGACTGCAAGGAGATCCATTCAGTCCTAAAGGAAATCAGTCCTGAATATTCATTGGAAGGACTGATGCTGAAACATGCTGAAACTGAAGCTGAAACTCCAATGCTTTGGCCACCTGATGGGAAGAACTGACTCACTCGAAAAGACCCTGATGCTGGGAGAGACTGAAGGCGGGAGGAGAAGGGGATGACAGAGGATGAGATGGTTGGATGGCCTGACTGACTCGATGGCCACGAGGTTGAGTAAGCTCCGGGAGTTGGTGATGGACAGGGAGGCCTGGCTTGCTGCAGTCCATGGGGTTGCAAAGAGTCAGACACGACTGAGCGACTAAACTGAACTGTGATAGGGAGCCATGGGTGCACAAGAGGAAGAAGCTGCCAGCTGGTCAGCATGGGAGACAGCACTTGAGTTGAGTCCTGGAAGACAAAAGCAGCTGGCTGGGGTATGGGGGGAGGAGAGACCTTTGTCTCAGGGAGAATAATAAGTTTGAAAACTCCAAGTCTGAATTTGAATTCCCAGTGATTTTCCACACCCGGCTTCCCAGCACCTGTTACGGTGTATCTCATTGTAGAACTTCCCCCTTTCATTCATTTGCATCTCCATGCTGGTCTGTGAGCTCCAAGAGGCCAGGACCTTGTCTGCAAAGTTGACTGGGTTCCCAGAGCCTGGAACACAGTAGATTCTCAGTTTAAAAAGATGATAAGTTAATGAAGCATCCTAACACATTAGCGGCAATATGAGTGATTCTGTCTGGTTGGAATGATGATGTTTGAGGAGAAGCCGTTGCAAAAGATGGGTCACCTAGAGCTCGTGTGTAAGCTGAGGAGTTTTTGCTTTATCTTGAAGGCAACGGGAAGCCTCAGACTATAACGGAAAGAAAGAATAATGCCTTCACATTTGTGTTTTAGGACTAACTCTACGACAGCATGGGGGCCACCCAAGAGGGTACAAATGGGAGAGTCANACAGTCCTGGATTCCCCTTCCTCCTGTTACCTTCCGAAAGCTCTTAGGATCCTGACTTCTTCCTTTCATTTTGCTTTTGGGCGAGCACACTGAGGCACCTGGAAATTAAGGGTTTGTTTCAAGTTCTGCTTTTGGACTCATAACAGCGCCCAGTTCCTGCATCCTCTGAAGGATGTGTTTAAATCACACAAACCATGGACTGTGATCCTAATTCCTAATGCAACTTTATCTTTGCCTCCCTGTTCTGTGGGGCCAGCCCTTTCCCTTGCCAGTCAATGACCCCCTGGGCCAGGTAGGGAAGAAGCACTCCCACGGTCCTTCTAAGCTATAAAACAGGAGAATCCCAGTCCCCCGGGATAATAAAAAGTCACAGCCTGATTTAAAGTCATCAAACCCATGCGTCCACAGTGAGCTTGATGCAGACAGGAAATTCGGGGACGGGGGTGGGTATCATTCCCCTCTCTTTCCCTTGGCTAAGACCCTGTGCTCCCAATGAGGGGGGCCTGGGTTCAATCCCCAGTCAGGGAACTAGATCCCACATGCCACAACTAAGACTTTGCACGCTGCAACTGTTAAAAGATCCCACATGCCGCAACTAAGTCTCAGTAAAGCCAAATGAATAAACAGATATTTTTAAAAAGGTAGAAGGGATGATGGAGCTAGGCAACCACCACAGTAATAATCACCAAAGGATGGTAAAATGAACAGGCAAAAGTTATGATGAGAAACAGGGCTAGTCACATAATCTCAATGTACTGCCTTCCAGGATACTTACCAGTGACAAAGGAAAGAACAGTAACTTTACGGTGGGGAAGCAGGAAGGTTGCACTTTGTCAAGCGACCAAAGCTCCCTGGGTTCAGACATACAATGACATCGGGTATGTCCCAATCTGATGTACCAACCAGGGCATCTTCATTTATTCAAGGAACTCTGTGGCTCTCTTGCCAAAAGATTCTGAATGTAGACAAGAGGGGACTGATAGAATGATCTGAGACTGGGGGAGACATGGCAACTAAATACAGTATGGGATCCTGGATCATAAAAATAACATTATTTAAACACTCTGAGAAATTCGAGTAAGATCTGTAGGCTAATTCATAGTATATGTCAGTTTTGATTCCCTAATTTAGATCATTGTCCTGTAGTCACGTGATAATAATAGGGGTGAGTTGATGGGGATATATGGTGATTATCTGTACTATCTGGTGCAGCTTTAAGAAATATGTCTGAATTTATCTCAAATTCAAAGTTAAAAAAATACATCACTTCCTATAGTGACATTCACTGTTGTTTTCAAATGGCCCTGGCTCCACACTCCTACCCTTCTCTAACCAGCATGAGTAGTTTCCCAAACTCCAAGTGCAAGTAAAGACTTAGGTCCTATCTCCCCATGCGATTGATTAAAAGCCAACATGCCTTATTTCCAGGAAGTGAGTGTCTCTCTCAGAAGCTTGTTCCAATCTTCATTTTTTCCCCCCAAGCATCGCAATCCGAAATGGAGTTGATTTAACACTGCTTCCCTGGTGGCTCATAGGTTACAGCGTCTGCCCCCAATTCGGGAGACCTGGGTTCGATCCCTGGGTTGGGAAGATCCCCTGGAGAAGGAAATGGCAACCCACTCCAGTACTCTTGCCTGGAGAATCCCATGGACGGAGGAGCCTGGTAGGCTACAGTCCACAGGGTCGCAAAGAGTCGGACACGACTGAGCGACTTCACCTTCACCTCCACATTCAGAAGGGGCTTTCCTGGTAGCTCAGCTGGTAAAGAATCCACCTGCAATGCAGGAGACCTGGCTTCGATCCCTGGGTCGGGAAGATCCCATGGAGAAGGGAAAGGCTACTCACTCCAGTATTCTGGTTTGGAGAATTCCATGGACTGTAGAGACCATGGTTTCCCACATTTCACTCCCACATTCAGGATGGTCAGAGCCTGCTATTGCTTCTCAAGGCCACATGGTGTCGCTGTTGGAACTCTGTCCTGCATAATCTCCTAGGTTGGGAGAGACCCCTGGGAATATCTGAGAGAAAATGAGCCACTCCCTCAATCCCAGCTTGGCTGAAGGTGCTCCAGGCTTGGTTCCCAGGGCTGCTGTTCTTAGGGCTTCGCCCTTTCAGCTCACATCCAGAGAATGCGTCTTACCCTGGAGACTCTGACTTGGGTTTGGTGCCAGCATCCTACATTTCATGGACCCTCTGCCCTTCCTCCAGGGACCCTCACCTTCAGGGCATTCCAGACAGTGGCGCTCCCTGTTCCTCTGCCCCACTCCGAAGGGAGACTGTTGGGGATTACTTCCTGAATAATTCCTAGGCGTCCGCACCTGCTTTTCTGGGAGAGGTAGTGACTGCATTTTCTGGCCCGTCTCTCATTTTGTTGTTCAGTTGCTCAGTTGTGTTTGATTCTTTGTGACCCCATGAAGTGCAGCTCGCCAGGCTCTCCTGTACTTCACTATCTCCTGGAGTTTGCGCTAACTCCTGTCCATTGAGCCAGTGATGACATCCAACCTTCTCGTCCTCTGTCGTCCCCTTCTCCTCCTGCCCTCAATCTTTCCCAGCATCCGGGTCTTTTCCAATGAGTTGGCTCTTCACATCAGAGGAGCTTTAGCATCAGTCCTTCTATTGAACATTCAGAGTTGACTTCCTTTAGGATTGATTGCTTTGATCTGCTTGCAGTCTGAGACTTGCAAGAGTGTCAAGACACTTGAGCGTCTTCTCCAGCACCATAATTTGAAAGCATCAATTTTCCGTTGTTCAACCTTCCTTATGGTCCAACTCTCACATCTGTACGTGACCACTGGAAAAGCCATAGCTTTGACTCTGTGAAAGTTTGTCAGCAAAGTGATGTTTCTGCTTTTTAAAATGCTGTCTAGGTTTGTCATAGCTTTTCTTCCAAGGAGCAAGTGTCTTTTAATTTCATGACTGCCGTCACCGTCTGCAGTGATTTTGGAGCCGAAGAAAATGAAGTCTGTCATTAGACAAGAGAAAAACTGGACCATATGACACTTCATTTATTCACTTTTCCCCAGAATATTTATCAGGTGCATGCTTTGTATTGGGTTCTGTGCTAGATTTGGGACTCAGATATGAGAAATACACAGTTCTTATTTGCAAATCCAGACACAGAGGCCATGGAGCAAATCAGGAGATAAGACGGCTCTGTGATAGGGACATTAGAAAATGTGATAGGGGCATTAGAAAAGCAGAGACATTACTTTACCAACAAAGGTCCGTCTAGTCAAAGCTATGGTTTTTCCCAGTAGTCGTGTATGGATATGAGAGTTGGACTATAAAAAAGTGGAGTGCTGAAGAATTGCTGCCTTTGAACTGTGGTGTTGGAGAAGACTCTTGAGAGTCCCTTGGACTGCAAGGAGATCCATTCAGTCCTAAAGGAAATCAGTCCTGAATATTCATTGGAAGGACTGATGCTGAAACATGCTGAAACTGAAGCTGAAACTCCAATGCTTTGGCCACCTGATGGGAAGAACTGACTCACTCGAAAAGACCCTGATNCAAGGAGATCCATTCAGTCCTAAAGGAAATCAGTCCTGAATATTCATTGGAAGGACTGATGCTGAAACATGCTGAAACTGAAGCTGAAACTCCAATGCTTTGGCCACCTGATGGGAAGAACTGACTCACTCGAAAAGACCCTGATGCTGGGAGAGACTGAAGGCGGGAGGAGAAGGGGATGACAGAGGATGAGATGGTTGGATGGCCTGACTGACTCGATGGCCACGAGGTTGAGTAAGCTCCGGGAGTTGGTGATGGACAGGGAGGCCTGGCTTGCTGCAGTCCATGGGGTTGCAAAGAGTCAGACACGACTGAGCGACTAAACTGAACTGTGATAGGGAGCCATGGGTGCACAAGAGGAAGAAGCTGCCAGCTGGTCAGCATGGGAGACAGCACTTGAGTTGAGTCCTGGAAGACAAAAGCAGCTGGCTGGGGTATGGGGGGAGGAGAGACCTTTGTCTCAGGGAGAATAATAAGTTTGAAAACTCCAAGTCTGAATTTGAATTCCCAGTGATTTTCCACACCCGGCTTCCCAGCACCTGTTACGGTGTATCTCATTGTAGAACTTCCCCCTTTCATTCATTTGCATCTCCATGCTGGTCTGTGAGCTCCAAGAGGCCAGGACCTTGTCTGCAAAGTTGACTGGGTTCCCAGAGCCTGGAACACAGTAGATTCTCAGTTTAAAAAGATGATAAGTTAATGAAGCATCCTAACACATTAGCGGCAATATGAGTGATTCTGTCTGGTTGGAATGATGATGTTTGAGGAGAAGCCGTTGCAAAAGATGGGTCACCTAGAGCTCGTGTGTAAGCTGAGGAGTTTTTGCTTTATCTTGAAGGCAACGGGAAGCCTCAGACTATAACGGAAAGAAAGAATAATGCCTTCACATTTGTGTTTTAGGACTAACTCTACGACAGCATGGGGGCCACCCAAGAGGGTACAAATGGGAGAGTCAGTGAGACCAGTTGGAGGCGCTCGCTGAGGTTTGGGCAAATAGCAATGAGCTCCTGAACCAAGGGGCTGTGGGGCTGAGGAGAAGGGTGTATGGAGGACATCACCGAGGGAGCTGGGTGGCAGGGTGCTGGAGTGACAGAGGGCCCTGGCGGGGTCTGGCCGGGACGGCCACTAGAAGGCGCTATCGTTCCCTGAAGGAAGATGTGCGTGTGCTCTGTGGGTCTGACCCTCTTGCAACCCCATGGACTGTAGCCTATTCCTTCTCCAGCGCATCTTTCCGACCCAGGAATCAAACCTCGGTCTCCTGCACCGCAGGGGGATTCTTTACCAACTGAGCTATCAGGGTAGCCCTGTAGCCCACCAGGTTCCTCTGTTCATGGGATCCTCCAGGCAAGAATACTGGAATGGGTTGCCATTCCCTTCTTCAGAGGATCTTCCTGACCCAGGGATCGAACCACGTCTCTTGTGCCTCCTGCATTGGCAGGCCGATTCTTTACCTCTGGGAAGCCCCCTCAGGAAGACTCAGCAGAAGCCTTATGTCGGGGAGATAGGAGTTTCGTTCTGGACCCGTGGAATGGCTGGTGTCTGTCTGTGGGACATCGCAGATGAAATGTCAGGCAAAGCATTGGAAGTGTGGGTCTGGAAATGAAAAGGGAGGCCTGGGATGTGAAGGAGATTTGGATAAATCTCAGGATAAAGATGGAGACAATGCTATGGGTCTGAACATCATCCAAAGACAGAAGGTTGAGAAAGGCAGGCACTCGGGATGGAGCCCCGCAGGGATTATCAACAGAATGAGAAAGAAAGACCCAGGCACGGAGACAAAGAAATAGGGGAATCCAAGAGACCACGGAGCTTCAGAAGTCACGGAAGAAGACGCTTCCAGAAGGAGGGAGTGGTCCACAGGGCCAGATGCAGTAGCAAGATGCAAGCGCGCAAAGCCTGGATGCTGCCCACTGATCCTTTGCGGGTCCTGGTGGAGGGTCAGGTGTGAGGGGAGGGTGGGCTATTACCCCTCAACCACATGGATCCCTCACTCTCCGAACCCCTCACTTGTATGCATCTGCCCCTGCACATGGACTTCTCATGAGCCTCACCACCACGTCCCCTGCGGCATCCTTCGAGGTCATCTCCAAGCTCACTTCTTTTCCATATCTTGCCTCCTAGGAAGAATTAATCCCTCTTTCATCCATTTTCTAAGGCACTTCATCAACTTCTTAGTTCAGTGTATTACGTTATTAGCATGACTTGAATGGTGAGCCGTAGCTGTCATCTATAATCTGTCTATTTGTATCTGGACTTTCCGCGGTGTCTCTACTTTCCTCTGGCTTCCCACCGCCGCCCACTCTGAGACATATGGTGAAGCCGAAACAGACTCTGAGAAAATGCCTTCTTGGGTGTGCGAGGGAGATTTTCCCTGGAGAGTCTGCGGAGCTGTTTGTTGTTGTCTGGCCTGGGTCACCGTGGGCCTTGGGGAAGAGAGGGAGGGAGCCATGAAATGAAGAGGGAGAGGGTCGTAGAGGATGACCTGGACAGTGGGTGGAGGTTCGACTATCTCGTGGGGAGTAGAAAGGGGACCCTTACCTCCTGCCTGGATGGAACCGAACAAATCTGGGAATTTCCTCCTGAGTCCCGAGCCAGAGATGGGGCACACGGGGCTGCACCATCCATAGGACCCTCCTTTGCTCAGCAGATCAGGGGCCCTGAAAACAGGGGCTGGGTGTTTCCTTTGCTCGTTTGTCCTCTGGGTGTGGGGTGTTGGGTAAAAACTGTTGAATTGCACTGAGAGGCAGAACTGGGACTCAGGGTGCTCACTGAATTGCTAGCTGCCTGAGACAGAGAGCTGACTCACTGGAGAAGAACCTGACGTGGAAAAGATTGAAGGCAAAAGAAGAAGGGGGCAGCAGAGGATGAGATGGTTTAATAGCATCACCGACTCAATGGATATGAATTTGAGCAAACTCCGGGAGATGTGAAGGACAGAGGAGGCTGGCATGCTGCAGTCCATGGGGTCACAAAGAGTTGAACACGACTTAGTGACTAAACAACTCACTTGCCAATGAATCATGCTCTTTTTTTTACCCTTTCCTCCAACAAAGACATCAGCAGCTCAAAGAAAGGGAAGCGGGGAACTTGGAAAGCCCTCGGCGTCTTTTGGGTTGGGTCTAAGCCCACTCCCCAGGCTTGGAGCTGAGCTAGGGGCCGCCAGGCTCTGTCCCATCTCTGGAGACGCACGGCAGGTCTCCTCTGAGCGCTGCCAGTCAGTGTAACATTTCACACTGCCATTGATTTTTATGTCTTCCTACACTAATTAGACATGTTATTACTAATCTCTGGTAATCACCACTAGAGGCTGGTGGAAACTCTCCGAGATTTCAATCTAGATTAAAAATAAGAAACATTATCACCTCTGGGAAAATGCAAAGAAAGCACATGTTATTTTAATGTTTAAATCAATAAAGCTGTCCTGCTTCTGTTTGGTGCTAGTATTGATGAAATTTATAAAAATCCTTTTAAGTTTCCCTCTGTCCATCTCACCCCTTCGTGGGGTACCCAGCTGATTTCTCTGAGGGTATCTGATGGGGGCTACAGAGGAAAGGCTGCCTTGGGACCCTTTTACAGAGACCTGGCGAGTGGCGAGGGGGGAGGCGCAAGGGACCCAGTTTCCATTCCTTTATTTTTATTTCCATCAATTCCTCTTATTAAAGAAGTGTTTGAACCCACAAGAAAGAGAGAAAATCCCTTCTTCCTTAATTAATCTCTCTTCCACTGGTTAGATGGCAAACTTTAATTGCAAAACAACCTGCGGGCCACATGGCAGATTAAATTGTGGGGGCAGCGTGGAGTAGGGAGGGAAGGTGAACATCTTAACTCTAGTAGGGGGGTGGTGTCCTGTCACCAGGGAGTGGAGAACAGAAATGATCTTCGAAGGACGAGAACGCCATCTAGCCTCTTCTCTCATACAACTGAAACAAATGTGTTGACACAGAGAAAGAAATGAACCTACTTTAATGTTCTGTAGAGACAGACTGTAATTTGTAATACCTCTGATCGGAAATTGAGGCGCCATATGGACCTGAAGTGAAATAAAGCACAGTTAACTTTTTGCCAGGCATAGTGGAGAGGGAGGGGGGACGAAACCCACCTCCATATGACATCGCCACAGCTATGTTTCTGGCGTCAGAACAGAGACAGCTTGTGCACCCAGAAGGGTGCCATCGTGTACCGCAACTTGGGAGGTGGCCGGCTTCTCCGTGCCTGCTGTCTGCTGGGAGTGGTACCCAGCGAGTTGTGAAGCCAAGGAGCAGGATGCATTTGGCAGCTTCACCCAGTTGCCCGGGAGTCCCTACTCTTATTTCTGACCCCCCGGGGCTGCTGAAGTGCTGGGGCCTGCTCTTGTCATTACGCCCCCAGGCATTGTTTTCCACATCTGTCTCCCCACCAGACTGTGCGCTCCTTGAGGGCAGGGGTTACCTGATAAAAACAAGGATGGAAATGATTGTGACGATGATACTATTGTTACTGTATGTTGAGCACCTATAATATGCTTTCGAGGTGTGGTGCTGGAGAAGACTTGATGCTTTCGAACTGTAGTCCTGGAGAAGCCTCTTGAGAGTCCCGTGGACAGCAAGATCAAAACAGTCAACCCTGAAGGAAATCAACCCTGAATACTCATTTGAAGGACTGATGCTAAGGCCACCTGATGCAAAGAGCCAACTCACTGGAAAAGACCCTGGTTCTGGGAAAGATTGAAGGCAGGAGGAGAAGGATATGACGGAGGATGAGATGGTTGGATGGCATCACTGACTCAATGGTCGTGAGTTTGAGTAAGCTCCAGGAGATAGTAGAGGACCGGGAAGCCTGGTGTGCTGCAGTCCATGGGGTCACAAAGAGATGGACATGACTGAGTGCCTGAACAACAACAATGATATGCCAGCTTTGATTTAGGCACCTTACTTACCTTTTCAACAATTCACTCACTATGCCAATGAAGGAAGTGTTTTAGCTTGGGCTGCGAAAACGAAATGCCACAGAATGGAAGGCTTAGACTTTTATTTCTCACAGTTCTGGAGGTAGAAGTCCAAGGTCAAGGTGCTGGTAGATGCTGTTCATGGTGAGAGCCTACTTCCTGGCGTGCAGGCAGCTGCCTTGGTGTGTTCTCACAGAGGGGAGAGAGAGAGAGGGCAAACAACTCCTCTGCTCCCTCGTTTTTTGTTTTTTTTTAAATACTTATTTATTTTATTGTTTATTTGGCTGTGCCGGGATCTTTAGTGGCAACGTATGGGATCTTCTGGCTTCCCAAGTGGCTCAGTGGTAAAGAATCTGCCTACAATGCAGGAGATGCGAGTTCAACCCCTGGGTCAGGAAGATTCCCCAGGGGGAGAAAACAGCAACCCACTCCAATATTCTTGCCTGAAGAAATCCATGGACAGAAGAACCTGGTGAGCTATATATAGTTCATGGTGTCACAAAGAGTTGGACATGGCCTAGTGACTCAACAACAACAACAGTGAGATCTTTTCATTGTGCCATGCAGGATATTTAGTTGTGGCCTGTGAACTCTTAGGTACAACTCGTGGGATCTAGTTCCCTGACCAAGGATGGAAGCTCTGCCCCCTGCAGAGTCTTAGCCCCTGGACCATCAGGAAAGTCCCTAGTCCCTCCTTATAAGGGACTAATCCTGTCATGAGGGCCCCACCCTCTATAGCAGTAACTATTATTATCATCTATTAATAAATTATTAATAATTAAAATTTGAAGAGATCCAAGGACTCTCCTGAGGCTACTTAACCATCCGGTGGCAGAATTAGACCTGAACCCAAATTTTCCAACTCAAAGCTGGTCCTTGTCCCTCCTGGCCACATTGTGTCCCGAGCTGAACCCAGGTTTGCTGGCTGATGTTGGTTGAAAAGTCCATGTGATTGCCACCATTTGTAATAAGAAAATCCGACTCAGAGACATGCTGAATTTCCCAGAACAGGGGTATTTAGTAAGGACCAGACTTGGGTTTTGAACATAGATCTGTCTGATGCCCAGATCCTTGCTTTTTATATCACCTTACAAGTGCATTTTGATATCCCTACCAAGGAGAAAATGATTTCCTTTCAAAAGGAGGGATTTTCTGGATTAAAGGTGTCTAGACATCTCTCTCATCTTAATGCGGATTTATTCAGAGTAAAGCAGGATCTCCCTGACTAGTGGTAAAACTATGTCAGTGAAATAAAAAGCAATGATGGTCACTCTCCAACAGCCTTATCTTCACAGATCCCTGGACACATGATCCTCACGCGAATTTGCCCTCCCTTCCTCCCTCCCTCCCTCCTTCGTTCCTTCCTTCCCTCCTCCCCTCCTTCCCTTTTTAAGGACTGAGCCAGAACAAGGCTTTCTCTTCAGCAGTTCTGGTCTGGGGAAGGTGCATTTATCTGAGGTCACTGGCTGCAAAGAGCATCTCTCGCTGTGGCTGCAATCTGGGGACTTAGCAGGTGGACATGGGGCATCCGAGTGGCTCAGCAGTAACGAATCCACGTGCCAGTGCAGGAGATGAAGAAGACTAAACACGCGTGCCCACACCTGAGCTGTGTCCAGTGCACCTGCAGGTGGGGCCTGTGGCTACTGTGGCTGCCGCCAACCTTGTGTTTCGAGGGCCTGGAAGTCGGGAATGGCTTCTCCTTCCAGCTCTGACTTTTCTTTTCCCCACAGTTCCCAAAGTCAACATCTGTTGATTTTAGTTGCCTCAAGAGCCAGGCCGTCCACCCCTCTGGTGTTCCAGTAAGCTCTCTTCTCCCTCAACCAGCCTGCTCCAAGTTTTCTCTAAAGCTCTGTGCTTGCTCTTTCTACCCTCCAGTTTTCTTCCCTGGTCCCTGGGGACTGGAATGTCAGGTACAGGACGTCACTGAGGAGGTATAAGGCAGGGCTGGGCTTTCCAGGTGGTGCTAGTGATAAAGAACCCACCTGCCAATGCAGGAGATGTGAAAGATGTGGGCTCGATGCCTGGATTGGGAAGATCCCCTAGAGGAGGGCATGGCTACCCACTCCAGTATTCTTGCCTGGAGAATCCCCATAGACAGAGGAGCCTGGCGGGCTACAGTCAATGGGGTCGCAAAGAGTCGGACATGACTGAATTGACTTAGCATGCACTTACAAGGCAGGGTCTTCGGAGTGATTAAAGCACCTCAGGGTTTCCCAGAGGGGCCACCTCACTGAGTCCTGTACACAGTTATCCATTCCATGCTAGATTACGAGCTCTCTGAGGGCAAGAATCTCATCCTGTTCATTGCTTTGTGTGGATCCCAGCAGAGTTCCTGGTACCTCGAAGGCTACCAGTGAATACTGGAAGATCATCACCGTCATCCTAACGCAAATCCCAAGAGGCCTACATGATTACCCTCATTTATATGCTGGCCTTTGTGGTTTGTGTNCAAAGCCTCAGCTATTCCCTCCCAAACCTTCAACTTCAGCTCAAGTCCTACCCCTCCACCTAGCTTTCCTTCATTTATTCATACCTTATTCTCTTTTTAAACTCTAGTCCTAAGTATATCCTATGTTCAATCCTTTAGCTTTGATCAATCTGTGAATATTCACAGATTTGGATAACCAACACTTTTTTCTCCATGGTGATGAAACCATGAAATAGCCCCGCCTGTCCCCTAAACTCTGAGGTGCCAATTAAGCCTCTTGCCCAGTGAGAGAGCTCTAGATCCAAGGCTATGGCAATTGGTTCAGGGTCAGAATACAGCCCTAACAGAATCTCTCCCTCAAGCCTATCTGCTGAAATTCCTAAGAATTGTTATCTCTTGACTTGGCTGCCACGGTGCTAGAAAGCTCTAAGTCCAGGACAGCCAACACTCCTGACCAATGTGCTCATTGCAGACACAGCCCACCTTCAGTGAGGCGAGAGACTGGAGAAGCAAATTGAGACAGCTGTGGGTCTCGATGGGCTTCCCTGAGCCCTGTGTCTCACAGTGCCTCTCATCCTTACTAACCACACAAGCCAATGAATCTGAATTATTTAAGTTGATTGTGTTTCTGCCATTTACCACAGCAATCTTCATGAAATAGGCAAGGACTCCTGCCAAAAGATAACCAAGGCAGGGCTGTCTGGTGTCTCTGGAAGCCCCCGTCTTGTGCCAGGGAGCTTCAGATTGCTGGACACTAGATGCTGGCTGGTTGGTGGGCACCTAGGCCCCGNGCAATCTTCATGAAATAGGCAAGGACTCCTGCCAAAAGATAACCAAGGCAGGGCTGTCTGGTGTCTCTGGAAGCCCTCGTCTTGTGCCAGGGAGCTTCAGATTGCTGGACACTAGATGCTGGCTGGTTGGTGGGCACCTAGGCCCCCTACACTTTGATCTTGGCTGTTAAGGCTTCGCCTATGATCAGACTTTGCTAAGAAGAAACCTAGAAGGTATAGTACAAAAGATGCTCTATCTTCTGCTCATTCTGGGGCTGGCTTGGCACAGTAACTTGCCATGTGATTTCAAGCAAATCCTTCATACCCTAAAATCTCCTACCTTAAATGAGGAAATGGGCCTTTTGGAACACTGCTTCCCATTCTCTGATTCCTGACCCTAGGTTTGTCCAGTTTCTGGGAAAATGAGCATTTTTAGCCCATCATTTTGGAACCAAGGTGACTGTTTTCATAGAACATTATTTGATTTTGTTCTGAAAAGTTTAATCTCCTAGCCACACGCAGAGGCAGGTCTGCTCTTTACATTGGACTCCTCACACTGATCTGGCTGGGGCAGTCTCCACACACCCGGGGACAAGCTAGGGGAAATGAGAGCACTTTGTTTTTATCGTGGTTATGTGTGTCTCATGAAATACCCCAAGTGCTTCTTGAGAAACAAAACAAGGAAGTACAAAAAGGGGATTTACAAATGACTTAGAGGCCAGTATAACCCCTGAGGAATTTTAGAGCTGGCTGAAAGTGTTGTTTTCTTATTTCCTATAAAAGTACCTTATTTTAAAAAATCAAATCAGATCAAGAATTTCTCTGGCAATGGTTTCTCGTTTCCAACACTTAGCCCCATTTCTCATGAGCTGTTATTCATGGACTATTCTGAATACAATACAGATTAGACCATTACAGTGTTTCTCAGCTGGGGTGCTGTTAGCATTTTAAATGAGACTTTCTGTGCACTCAACTCCCCTGCATCACAAGATGTTTGACTGCCTACTTAGCTAAATGCCAGCCATATAGTCCCCTCCCATTGTGACAGTCAAAAAAAAAATACCTCTGTGCATTTCCAACAACCTGAGGAGGACTGGAACAAGCATTTTTCAAGTCCATTTAACAAATGGGTTCACTGAGGCCCAGACATGGGAAAGTGACAGGATTTCCAAGGTCACACAAGACTAAGGAATGATTTTGAAGCCACATGTTTTGACCATCCAATCCTAGTTATTGTTATACTACTTAACCCATCTCTAATAGCAGTGGGTTTCAATTTGCTGAAGCTGTTAGACAACTTAGAACCAAGTTATTACTATTAATGCCAATATCAACCATTAATCCCCAATTATACATTGATTGTACTTGATACATTCTTACAACATAGTCCAGCAAGTTTTTTCATCCTCATCAGGTTTTCATTACCATAAGCTCATCATACTTGTACTGGTTAGTGGACAAGGAGTAACCTATCAGAATCTGAAAGCAGGATTCTAGTTCTTGCTCTGTGCTCTCAAGAGAGCAGAGAGATGAGCTGGTGGGAGCACACCCAGAAGGCAGAGACTAAAGATATTCAGCAATTCAGGAAGAGCTACTTTGTCCATAAAATCCTAGCATTTCTGACATAAGGAGCACTGTTTGGTTAACGCTTATGTCTTCCCATGAGTTGCTCTTACTGTATAACCCACAAGTGGTCTACAATACCTAGAGGGGTGGGAGGGTGTGTGGGGGTGTGTGTGGATGTGTGTTAATTGCTCAGTCATGTTCAACTCTTCACAACCCCAGGGACTGTAGCCCACCAGGCTCCTCTGTCCATAGAATTCTCCAGGCAAGATTACAAGAGTGAGTTACCATTCCCTTCTCCAGGGGATCTTCATGACCCAGGGATCAAACCCAGGTCTCCTGCACTGCAGGCAGATTCTTAGGGCCACCTGGGAGACCCTAGCAATAATAATATATTACAGTGAAATCTTCTCATCCCCTGCCTGTTTATAGCTCCCCAAATCCCACCCCATTACTAGATTCGAGACGAGGAAATAGAAAGGAAAAGAAGTATGCTTCATTAAAGAGTGGGTATTTGCATCTCACTTTTCTACTACAACAGAGTCACTGGCAACAGGAAGGAAAAACCTATCTCATGTCATGTGTCTTGGACTCCTCACCTTCAGGCACACCTGATCCATCAATATTGTACAAAGGTGAAAAAGGACAGAGCCTTTAAGACTCTGTGTTCTTGTGGTATCTTCAAAGCAATTCATGAGCCTCTTTTAATTCATTTGGTCTCTCTGAGATGTGCTGTGAACAAGCCCACATGATCAATGATGGAGCGATGCCCAGTCACTTTTTCAGTTTTGGTAGAACAGGTCTAGAGTTGCATTTTAATAGCAATACTCTCTTACCATCCAGAGTATTTTATTCTTCCGCAAGAATTTTACACACACACACACATACACAAACCAACTTGTCTCAAAATTTTAACACAATATGAAAAGAACAAAGCTAAGGTCCCGAGTATGGAAACTTTCTAGCTGAAAGCACTTACAGCAGTATGTATGACTGCAAGGGGAATGCCAATTTATAGCTAATAACCATCAAGGGAAAATGAAAAAAATATATATATATATTACACACACNACTGGAGTGGGTTGCCATTTCCTTCTCCAGTGCATGAAAGTGAAAAGTGAAAGGGAAGTTGCTCAGTCATATCTGACTCTTAGCGATCCCATGGACTGCAGCCTACCAGGCTCCTCTGTCCATAGGATTTTCCAGGCCAGAGTACTGGAGTGGGGTGCCATTGCCTTCTCCAGACACCAGCCATAGACAGCGGTAAACAAATGATCACGTGGCATCGTAATAAAACTTCATTCACAAAATCGGGTGGTGCACTGGACTTCGTCTGCCATTAGTTGATTGTACTTCTTACTCATCTCTCTGCTTCCCCTCTTACCAACACCAAGCCACTCAGCTGCCAGCAAGCTCTTTTCCAGGCAAGAATACTGGAGTGGGTTGCCATTTCCTTCTCTAGGGGATCTTCCCAACCCAGGGGTGGAACCCAGGTCTCGTGCACTGCAGCAGCAGACGCTTTATCCTCAGAGCCACCAGGGAAGCCGAGAACATGTTACTCCCTTGCAGCTAAGGTGTGTAGTGGCTGCCATATTTGTTTTAGATAAAACACCGACTCTTTCCCATGTGTCTCAAGCTTGGCCTGGCCCCTGACTGTTGAACCTCATCTCAGGTCCTTTTCCTCTCCAGTGATGTGTACCAGCCAATCTTGCCTTGCTCTGCCCTTAGGACTCACACAGCCCTGTCCTGCATCAGGTCGTCTATATGTCCAGTGACCTCACCTGGATTGTTCCTTTTGCTTCAGCTAGATAGGACTTCCCCGTAGAAGCCATTTGTGATCACCCTGTCTAAACTGGGTGAAGCCCCTTTGCCATTATCTTCTATATGAATGCTATTGGCTTTTTTTCAGAACACTTATCCCATGTGTAATTATTTACTCCTTAGTTTGTTTACTTCTTGTCCCTTCCTTCCATTAGATTGTGAGCTGAAGGAAGGTAGAGACTGTATCTCTTCCATTTACCTTTACGTCCTTAAGGCCTGGAAATGTATTAGGTATACAGTGGAACTCTCTAAAAGTCTTTGAATGATTGATTGATGAGAAGACAGGAGTTTTGTTCCTTATCTCAGTCTCACTCAACTTCTGATTAAAACTAGAGCAGTTTATATCACAAAAATCAGGCTGCCCAGAGCTTCTAGTTCTCATGCCAGCTGGTCTTCTCTCTCAGCAATTTGGGTTTATTTTCAAAATTATGATATCGCAAAAGCAAAGAAAAAGCTAGAGCTGTGAGCCTACCACCCAGCTGCTACTATATCCATGTTTGTTTTAGATTTTTCTGTCTTATAAACATTTTAAGTTAATTTTTCAAACTTAGACATTTATAACTCAAATATAAAATTTTTTAGAGCAATTATTTTTTTTTCCTTGGACTTTGTGTCCTGGAGTAGAAATTGTTTTTGAGCAAATCCTAGTAAAAACCAGGTCTTTTTTAGCACACAGTTCTTAGGCCAGTACATATTCTCTTCATTCTAAGCATAGCAGTTTACTATCTTCTGCCTGCTTTTCCATGAGAATATGAAGCCTGATCATAACAAGGCACAGTTACTTCATTTGGGAGAGTGTTCAGTTTTGTAAGGAAGAAGCTGGTTGCCAAAAACCTAAGGTAAGGAAACAGACTGAAATTGGGCATAAAATTTAACTGAGTCTTCTTACAAGGAAGAAAAAAACAGGGCTGTCTTTCATGATCTCATAAAAAGAAACAGCAGTTCTCCAGAAGTCAAACTGTTTTCCTTCTTTAGCATAAAAGAACAACCTTCATTTGTCCAGTTCTCGTGTTTATTCAGCATTTTTGCCATATCCACTGACAGCCCCCTTGCTCCTTATCTCCCCTTCCCTGTTTTCTTGTTTTGAGGCTGCCCTTCATGATGGTTGTCTGGATAAAGCCCTCAGAACGGCCCCTGCTCCTTTATTAGTCCTGGGGTGAGCATTAGAAAGAAGGTGATGTCTGCAGGAGGGTTACTGTGAAATGCCCCCAGTGCCTGCAGGGGGTGATTTTCAGACATTAAATCCTGAAAACTCACAAGGCCTGGCTGAACCACAAGAGGTCAATATTTAATATTTTCCTCATTTTAGCAGATGGCAGAGTGAACCGCAGAGCAGCTATGACTCTGACACTCAGGAGCTGCCATCAGAGATTTTGATAAGCTTCAACCTGTCAGTCTTAAGGTTGCTGCCTGTGGAGGCACCTTAGATGAACCCTCTCTTGTGTTCATGGAGAAAACTCTTTCACCACAGGAAAATCTGACAGAGAGCCCCAGTATAACCCAGTGGAGAAGACTTGAGCTTAACTCCCACTGCAGCAAAGTACTAGCTATGTGACCCTGAGCAAGTTACTTAACCTCTCTGTGCTTCATTCAACTGCCTCACCTGTGTGTTAATACTATAATAGGAATGTTAATGGCATCATCTCTTTTGAGTTGCTATAAGAACTGCTTGTGAAATGCTTAGTACAGTGGCTAGCATATTGTGGTCATGGTGGAGGGGTTTAGTTGCTAAGTTGTATCCAACTCTTGCGAACCCATGGACTGTAGTCTGCCAGGCTCCTCTGTCCATGGGGATCCTACAGGCAAGAATACTGGAGTGGGGTGCCATTTCCTTGTACGGAGAAGGCAATGGCACCCCACTCCAGTACTTTTACCTGGAAAATCCCATGGATGGAAGAGCCTGGTAGGCTGCAGTCCATGGGGTCGCTAGAGTCGGACACAACTGAGCGACTTCACTTTCACTTTTCACTTTCATGCATTGGAGAAGGAAATGGCAACCCACTCCAGTGCTCTTGCCTGGAGAATCTCAGGGATGGGGAGTCCTGGTGGACTGCCATCTGTGGGGTCGCACAGAGTCGGACACGACTGAAGCGACTTAGCAGCAGCAGCATATTGTGGTCTTGATAGTTAGCCATAACTTGATGCCTGTGGCTGCTCTGGTTGGGGCCCCGCCTGCTGTTCTCGCCTGCTGCTCACTAGTTCTTTGCGTGGGATGTTTGCACAGGATGCCTAGGACTTTTCAGAGCACCTTGTGAACACACTGGTTTTCCCCTGGGGTTTTTGGATTTCTTGGTTGGTTGAGGACCCACAGGCTTGTCCTTCCACCATGAAGTTGCCATTCACGCACTCCTTCTGTCATGCACAGCCTTTCCTTCCAGAGTGGGACGGGGCAGACTAGCCGACCTTTCTAGCTTGTCCATCGTTGCTTAGTTCCTAAAAAGGAAGCTGCAGAAGCAGAGGACACACCCTTTGCACCTCCAAGGTTTGCTAGAAAGTGGGGATCCTCACCTGGCTCCCCTCAGCTTGCAGACCTAGTACCAGCAGAGAAATTCACTTCTTGAAATGTGATGCCAACACATCACTTATAGCATCAGATGCCAGAGATTTTCTCACAAGTGTCCTTGGAGGTTGTTAAAAAAAAAGCTTGTTCACCACCTCACCTTCTTTTTTTTTCTCTCCAACTCTTTATGCAGGTCCCATACTCTTTGCTGCATATCTCCCGGCAAGCTGACAGTACCATCTAACTTCTCGCTTCTCTCTCCTGGCTTCCTGTCTGTCTGTGACAATCTGGCTTCAATCTCGGGCCACCCTAGAGGGGCCCATCCATCACGCCTGCACCACAGGCTGGTGATTCGCCCCAGAACTGAACTGTTCCGTTCCCATCTGACCAGCCAGGTTCATCTTTTCTCCTCAAAGATTTCTCCTGTCACACGGCTGCTCTTCTCTTAATCATCCAACCCTAAGTCACCGGGGCTGTTGATGCCTCTGATGGGCCCATCGTTTAAGGAAGCCGGGGTGTCCCAATACTTACGAAAGTTGTTTTGCATAGATGGGCACAATGGAGATGCCAGACTGAGATAATAAAAAATATATATATTGACCTTTGACCTGGTTTGCCTATATTCCTTGGAATTTCTTGTGTACAGTCGGGGAGGGGTAGCTTTTGTTTTAATGAGGTGAGTCTTGGTGGGCTCCTGGGTGGAGCTGGTCACCAGAAAGACCAAGCCACTTTTAGCCCCACCCCTGATTCTCCAGAGAGGGAAGAGGGGTTGGAAATGGAGTAAATATTTGACCATGCTTGTGTGAGGAAGCCTCCATAAGAATCCCAGTAGATAGGATTTGGGGAACCTCTATGTTGGTGAACACATCTACATGCCAGGAGGCCTGGTGGTGTACCCCCGCTTCACAGGGACAGAAGCTCCTGTTCTTGGGACCCTTCTGGACCTTGCCCAGTGTATCTCTTCTTCTGGCTGTTCATCTGTATCTTGATCATATCTTTTATTATATAATAACCTGGTGAACTTCAGTATTTCCATGAGTTGTTTAGCTGTTCTAGCAAATAATGCAAACCAAGGCAGGGAATCATGGGAACCTCTGATTTGTAGCCAAGTTGGATAGAAATTGTGAGTAACCTAGGGACCTACTGTTTGAGATTGAGGTCTAAAGTGGGGGGGCAGTCTCCTGGGATTGAGCCCTGCCCTTGTGGACTCTGTGTTAACTCCAGTTAGCTTCAGAATGGAATCCAGTTGTAGGACACCCAAGTGGAGTCACAGAGAATTGCTTGATGTGTGGGAAACGCACACATTTGGTGTCAGAAGTGTGGTGGTAGTGTGAGCATAAATGAGAAACTCAGAAATATCTTCTTTACACAGAGGCTGTCTATATTTCTTAGGAAATTTGACAGATTGAGTTGACTATTTATGTAAAAAATTATTTTATTTTTTATTATTTAATCCTATATATCAGGTTTATGCCCTTTTGTTTGTAACTTTTTACTTTTTGAACTTTGTTTTTTTATTGAAGTATAGTTGATTAACAGTGTTGTGCCAGTCTCTGCTGTAAAATGACTCAATTACACACATAAATATATTCCTTTTTATTTTTATCTTGTTTTCCATATCGTCACAGGATATTGAATATAGTTTCCTGTGCTGTACATTAGGACCCTGTTGTTTATCCATTCTAAATGTAGTAGTTTGTATCTGCCAACCCCAAACTCCTGTTCATCCTCTTCTAACATGCCTACGCCCCTACCTTGGCAACCACAAGTTTGTTACTTATGTCTGAGCCTGTTTCTGTTTTGTAGATGTTTATTTGTGCCTTATTTCATATTCCACATATAAGTGATATCAAATGGTATTTGTCATTCTCTGATTTATTTCACTTAGTATAGTAATCTCTAGTTGCATCCAAGTTTCTGTAAATGGCATTATTTCTTTCTTTTTTATGACTGAGTAGTATTCTATTGTATATATGTACTACATCTTTGTTCATTTATTTCTTCATGGACATTCAGGTAATTTCTATGTCTTGGTTTTTGTGANCTCTAGTTGCATCCAAGTTTCTGTAAATGGCATTATTTCTTTCTTTTTTATGACTGAGTAGTATTCTATTGTATATATGTACTACATCTTTGTTCATTTATTTCTTCATGGACATTCAGGTAATTTCTATGTCTTGGTTTTTGTGAATAGTGCTGTTATGAATATAGGGCTGCATGTGGACAGATGTTTTCCATCTTTTGAAGCAGTCAGTCTACCACCCTGCTTCAACATACTGTCCGGTGATTGAATTTAAGAATTCTGAAATCTATCATAATTTTATTTCGTAGTTTTTGAGTAAAATACCTTACTGTAGGGAGATATTTGCCAACTGTCCTTAGCCTGTGAATCTGTATCTCCAGTGATAATTGTTTCTTTCCATCCCTGTGTGCAACAAGGGTAGGATTGATTGAAGAAAAAGGTATTTGTTCAAAGATCAGGGTATGGCCCCAGTTCTACTACTTACTCAACATGTGCTTCCATATAAGTCACTTTCCTTCTCTAAACTTAGTTTTTATCATTCATAGAATGAGAATTACTGAGTCTTAAAGGTGGCTAATAAAGTTTAAACGTGATGATATACTTAGCATAATATCTGACATTTAATTAGGAACTCAACAAATGTGAGTTTTTAAACTGGTCCCATGTCTATTCAAAGAGAGGACTGAATATGATGACCTTTAAGTAAGACATCTGCATTTCATTGGGTGATGGATTGATTTATCTTTTGATTTTGAGATAAAAAGGAAAAAAATTTTAAAGAATAACATCAAAACTTTTTCTCGCCAATTAGAATTAACATTATTGCCTAGATGGTTGACATCCCAACATCATTTCTACCTAGAATGATTTGTCTAAAACAATCATGCTGACCTCAATTCCCTTGCCAATATTTTATTTAGGAATGAGTATATTTGGTTTGGGAATTGAGTGAGTAATGCAATACTAGCCTTGAAGACATAAGGGAAAATTTGTTTGTGGACTTTTATTTATTTCCTTTTAAAATTTAATTTTTTTAAGACACCATAAATATTTTGTATTGGGGTACAGCTGATGAACAATGTTGTGATAGTTTCAGGTGAACAGTGAAGGGACTCAGCCTTACAAATACATGTATCCATTCTCCCCCAAACCCCACTCTCATCCAGGTTGTCACATAAGATTGAGCAGAGTTCCGTGTGCTGTACAAAAGGTTATTTTTTTGGTTATCCAATTTAAATATAGCAGTGTGTACATGACCTTTCCAAAGTCTTGAACTCTCCCCTTCTGTTGTTTGGGGACTTTTAGAAAGGCTTTGTAATTTATGGGAAAGAAACATAAGAAATTTACCCTTTCTGTCTGCATCATTACTGTTTTTGATGTGATGCCTGGAAAGCTGGCAGCCATACTGTGGCTATGAAGAGTGTCAGCCTGAGGGGAAAAGCCACCACACTTAGGATGGCAGAACAGAGGGACAGAACAAACTTGGTNAATTTACCCTTTCTATCTGCATCATTACTGTTTTTGATGTGATGCCTGGAAAGCTGGCAGCCATACTGTGGCTATGAAGAGTGTCAGCCTGAGGGGAAAAGCCACCACACTTAGGATGGCAGAACAGAGGGACAAAACAAACTTGGTTTCTTGATCTTGCTGTCCAACCACAAAGTTAATCAAACCTGAAAACAACCCTACTTTTGAATTTCTACTGAAATTCAAATAAACCAAAGACTTCATTCATATTCATCAGTTTTTCCACTGGTGTCTTTTTTCTATTCCCACGTCCAATCCATGATACCACATTACATTTAGGTCCTTCTCCCTTCTCTCCTCTCCCTTCTCTCCACATTTTTAAGAGAATGTCTCTCAGTGTGCACTTGCCTAATGGTTCCCTGTAACTGCATTTGAGTTAAACATTCTGGGCCAGGACACCCAGTGAGTGATCATGCATGAGAGTACCCCATCTGGTAACACCTGATGTCCATCCGTGTTTCCTTTGTAGTGGTCATTTTGATCACTCAGTGAAGGTGCTATCTGATTTCTCCACTGTACTATTCGATGTTTCCCCCTTATAGTTAATAATAAAGCCTGTGCAAATATCCTGCTCCTCATGGAAATTTCCCTATAGATTTAATATTTATGGATCTAATCTTTATTAACATGGTTGCAAACTTAATTTTCTAGCTGCAGCATGCCCTGCATTTTCACGGTTCAGCCCTTAGCATTGTAGTATAATTATTCTACTTTATTTCCCTATCTATGTTTTATAGAAGTGAACTCATAAATTCTTATATTTTCTCTCAGTGCTTTATAATTCATTACCGTCCTTAATTATGTTGGTGCCAAAAGCTGACTTCTATGCCCCTGTGACATGCTCTCATCATTTTTTGCATACTTCCTTACTTTCTGGTCTATTCCAGGTTTATCTCGTCACAAACTAGCATAAATCTTGGAATCAGAATCAACCGTGGTTTCTTTCAGTGGAGAAGAATGTTAGAGACCAATCTCTANGAGAAGATGCACAGGGTGGAGAAAGTTATCAGGCATCTGGGAAGTCAGAGGGTTAAAGAGTAATTCAGAAGATGGTGGACCTGAGTGACTGTTGCTGGCAGTAATAGATGCCTTGAGAAAGCCTGAGGTTAGCAACTAAGGTTCAAGGTGAAAGTCAGAAATGATGGCAGCATTTGAAAACAGAAAAGGCTGAATCCCAGGACTTCATCATAGGAGTATCAGAATTGAAGGAAATTTTGGATTCTCAGCTCTGGAAGGTTTCTGTACCAAGGTCAGAATCCCAAATGAGGACTGGCAGCATGGGTTAAAAGCCAGGGCATCTGAGTTGAGGCATTCAAAAAACACAAATTTCCAGACGCCCTTGAACCCTCTAGTCCTCCCACACTGATCACTGCTTGAACACAAGATGGACTCTGCCTTGCAGGTAAATATGTGGCAATGTAGGGACAAACAGATGAGAAAAATAAGACTTAATTCTGCCTGCTAAAATAGAAAAGTTTCCTCTACTTCCTTTTCTTAGAACATTGACTTTAAGGAATCTTGTAAATTCTTTCTCTATCACTTTGAAATGTATGTAAATCTTTTTAAAAACTAAATAAGCCTCTTGTCAGCTTTACAACCCAGTAATGTCTTTTTTAAGAACCCCCAGAACCATCTCTTTGAAATGTAATCTTCGAGGAATATAGCTCCCTTATCTCCCAGTTTCTGTGAAAAAGAAGGAATCTAACTTCAGAGGCCCCCACTCCAAGCTGCAAAACTGCTTCTAGTTTCAAAGAAATGTGGAGCTTATTTGTCCCTTTGGATAAAGTCAACCAGCAAACACAGATGATGGTTCCAATTACCAGGTGAATCTGAGATGAACTATGTGTGACAAATGGTCTGTCATGTGCTCTGACTTGATCTAGTTACAGTTTATCTTAGTAACACGTGTAATGGTTTATATTTGCTTAGCTCTGTAAAAGGATATGATTTCCCATCTTGGCAATCTCTTAATGGATTTCCTCCGATGCACAATACATACTGTTATAAAGCTTACTCAGTAATAAAATTGTTTCTTTCCCTGCTACCTTTGCAGAGAGGTTTTCTGGGCTAGAAGGAAATTTTGGTTTTCACTGTATTTTTTCAGCAACTCTATCCTCAGTTCAGTCCCTTCTCTCTCCTAGACACCAGATCAATAACCAACAAAGGGACTGTGGGATCTGCTAAGCAAGACAGGGCCACCTACCAAAAGAGCCGCAGGACATGGTTAAGATAAACCATAGGAACNTCACTGTATTTTTTCAGCAACTCTATCCTCAGTTCAGTCCCTTCTCTCTCCTAGACACCAGATCAATAACCAACAAAGGGACTGTGGGATCTGCTAAGCAAGACAGGGCCACCTACCAAAAGAGCCGCAGGACATGGTTAAGATAAACCATAGGAACTTGTGTGCACCTGGAGTAAATCTTAGAATGGTGGATCAATAAGAGAAGAATTGACAGCCAGATAAGGGAGTGTTTCAATATGGGAGCATTCTCAAGGGATGGAATTTAGCTCCATAGAAGAGATCTCAGGAGACAGTTTTAATAGTACTGCTTGATGACAATTGGAGGCTTAGAAAAAGTGACAGTTCATATTAAATGGAGTTAAAATGGTAGAACTGCAGTGGCAAACTCTGCAGCATGCAATCAAAAGGCTTGCTGAAGAGGGCTTGCTGAACTGGTTCTGCTCAATGAGACCCAAATATCTACCAAATGACTTTGTGACGGGAAGGACCTGCCTGATGCTCCCCACATTCAGGCAGTAAGGATGTTTATCTTAGTTTATCAGAGTAACGAGGAATATACGATATCTTACCAGCATCACTAAATACTGGTGCCTGTCTTCTTAAGGTAGGGATGATGGTCGAAGAGGCTGTTACAGAACTAAGCTCCCTGATAGCAATGGGAATAACAGGATTTCAAAGTAGACGGACAGATAAACCTCCACAAGTGGGACTATCATAATGAGCAGATAAAAATGATGTGACAGCCACCTGAGTTGCAGGAATATTTGAACTTTTAACAGCAGATGACTTTTCCAGATACATGGGCATCAGAAAAGGATACTGTCAATTTACACTATGGCAACTATTAAGGCATGGATGCTATGGAGGCTGTGGTCAACCACTTCTATGAGAAGCCACTGTCTCTTGCCTAGTTGCTAGAGCCCATTTTCTGAAGGAGAGGTGGAGTCTCAAGCAGGATTTGCCCCTGAAATTCCATGGTTAAGTCTGTGTGCTCGGTCATGTCCACCTCTGCAACCCCCTGGACTGCCATGCGCCTCTGTCCATGGGATTTCCCAGGCAAGAATACTGGAGTGGATTGACATTTCCTCCTCCAGGGGATCTTCCTGACCCAGGGATTGAACCTGCATCTCCTGCATTGGCAGGAGACAGATTTGTTACTACTGAGCCACCTGAGAAGCCCCTTACGTTATGTGTATAAGGTAATAATCCCTCCAGTTCATCCCCAGAAGACCTTTGGCCACTTACTCAGGTAACCACATATTCCTAAAAGGAAAAGCTCATATACCGTGAAGTCAATTGGGCAGAGGACCTGCATAGTCACTGAGACTTGGGAACACACAGCATCAAGTCCCTTTATGAGACAGTAGATGGAATATGTGGGCCGGGTAATAAATGAACACTGAGCCTAAGTCCAACTCATAGTGTGTCCACTGGGACAATGCACTCTACTAGTGGACTGGCTACATTAGGAGTTAGCTTGGTTTGCTGTGTTGTCTTCTCACAGTGGAAAAGACCAGGTGGAAGCTTTTAAAACCATTCCCACCCTCTTCTGCCAAGAAATCAAACATTAAATTGCATCCTGGGTCTAGGTTAGGGGTCTACACCAACCTTTAGGACCTAAAGCTAATTACTGGAGTGATGTACTCCATTATTCCTCCATTTAATGCACTGATGTACACCAGCAGTTGGCAAAGTTTTCCCCTAAAGGAACAGATTAGTAAATACTTCAGTCTCTGCCATGATCATTCAACTCTGCCTTTGTAACCCTAAGCAGCCAAAGATAACACCTGAACAAATGAGTGTGACTGTGCTCCAATACAACTTTATTTACAAAAATATGCAAAAGCCAGATGTGGCTGCAGGTTGTGGTTTGGTGACCTGAAACCTGAGAGTATTTTTTTAAATAACTCATTTATTGAGAAGAATAATGAGTTTTAACAATAAGAATAAAATAAATCATTTACCATTTGCCAGGTATGATCAGACTCTTCCACTTATCATGTATAGCCATATAATTAAGTTCATTATTGTCCCCATTTTAAAAATACAGCCCTTTTTACTTTGCATAAAATACAAAAAAAAAAAAANTCCTAACGCAAATCCCAAGAGGCCTACATGATTACCCTCATTTATATGCTGGCCTTTGTGGTTTGTGTTTTTTTTAGGGGGGGAGGGGGCGTGCTCCATTCTTGTGAGATTGAACCCACACCTCCTGCAGTGGGAGCGTGAAGTCTTAACCCCTGGACCACCAAGGAATTCCCTGTGCTGACATTTGGACCATGGCCTTTGGGGAGCAGAAGAAGCTGGGGCTGGTTCCAAAACTGTGCAGAGATTTTGCATTTGGTTCTAGTATCCACCTCATAGGTTATAACGCTAAAAACAAATGTTGAAAGAATCATGGTGCTTCCTGGGTACCAAGTGCTGTTTGCTTTACTGATAGTTACTTCACTGAACTTAGTGAAGTATAACTTGCTATAACCCTCTGAGAAGACTATTTGCTTGTGCAGTTTTTGGAAACGAATTTTGTTTCATGTTTGGCTGTGCCGGGTCTTGGCTGATGTGTGCACGCTGGCTTCCTCCTGTTGCGATGCTCAGGCCTCTCACTGCAGAGGCTTCTCTTGTTGCGGAACACAGGCTCGAGGGCGTGTGGGCTTCAGTAGTTGCAGCACATGCGCTCGGTAGTTGTGGTGCTCGGGCTTAGTTGTTGTGCCGCATGTGGCATCTTCCCAGCCCAGGGATCAAACCTGTGTCTCCTGCATTGGCAGGTGGATTCTTTACCACTGAGCCACCATGGAAGTCTGCTTGTGCAGTTTTCTAAAAATCAAGGCACCAAGGTTTAGAGGGCTTCCTTGATAGCTCAGTTGGTAAAGAGTCCACAGGAGACCCCGGTTTGATTTGTAGGTTGGGAAGAGCTGCTGGAGAAGGGATAGTCTACCTGCTCCAGTATTCTTGGGCTTCCCTTGTGGCTCAACTGGTAAAGAATCAGCCTGTAATGTGAGAGGCCTAGGTTTGATCCCTGGGTTGGGAAGATCTACTGGAGAAAGGAAAGGCTACCCACTCCAGTATTCTGGCCTGGAGAATTCCAAGGACTGTATGGGGTTGCAAAGAGATGGACACGACTGAGCGACTTTCGCTTTCAAGGTTTAGAGAGGCTAAATGCTCCCAGCTATGGTGGCCACGCTGAGAGATTTGAGCCCAGCTCTGCCCCACGCCAGAACAGTGTCCTTCCCTGCACTGACTTCCTTATCTGCTCCCCCAGCCCTTGTCTCCGGAGCTTCAGTTCCTGTGATTCCCTTGAGTGGGGCCCTAAACTGAGTGCTCCTATGAGATTACACATCCAAGCACAAGAAGGAAAGGCATTCAGAGAAGGCTGCTGCGAAATTTATTCTGAGGCCTAAAGGGGGTCTCGTGAAGGATTTAAAGAGCAATTGCATGCGCTCCTTATCCTCCACTGATAAGCCTGACTGTGAACTGTAACGTACGCAGCCCGTAATGAATAAGAGAGAGATTTATTAGAGTGTGTCGTATTCAGTTAAGTAGTTTCTGTGTAAGACGAGTATTTCACTTGTACATATTACATTTTCAATGGGTTTTCAACCATTTTCAATCCATTATTTTTAACTCCTTGCATTATATTGATGGTAAATTAATTACAACAATTACAAGTCAAAACCCCATATTGTCCAATTATAATTTAATTCATTTGAGTGAGCTCCTCTCTTGGAGTTGGGATAAAAAAGCGAAAGCACTTTGGAAAATCGTGTGGTTTCCTCTAGAATCCCGGTCGTCGTACTCCATGTCTCTGTGATGGTTGCGAGAAGGCGCGAGGATTCAGCAGGGGGTTGGGGGTGGGCGTTGGCTGGCTCCCAAGGTGACACCCCAGGGGGTGGTCAGCCAGCCTGGGTTCAGATCTGGGTTCAACAGTCAAGCGGCTGCTGTAATCCCGGAGAGGTCACTCAATCTCTACGTGCTTCCATTGCCTCATTTGTAAAAGGGGGTTAGGGACAGAGTCCCTACTTCGCGGGGCTTTTTCTGAGGATTAAACGAGTTACTGTAGGTAACTCCCCTGGAACACAGAGTGAGCCTGGAATAAGTGTTGGCTGTAATTATCATCACTGAGCTTTAGGAAAGGAATGGCAGGTGGGTTTATGTCATGAGCCAATTCCAGTCCATGAGTGGTGCTTTTCTGGAACTCTATGTGAAGACCTCTCCAGAGTCCCAGCTCACCTCAGGCTAGAGAGTGCAGGGATCAATTAGTGATGTCTGGAGAGGTAACAAGTAAGACTCTGGCCCTCTGACTATGCTTGCCTTAACTTCCCTCTCTATTCCTAGTATCCTGCCCTGTCCTGGGCCCCTGCCAGGCCAGATTGGGATAACAGTGAGCCCTTGTACCTATCTGTGCCTGAGGCCAGCCCTGCCCTGGAGTCCTCAGTCCTTAAGCCGACCAAGCCCTTTTCTGTGCGTCAGGCAGTTTGGGCTTGGGTTTTCTGCCATGGCGAACATGACATTCTTTTTTCAATTTAATTTGTTTTTCATTTTCCATGCCTATTTTATTTAGTTCAACTTATTTTAATTGCACAAGCTCCACGCTCATGGTATAAACATCCTCATGATTGTTATTCACCCTTAAAATAGGAAGGACATTCTGTCAATGTGACAACGTGGATGGACCCTGAGGACATTATGTTAAGTGAAAGAAGCCACTCACAGAAACACAAATGTGGCCCAATCCCACTTATATGAAGTCCCTAGAGAAGTCAGTTTCATAGAGGCAGAAAGCAGGATAGTGGCCATGACTTGGTGGGGTGGGGCAGGCGGGGAGGGAGGGTTTAGTGGATGTAGTTTTAGTTGGCGAGGAGGAAAAGGGTTTCGGGGATAGTTGTTGGTGGTGATTGTACAACAGTGTGAATGTGCTTAACACCACTGAAGTGTGCATTCAGAAATGGTTAAGATGGGACTTCTGTGCTGGTCCAGTGGTTAAGACGCTGCATCTCCAGCACTTCCACTGCAGGAGGCGTTCCATCCACAGCTGGGAAACTAACATCCCACATACTATGTGGTCAAAAATAAAATAAGCTGACCGTGCCATTTAAAAATATGATTATTAAACAGTTAAACCTTACATTAAAAAATAAAAAGAAATAGTTAAAATGGTACATTTTGTGTTACGAATTGATATATGTTTCTTTTTTCTGCTGAAGCATATTGCTGATCTGGGCTTCCTGGGGGGCGCTAGTGGTAAAGAAGCTGCCTGCCAATGCAGGAGACATAAGAGACGTGGGTTCGATCCCTGGGTCAGGAAGATCCCCTGGAGGAGGGCATGGCAGCCCGCTCCGGTGTTCTTGTCTGGAGAATGCCATGGACAGAGGAGTCTGGCGGGCTACAGTCCATGGGGTTGCAAAGAGTCGGACACGACTGAAGCAATTTAGCACGCATGCGCGTATGTCGCTGATCTACATAACTATGCTAGCTTCAGGTGATTCAGCCATACATATGCATATTTATCTGTTCTTTCTCACATTCTTTCCCATTTCAGGTTATTACAAAACTTTGAGTATATGTCGCTGTGCTCTACAGCAGATCCCTGTTGCCCATCTATTTTATATACACTTGAGTGCATATGCTAATCTCGAACTCCCAGTTATCCTTCCCCCCTTTCCCCTGCAGCAACCACACATCTGCTTCCACGTTTATGATTCTATGTCCTGCAGATAAGTTAATCTGTATCACTTTCTTAGGTTCCACATAGAAGTGATATCATGTGATATTTGTATTTCTCTAACCTGCTCCACTTAGTATGATAAATCTCTAAGTCCACTTAAGTTGCGGCAAACGGCACTATTCCATCCTTTCTTACGGCTTAGTAATATTCCGTTGTATGTATCTACCACATCTTCTTTGTCCATTCATCTGTTGATGGACGCTTAGATTGCTTCTAAGTCTTGGCTATTGTGAACGGGGCTGCTCATGTTGTGTGTATTAAACACGTAGGGGAGGAGGTGTAAGGTCACAGGATGGGTTCCATTCTCTTTGCTGTTGTTCAGTTGCTACGTCATGCCCAACTCTTTGAGATCCTGTGGACCGCAGCATGCCAGGCTCGCCTGTCCTTCACTACCTCCTGGCATTTGCTCCGTCCATTCTCTTCAGGGCCAATCGGTTTCGAGTGCCCTGGGCCAGGTCATCTCCTCTGATCCTCTTGCCTTTTTCCGTGTCATGTTCCGACTGCATCCCTACTTTCTCCTGCTGTTCCTTCTGCTGGAATCTCTTCTCCCCTTCCTCACTGGCCTTCCTCCCACACACCTTCTGGCCGTGCTCTGTGTGGGTGGGTGTGTTCTGCCCACATTAGTTGTCCCCATGGATAACCCGATCTGCAAGGCGGTTTCCAGACCTGGGGCTTCCCCAAGGCTCAGTGAATGTCTTGGGGCCTCAAGGGCCCTTAGACTCAGCAGAGAGCAGGTATCAGTCATTCACTGGAGACCACCTTGCCACAAGCAGAAAGCCTTGTGGTGGTGCCCACTGAGGTGCCCTGAGTGCAGAGAGCAGTCATTTTCCTAAAGACTTTTCCCTCCCTTCTCTCCAGGATGCAGTTTGTTGAAATTCCCGGTAGCACGCACGAGGGGACTGGGTTGTTTTCCTTCAGTCTGGCACTAATGAGAGCTGCCAGGACTTCCTGAGCCTCTCTGCTCTGGGCTGGGCTCTTAATCTCCCCATTGTACCTGGCTCAGCCTGGCGAGGACATAAGATGCCCTGACCTGGGGCCAAGAGGACTGTCTGTCTCAGTAAGCCCGACACTGGAATGGAATGAAATCGCATGCTTATATTTTTCATCTTTTCTTCCCCTGATGTCACCAGCAGATGGAGAATGCTTTCATTGTTTCCTTTTCCTTCCTTTTTGGCAGGAAGCTGCTTTCCCACTAGACCCCCAGCTAAGACAGAGTAAGAGAAAAACAGAGAGCAAGAAAAATAGAAACAGAGGAAATGAGAAAGCAAAAGAACTTGACAGCAAGGCGTAATGGGTGCTTGAGATTCTGGGCTGGGATGAGAAAACAGTGCTCTATTTCTAGGAGGGACACTTGGGTTAAGAGTCAGTTGGATCACAGTGTGTTGCTAAGTCTCTTGAGTCCTGTCTGACTCTTTGTGACCCCCTGGACTGTAGCCTGCCAGGCTCCTCTGTCCATGGGATTCTGCAGGCAAGAATACTGGAGTGGGTTGCCATACCCTCCTTCAGGGGATCTTCCCAACCCAGGGATCGAACTGGGTCTGCAGTGAGGTCTCCTGCACTGCAGACGGAGTCTTTAGCAGCTGAGCTAAGGGAAGCCCTCTTTACCACTAGTGCCACCTGTATGTGGNTACTGGAGTGGGTTGCCATACCCTCCTTCAGGGGATCTTCCCAACCCAGGGATCGAACTGGGTCTGCAGTGAGGTCTCCTGCACTGCAGACGGAGTCTTTAGCAGCTGAGCTAAGGGAAGCCCTCTTTACCACTAGTGCCACCTGTATGTGGACACTAAAGAAACACCCCGAATTAGCCCATCCTGTGATGAGACAGAAGGGTCAGTTGTCTGACCATGATACCTGTCTCCCAGTTCCACGCCTCCCTCCGGAGTACCCGCTAACCACAGCATTCCATCCACTCAACCTGCTGTAATGAGATTCTCGTCTTTCCTCCGGGTTAATTGGTGGAGTGTCGAGGAACAAAACAGATATCCGTGCGGCTCTGATGCTGCTCTTGTGATTAGAAGGTAACATCTTTCCGTGTCGGTATCTGCATTGCAATACACAGGCAGGGAGTCAATCTGCTTGGGGATCAATAGTTGCGGTGTCTGTTGAGACCTGGAGGCTTCCTTCTGAAACAGGAAGATGCGGGACAGCTCTCGATACCTGGCTCAATTTACCATGGCCGCTGGGCAGTGGTTTTGTTTCCAGGCTTATTGCTTTTCAGCTCAAGAATGATAAAAATCTTCCCGATATCCACCAGGTCAGTGTGAGTCCTGCAGAAACACAAGAATCTAAAACGTGGTTTCTTCAGCCTGGAATGCTTTTTCTGCTGGTCAAACTCTTAGGCAACCTGTGAGGTCTCATATAAAAGCCTCCTTCCACTGTCACATGGAGGGAACCCCTGTTCTCCGCACGTGATTGTTGTTAACACCGTCTGCCATGTATGGGAGGTTACATCAACAATGCTGAACCATCGTGGCCCATTGCATTCTTTTTTGGATGCTACGTTTTTTAGGTTTCTTTGGTTTCACATTGTAAGAACCCAGCTGAGCTAGATGAAGACCTAAAGGAAATTTTCTTACAAGATTGTATAGGTGATTTCAGAGTTCAGGGAAGGAATTTGGTCAGCCCTTAAGAATTTACCAAACAGAATCAAAAAGCAATCAAAACTGGCTTTCTCTGTGTTTTGCTTTGTTAGTGATTCTATTTTTTTATTTTTGGTGATTAGCTTCTTTTGCTTCCCCATCCACATGTCAAGTGAGAGGTGGCTCCTCCCCACAACCTGCATCGCCCCAGAGTCCAGGCAGCTCTGGCCAAGGGTCAAGGCCAACAGAATCTGCATTAGTTTCCTAGGGTTGCCCTAGTTCAGTTCAGTTCAGTCCCTCAGTTGTGTCTGACTCTTTGTGATCCCATGAACTGCAGCACGCCTCCCTGTCCATCACCAACTCCCGGGGTCCACCCNATGAGACGATTGGATGGCATCAGTGACTTGATGGACATGAGTTTGAGTAAGCTCTGGAGGTTGGTGATGGACTGCTAAGCCTGGCATGCTACAGTCCATGTGGTCACGAAGAGTTGGACACGACTGAGTGACTGACCTGATGTTTTTCCGTTTTTGGCATTTGCCTTGTTTATCTTTTTCTTAATGATTTGTAGAAACTATGAATATTAATTTTTACTGGTTGTCTGGACTGAGACCATTTCCTCCCCATCTGTTGCTTCTAATTTTGCCTGAAGTTAAAAAGCCCTAAGTGTCTTCCTTCTATCACTCAAGAAACTTAAATTTTGATAAATTTAACCTATTGATTTTTTCTGCTTAAAAACAGGTTTGTAGAAAGATTTCTTTGCAGTAGGTCATAAAATTAGTTTCTCATACTTTCTTCTCATAATTTCTTTTCATGTTTATGTCTTTAATAAACTGAGAATTTGTTTATATATATATATATTTATTTATTTATGTATTTATTTGTTTTGGCATGGTGGGAGCTGCTGCTATGTTAGCGTCTTCCCCAGATGTCTTGCTATAGATAGACACTGTTTAAGTCACTATTGATTTAACTTTCTTTTACATTCTAACTGCTACATTTATCCTCTCGGAAGAAAGTGAAAGTATTTGTTGCTCAATCGTGTCTGACTTCTTCCACCCTGTGGATTGGGACCCACCAGCCTTCTTTGTCCATGGAATTTTCCAGGCAAGAATACAGAGTAGGTAACCATTCCCTTCTCTGGGAGATCTTCCTGACCCAGGGATTGAACTTGGGTCTCCCACATTGCAGGCAGATTCTTTACCATCTGAGAGCCACCAGGGAAGCCCATTTATTCTCTCTATACACTCCTAAAACTCCCTTTATATATATCTCAAAGCTTATAATTATTTTTTCCATTCTTCTTTTCTGTTTTATTTTTCTTTGCTTCATTTTGGAAAATTGTCCAAGCTCCATCTTCCGTTTCACACATTATCTCTTTGACTAGTTCTAATCTCTTATTTAACCTATCTAGTAAGTAATTTCCAGCCAATTACTGTATTTTTTATTTTTGTTAATTTTGTTACTTTTTTTCAAAATCTGCTTTTTTGGGGGTTTGCAATATGTCCTTCTTATGCCTAGACTTTATTCCTTTCTTCATATATATACACTTCAAGTAAACTTACTTTAAAGTCATTCCTTGGGCATGGCCATTTATCATGTTTGCTGATGCGCTCCTAGATCATTATATTTCTTTAAGAGCTGTGTGGACTGGGCCTTTTGCATGAACTAGTTTTTCACACTGGTGGTACAAATCCTGGCTTGCAGAGGCTTTCCCATGGGAATTTTCATAGTTGCTTCTATTAGGGCCACAAAGGAAATCTCAGGACCAATTTTTAAGTTTATATCTTGGTTCAAGGATTTTGCATCATGTAGACAGTTTAAGAATTCAGATCTCATACCGTCAGGCAGTGCAGTTTTGAGGATTCTATTTCTTGGGTCAGCGAGTGAAGTTTTCCTGATTCTACTTTGATGTACAGGAAAGACTGACTTTTTCTGAGTCCTGTGCTGAATGTGGAGATTTGGCCTCAATTGTCAGCCTCCATGGTGGCTTTAAAACCTCAATCTGCAAGACATGTATTTGGTTTAGTTACTCCTGTGGCCATACAGTTTCGACTAAAACTGAAATGTTTCTGGCACCTAGAGTTTCTCATTTGTGCCTTTGACCTTGGCTATGTATTTTGATTTTTAAAAGTTATAAACATTTTGTATTATTTCTGTGTGTTTTGAGAAGGAGGGGGGCTTCATGCATGAGCATAGTCTGCAATCTTGACCTGAAAGCCCTTCCACTTCTTTACTGGAAGCTCCCACATCACATGGGTTATACTCCAAACATGCACTTGTAAATTAGTAATTGTGAAGTCAGAATATATTTTTCCATACAAGGAGAATTGGTATGCTGATTTGATAAATGATAGTGCAAGCTTCACTGCTTAGGACAGGTAAGCCTCAAAGTCTGGGTGTTGTTAGGAGAGATCCAGGTAGCTATCTCAGCATGCATTCTCCATCATTCAAAATCTAGCTTTTGGGACTTCCTTGACAGTTTGGTGGTTAAGATTCTACACTTCCAATGCAGGGGCTGCGGGTCTGAGCTCAGCTGGTGGAACTAAGATCCCACATGCCACGTGTAATGGTTAAAAAAAAAAAAAAAAAAATCTAGTCTTGCAGTCTCAGAAATGCAATTTTCTTGGACACCAATTGTGGATTCACCTGTTAGGTAAGGACTCATTCCCATAGAACAGTCTGATTTGTCAAATCAGAATGCCAATTTTATAACATATCATGAGACTGGTAACTGCTGAAGGAATGAATGCTTAAGACCTCCTGGAGCATATTCTGTCCCTGGAGCTAATCTCTGTGGGAAGCCACGTAATAATCAGGAGTTTTCCTATGGAGCATGAAATCTAAGTAATGGGGTTTTTAATTATGTTATCTTGAAAGAGCCTCAGGACCTGACATATGCTGAATCCATGTCTGTAACAGGGGTCTTCCTTGTCAGTGAGACCATCACGTTCAAAGCCCATTTGACGAAGTGTCCTGTCCTCTGGACAGAGCTTGGGTGGCCACTGCCAGCGTTTGTTTTTCTGATTCTCTCTTTTCTACACTTTCAGGAATGACCATATTCTTTAGATTTAATAGTTTCAGTCCAGTCTTCGACCTGGGAGCCACTGTTTTAATGTGATTTTGCAAAGCTCTTCTCTAATTCACTCTGGACGATTTCATAGTTTAACTTTCAGTGTGTAATCTTATTTCTGGCTTTTGAAAAAAGTATTTATTCATTTGGCTCTGCCAAGTCTTAGTTGAAGCATTCTGGATCATTGATCTTTGATGTGGGATCATTTATTAGTTGTGGCACATGGGGTCTTTAGCTGTGGCATGTGAATTCTTAGTTGTAGCATGTGGGATCTAGTTCCCTGACCAGGGATTGAACTCGGGACCCCTCTGCATTGGGAGTGCAAAATCTTAGCTATTGGACCACAAGGGAAGTCTCTATTTCTGACTTCTTTGTAGTGTGAAGAAGACCCACTCACAGCCAATGCCCTTCCGTTCACAGCAATACTTATGACCATTATTTTTTCCCAACTTGGTATTAGAAAATTTTCCAAAATTACAGCAGAGTTGGAAGAACGTTGGGAACAAAGTTCAAGAACCACTTATATCTTTCACCTACGTTTCACATTGATATTGTGTATTGTGTTTGCTTTATGTGTATAAACTTAATTTTGTTTATTTTGATGAACATGAGATATAAGTTGTAGACGTCATGCAATATAACTAATCAATAAATCAGCGTACATTTCCAAGGAACAAACTACATTCCCTTACGTAACCACAGTATCATGATCATACCCAGGAAAATAAAATTAATTTATAATCCATATTGAAATTTCCCCAGTTATTCTAAGAAGATCTTTCCTACAATGACTATTCTTAGTCATCTTTTTGGGAGAAAATGCTTTCAGAGTTTGAGGTGGCAAGCACCTTAAGTTTGCACCCAACACAAGATAGGTATTATCTTCCTTCTCTGCTCCTCCCACTTCTATCTATTCTTTCAAGGGAAGAATCAGGCATGAAAAAATTATAAAAGAGCAAGAAGGGAAAGCTGATTTGTAGGTAAATGATAGAGTTATGGCTTATGATCTTATTGACTCTAGCAAACAATACATACTCATTGAGGTGTTTTCCAAATACATCCAGGGTTAAGCTTTTATATTCAGGCTTGCTACTGCTGCTTCTGTTTAGTCTCTAAGTCATGTCTGACTCTTTGTGACCCCATGGACTGTAACCCCACCAGACTCCTCAGCCCATGGGATTCTCCAGGCAAGAATACTGGAGTGGGTTGCCATTTCCTTTTCCAGAGTATATTCCCGAGCCAAGGATCAAACCTCCATCTTCTGCTTGGCAGGCGAATTCTTACCACTGCATTACCACTTAATAGCTGGGGCCATGGGAAATCAAAACCACACTGACTGGAGATCCCAAGGCTCCATCTGCTTCACTGTTGGGTGCTCTTCCCTGGCAAGAGTTCTTTTGCCCAGTGTGACCTGGCATCACTTCATGATGATGCCTGAAATCCTCTACCTTTAAAGAACTTAACAGGCTGGCTTGTGAGTATCTAAGGAAATACTCTGTGTGTCCTGGATCAAGGCTGGGAAGATTTCAGGGTGCCCCTGGAGCAGCACTTGTCTTCAGATGCCAGCCTTGGCTCTTAGGCAGCTGGTAGACAGCTCTTCTTTAAAAAGAGCTTCACTGTGAACTCTGCATATCTTTTGACCTGGTTTGTTCGAAGCCCGGAAAATGTGAAGAGGCTCTTAACCGGCCCTGTGCTCTAAGGACACATGCAGGTCCTGCGCCCCCAGTGGGGCAGGGCTGTATTCTGGTTCAGCGAGGATGGAGACCACTTGCCTACACAGAGCTCAACGATCTGAACTGAAATGAGACTACCTGTGTGTCAACATGAGTTTGTTAAATTGTTCCAGGAATGTCTTGCCCAGAAAGATGAGCCTGTAAACCAATAGATAACTTCACTGCTTGGATCAGAAAATTTCTCAAAGCCACTTTGTTCAGGCAATCGTTTGCTCATCTGGGCAAATAGCGCCATGATCTGACAATGGTATACTTATCCAGACTTGCTTCAAGAACCTCATCTTGCTGTATTCATCAATCCTAAAGTGTTACAACATGAAATTTTTCCTCTGTCAGTCAGATCTGGGCACTCATGGCCACCGTCAGGCCAGGTATATTAACTGACCCCTACCCCATCTTCCCTGTAGCACTTGAACTTCTCCCAGTCGTCCCATTGAGTCAACTGATTATGCAGACTTCCCCACAATCCCATGGACATGGTTTTTGTGTGACCTGTTGGGTAAGCAGCAATATTTGTGATTGTGTGATTGTGTATGAATCATGCCAAAAAGGATATGATGGTTTGAAACAATTGAGTGTGTTCTGAGAATTTTAAAACTAAAATCTTTGGATTTTTGCAAAGTATAAAATTAAAGTCATCATTTTTGAATTCCACACAGGAAGCACAAAAGCGTTTACAAGAATCGTACAGCTAGAGACCTGCTTTTGACAAAATTTCCTGAACTCTTCCAAAATGGTATTTACATGGGACAATGATATATTTTTTCTAGAAGCTCTGTTATTACTCTCATGAGATGTTTTATCTAAGACAAATGTGACTCTGTTTACAAAGAAGAATATACATAAGTAAAAAAAAATAGTTAAGATTTTTCTCACGAATGTATTGTTTCTGTTGAACAAAATAGGTCACGGCAGGCAGTTATAGTTGGTTATAATGTAAATTTCTTCAGAGTAGTGTGTCACTTGCAAAAATGGTTATGAATTCTTCTCATCACTGCATCCACATTCTCNGTAAAAAAAATTAGTTAAGATTTTTCTCACGAATGGATTGTTTCTGTTGAACAAAATAGGTCACGGCAGGCAGTTATAGTTGGTTATAATGTAAATTTCTTCAGAGTAGTGTGTCACTTGCAAAAATGGTTATGAATTCTTCTCATCACTGCATCCACATTCTCCCCACATGGAATCTGTGATTCTCTTTGGCCAACGAAATGTTGGCAAATGAGATGCAAACAGAGGCTTGAAAAGTGTGTTCATATCTCTGGATAAACTACAACCACCACCATGTGAAAAAGCTAACCGACAGGTTAGCCTGTTAGATGATGAGACACACATGGTACCGTTACCCTTATCACTCATGCTGACAGCCAGCCGAACCATCAGACAGGACAGTGATGTCACTATGGACCAGTCAATCTCAGAGGTATGAGCAACCTTAACCAAAGAGCAGCTGGAGAACCTTTCCTTGATGCCTTCCTGGAACTTAGATGTGATATGGGAGGCAGAGTAGCCATACTGTATCCATGAGGCAAGAAGCATTCACTAAGGGACNCGATCTCAGAGGTATGAGCAACCGTAACCAAAGAGCAGCTGGAGAACCTTTCCTTGATGCCTTCCTGGAAACTTAGATGTGATATGGGAGGCAGAGCAGCCATACTGTATCCACGGGGCAAGAAGCATTCACTAAGGGTCAGCTGAGCAGAAAGATAAGCAGAAACTAGGGTCTCTGATGGCATCATGGAGCTATAGCATTAGCCTTGGAAACCCTACTTCTGGACTTTGTGTCATATGAGAAAAAGAAAATATGATTTTGTTCCGCCAGGGTATGTAGGTTGGGTTTCTATTATGATATTTCTATCTGAAAAACTGGTGAATTAAAAATAGTTTTCTCTGCAGAAGCTTCTGTAAGAGCTCTNCATTAGCCTTGGAAACCCTACTTCTGGACTTTGTGTCATATGAGAAAAAGAAAATATGATTTTGTTCCGCCAGGGTATGTAGGTTGGGTTTCTATTATGATATTTCTATCTGAAAAACTGGTGAATTAAAAATAGTTTTCTCTGCAGAAGCTTCTGTAAGAGCTCTTCTCTACCTCCATGCTCACCAATTCTGACAAAGTGAAGAAAAGTGGGGGAGCTGTGGATTAACAACAGGCAGGAGGGCTTTCTGGATTGACCAGTAAAATTGGAAGGGCTTTCCAGATTGAGCATGAGGTCAGTTACCAGAAAGTGGGTTTAGTTCAGTTCAGTTACTCAGTCATGTCCGACTCTTTGCTACCCCATGAATCACAGCACGCCAGGCCTCCCTGTCCATCACCATCTCCTGGAGTTCACTCAGACTCACATCCATCGAGTCAGTGATGCCATCCAGCCATCTCATCCTCAGTCGTCCCCTTCTCCTCCTGCCCCCAATCCCTCCCAGCATCAGAGTCTTTTCCAATGAGTCAACTCTTCGCATGAGGTGGCCAAAGTACTGGAGTTTCAGCTTTAGCATCATTCGTTCCAAAGAAATCCCAGGGCTGATCTCCTTCAGAATGGACTGGTTGGATCTCCGTTACTTACCCTGGAAACCAAAGTAAAATAAGGCCAGAAGCTGCTAAGGCCAGGAGGTGTGGAGCAGGAAGCAGAGGAGGAAGAGAACAATGGATGGGCGTGTGAGAGGATGGTGTCTGGGAAACACCTGGGACAGGTATAATAAAGGTCAAGATCATCTTAACTGTGGGAAAGACAGTACGGTAAGTGGGGACTTGGCAGACTGAAAGGCAGGAGTCGAGGCCAGATTCCCGACTCTGGTTCGTAGAGTTGAAATGGCCGAGTTCCTGGCCTGCGGAAGGGGTACTCGGCTGCCTCAAGACTGCTCCTGGGAAAACAGCTGGAGTGAAATACCTCCTCCGTGCTCCCTGTCAGCTTGGATTCCAGAACACACGTTTCCCAAACACCTGAGCTTCTGGCTTTGCCTCCGGCTCCTTCTTCCCTCCTCCACTTCGCTGTGCCCAGGTCCCCTCCATCTGCATTTGGCTTCCCAAAATACAGCCGCCCTTCACCGCTGGGCCTCTGTGATTTACAGCCTCTGAGCATCACTGCGGAGCAAATAAGACATTCTTCATTTTCACACCTGACACAAGAGGAGCAGCAAAGTCAGTCTCCGAAGTCAGACTCGAGGGCCTCTTGATTAAGAGTTAAATTGCAGATGTGATTTACTCAATTTGAGCGTGGGGAAAACAAGGGATGTGGAAGATAATGTGATTGGCAAACTCATGTTTCCATGTCTCGGGAGAGCGGAGCAACACGTGCAACTCTCGTGGAGGCTGTGCGGGGTCTGAACTTGGGCGTGGCCGGGGGAGGAGCATCTCTGTGACTGATGGACTCACTTGGGTATGNTAATGTGATTGGCAAACTCATGTTTCCATGTCTCGGGAGAGCGGAGCAACACGTGCAACTCTCGTGGAGGCTGTGCGGGGTCTGAACTTGGGCGTGGCCGGGGGAGGAGCATCTCTGTGACTGATGGACTCACTTGGGTATGTTTCGGGGAAGGATGAGTTGGGGAACTCTCCTGATGTTAGGAGAGGATAAGTCATGTTAGCAGGATAAGCGGCGAAGGAAATGGCAACCTACTCCAGTATTCTTGCCTGGAGAATCCTGTGGACAGAGGAGCCTGCTGGGCTGCTGTCCATGGGGTCGCACAGAGTCGGACATGACTGGAGCGACTTAGTATGCATACATGCATGGGAGAAGCAAATGGCAACCCACTCCAGTATTCTTGCCTGGAGGATCCCAGGGACAGAGGAGCCTGGTGGGCATCTATGGGGTCGCACAGAGTCGGACACGACTGAAGAACTTAACAGCAGCAGCAGCAGGATAAGGGGTGTGATCAGAAGTATGAGTTGGGGGACATCTTGAAAGGAACAGGAATTCAGAGACAAGAATTCTGGTGTTGACTTTGTCACATGTTGTGGGAGTCTCATGCCAGGACATATGAATGGGTCTCAGCTTCTTTAAAAATGAATCTCTGGTAACTCAGACAGTAAAGAATCTGCCTTCCAATGCAGGAGATGACATGAAAGGTTCGATCCCTGGGTTGGAAAGATTCTCTGGAGGAGGAAATGGCAACCCACTCTGGTATTCTTGCCTAGAAAACCCCATGGACAGAGAAACCTGGTGGGCTACAGTCCAGGGGGGTGGAAAGAGTCAGACATGACTGAGCAACTAGCACTTTCTAACACTTTCAGCTTCTTTACCTAAAAATGGATCAGGACTAAATTACACAAAGGTCCTTTGGACTGACTTATGCGAGAGTGAGAGGTGAAGAAAGAGGTCTAGTGAGTTTAGAAAATATTTTTGATCAATTTTACCATGAAGAGCAGCTGAGAACAAACCAGGAACTGGAGGGCAATGTAGAGTCAGGATAAGATATCTTTACAATGGGAGATAATAGAACACTTTATAGAAAGATAAAGGATCACTGTAGTAATAAAGTCCTGGAGTGATGAAGGGGAGAGAATGTACAGCTCAAGTGGCCTTTGATAGGATCAAGGATGATTCATCTCTCCTGTAACTGGATGGGAGGCAGAGTATTTGGACACAAATGCCAAGTAGACGGCTGGATTTGATAACGGGAGAAGGAAGTTGTTTTCTCATCTGATAGTTCCTATTTTCTCAAAGGATCACAAGATGATGCTGGCAGCCCAGGTGGTAGGGAGGTATTTGTGGGGGTTGACAAGGAAGAAGTCATGATAGCATCTCAGAAAGTAAGCAAGTGAAATGACTGGGGCCCTAGGGCTGGTTGTTGGTGAGATGAGTGAATGAGTGAAAGTCACTCAGTCGTATCTGAGTGTTTGCAACCCCATGGACTGTAGCCCAGCAGGCTGCTCTGTCCATGGGATTCTTCAGGCAAGAATACTGGACTGGGGTGCCATTTCCTTCTTCAGGGGATTTTCCTGATCCAGAGATGGAATCCAGGTTCCTATGCGTTGCAAGTGGATTCTTTACTGTCTGAGCCACCAGGGAATTCCCTATTGGTTTGAGGTAAATGGTCACAAATTGAAAGGGAGACTAGTTAGCATGATTGTGGGATTTCTGAAAAGTTATGACCAACCTAGATAGTATATTCAAAAGCAGAGACATTACTTTGCCGACTAAGGTCCATCTAGTCAAGGCTATAGTTTTTCCTGTGGTCATGTATGGATGCGAGAGTTGGACTGTGAAGAAGGCTGAGCGCCGAAGAATTGATGCTTTTGAACTGTGGTGTTGGAGAAGACTCTTGAGAGTCCCTTGGACTGCAAGGAGATCCAACCAGTCCATTCTGAAGGAGATCAGCCCTGGGATTTCTTTGGAAGGAATGATGCTGAAGGTGAAACTCCAGTACTTTGGCCACCTCATGTGAAGAGTTGACTCATTGGAAAAGACTCTGATGCTGGGAGGGACTGGGGGCAGGAGGAGAAGGGGACGACCGAGGATGAGATGGCTGGATGGCATCACTGACTCGATGGACGTGAGTCTGAGTGAACTCCAGGAGATGGTGATGAACAGGGAGGCCTGGCGTGCTGCGATTCATAGGGTAGCAAAGAGTTGGACACGACTGAGCGACTGAACTGAACTGAAATGATCTGCTTTCTGAGTGCAGGCAGATGAGACCTGAGAGTGAAGCATCTTGAGAGACAGTGTTTGTAAAGAGGTCTTTAGAGTAGTGGACACACAGAATCTCAATTGTGTAAAGAGGAAAGTGAAAACTTGAGATCATGAAAAGATGTTGGAATTAATGAATTTAATGGACTTAATAAAATTGGTGGACTGGCGTTATGAAGGAAGTGTGCTAGAAGGTGGTGAGGAAAGCACATCTTTGTACAGGATTTGAACTCCTTTCTTCGTGATTTGTTTTGCATGTTGAAGATGGATTCTTGTGAGCCTCAGGACGCTGGTCCAGTCCACGCCCCTTCTTTCTCCTCAGTTTTACCGTCTTCGTGAACTTCTGGTGCATAAGTGAACAAGGGGGCCGATTGCTGTAGCTCATTCTCACTATTGCAAGTCGAAGTCAGATCCCATGTCCTATTTACCAAATGTGGTAGTGTCTTAACCACTGGAGCAGCAGGGAAGTCCATCCCTACGTATATGTGTTTTTGCTGCACCCGTGCTCAGTCATGTCTGCCTCTTTTAGAGCCTCTGGGCTCTAGTCTGTCAGGCTCCTCTGTTCATGGGATTTTCCAGGCAAGGATACTGGAGTGGGTTGCCATTTCCTCCTCCAGGGGATCTTCCTGACCCAGGGATTGAGCTGGTGTCTCCTGCGTCCCTGCATTTGCAGGCGGATTCTTTACCACTGTGCCGCCTGGGAAGCCCATATGTGTTTTTAGAAGGCTTATCTTTGTTGGATTAAGTGGAGAATCAGTGGTTTTCTTGTTCTTTCTTTGATTTCCTAGTCTGTACCACTGATTGGTGAGGGGTGTGTGTTGGCTGCTGATAATCCAAGCCTGGTGTAGGTAGAGATGGGCCCATTTTAGGTAAGCAAGTGGCGTCATCCCCCTCGCCCCCCAGCCCACAAAGAACCCAAGATCTAAACAACAACCCTGAAAGGAAGGGCATTAGGGCACATAGGTTGCTGCCATTACACAGATGAGGTCACAGTCCCGGAAAGGTTAATACCTGCCCTGTCTTAGGAAGAACACCACTATTGACTGTTACTGAAGACTGAAACCTTGAAGTCATCCTCGGTTTCTGGCATCTCTTTCACTGTCCTCCAAAAATCAGTCACTGTCTTGAATGAATAAATGAGTGAATGAATGAGCTATACAACTTCAGTTTAGATTTTGTTGAGGTGGATAAAATATTACTATCTCACTTCTTTCCATTCCCACTGCCAAATGAGAGACTAATTCACTTTAATAATTATACAGAGCTAAATAAATGTTTCAGGATGAGCATGTATGTTTATTTCATAAATTGCTTATAAACTTAAAAGTATTTTAATTACACTTGATAATGTATCACAAGTTATTTAAACAGCATGAATTCATGGGCAGCACATCATTCACTGTGTGAGTAATTTGGAGGTTATTATCTATATGTATATTGGTTCTTTCTACTCAAAAATACTACATACACATCTTAAATTTTAATTATTATAAAAAAGATACCAAAACATTGTCAATATAAATATGCCTGATTAACCAGTACAGGGTTAAGTAAATAATCTGAAGCAAACTAAATTGATAATTATGGACTAATTATGAAATTGTAATTTAAGTAGCAGCAACTGAAAATCATGATTAATTCAAGGCAGTGTTGAGGACACATTCACACGGATGTCCTTTCAGAAAATTGTTGAGTTGGAGGGAATTTATGGATCGTAAACTCTGTATGTCTGTGTATGCTCTATTTTCCAAAATGGACACTGCAATATTTCTGGTCCCTTGAACCTTGTGATCACCTTGATCAATAGAATTTGGGAGAAATGATATTATGGGTCCTTGAAGACTAGGTCATAAAAGGCGATGTGAGCCTCTCTCTCAGAATTCTTGCCATTAGCGCATTAAGCCACTGAGTTTTAGAGTAATTTGGAACACATACACATCTAGAAGCTTGGCAGGTATGACCTGGTTCCGATGACAAAATCTCCCAATAGAGAACTGAATTAGAATCTCTGGAAACTGTCAATAATGCACTAATTTTTAGTTTATGACTTGGATCAATCATAAAAATTCTCTTCAGAGTTCCACATCCAGGAAGTAGGCTTCATATACACATAAAAATGAATGAATATGGAATCGAAAGCTGTTTTCCAGTAAAAAGCATGGTGCTGTATGTGTGTGCACTTAGTCATGTCTGACTCTTTGTGATCCCATGGTCTGTAGCCAGCCAGGCTCCTCTGTCCATGGGATTTGCCAGGCAAGAGTACTTGGAGTAGGTTGTCATTTCCTCTTCCAAGAGATCTTGCCGACTCAGGGATCAAACTCACAGTCTCTTGCATCTCCTGCATTGGCAGGCAGATTCTTTACACGAGCACTACCTGGGAAACCCACCATGGGGACTTATAATTTTTCCATCTGCTCATAATTCCTTAAGAATCCTATGGACCACTAGTACGATATGGACAATTCATTGTGAAATGGCAATTAATATAGATAACTCTCAAATCAAGACCCCTATCTCTGGCCTCTACTAAGATCTCTCTTCATGAATCTCAATAATCACTCCTTACCCATAGTTTCCATTATGTTTATTTGTTTTATCAGAAAACAATCTCAGACTTACAGGAAAGTACTGGGAATAAAGATTAGAAATTCCCATGGAGCCATTGCTGTAATTATACAGATTAGTGTTTAACCAACTTTATTGCATGTTTGAAATATCTTTCAAGAGCTAACATTAAAGGTATAGTTCAAGCCTTCTTTGAGCCCTTCTGACCTCATTTCCTCTGTATTTCATCAGAGCTGTGGACTATTCTGAAATTTCTCTGTTTCCCTTTCATTTAAGGGCCTCCCAGGTGGTGCTAGGGGTAAAGAATTTGCTTGCCAATGCAGGAGACATAAGGGTTGATCCCTGGGTCAGAAAGATTCCCTGGAGGAGGGCAGTGGCAACCTACCCCAGTATTCTTGCCTGGAGAATCCCATGGACAGAGGAGCCTGGTGGGCTACAGTCCATTGGGTCGCAAAGAGTTGGACAGTGACTGAAGTGGCTTAGCACGCATGCAAACTTTCTTTCACTTCCCTCAGAAGGTAGATGGAACTCATCCATTTTCTCTTAAAGGAAGAGACAGTTTTTTTGAATCTTTAGACTAAATGCACAGTTCAGTTTTAACTCCCTGCTTTTCTCAGTCCTGAACACTTATTCTCAGCCCCCATGGAGGAATTAGAACTCAAGGCATTGGGCCTTATATTCTGGGCAAGAAACCAGTGGCTCCTTGTAGAGTCAGCTTGATTTTCCATTCTATTTTTAATTTTTCTCAAGGCGTTTAGCAGTTGAAGCTTTTACCTCTTTAGTTTTGAACCCACCTCTGCATTATGTATTTTTTCATGATATTGCATGCAAAATTTCTATTTGTTTTGGCAAGGGTGGGGCTGGCTTGTATCAGCTCAGCACATATAACACCACAAGCCATCCCTGCCATGTTTTATATTTGTATGTTTGTATTGGCACCACCATGTTAATCGCCAGCTAATTGGAAAGAAAGCCTGAAGCTTTCACAAAAGTTAAAATAAAACCAACCAACCAAGAAAAAAAAAATGTTCACACCAGTTTGTTGGTTAAGATAATTGAGTTGATAGATCTGAGCATCCTGGGTGATATATCGTGCCCTTGTTTTTGCATCAAATGTTCCTGAATCTAAATCTTGGCTTGGCTATTTACTAGTAGCATAATTTTATTACCTCTCTGAAACTCACCTTCCTAATCTATCGAATGAAGATAACATTTACCTCCTGTGTTTTCAGTAAGAATTAAAAAAGATTTATATGTGTAAAAGTTCTCAGAGTACTTTTATATTTATGTTATTTTTATTTACTTAGCAAACTCACCCATTCATCTCAGTTTTTTTGAACTATGATACCTTTCTATGGTAAGTCTCCTACATATGAACCTTCAAGTTTCAAACTTCCAAATATGCAAACGTGCCTATGTATGCCAACCATTGTACTGTACTACTGTATTCTTCAAGGTATTATACTGTAAGATTAAAAATGTTTTCTTTATTTTTGTGTATTTGTTTTTATGTACATATTATTTGTGTGAAAAGTATAAACCTATTATGAAAAGGGTAGTGAAAGTGAAGTCGCTCAGTCGTGTCCAACTCTTTGCGACCCCGTGGACTGTAACCTACCAGGCTCCTCCATCCATGGGATTCTCCAGGCAAGAATACTGGAGTGGGGTGCAATTTTCTTCTCCAGGGGATCTTCCCAACCCAGGAATGAACCCGGGTCTCCCGCCTTGCAGGCAGACGCTTTAACCTCTGAGCCACCAGGGAAGCTCCATAAACCTATTATAGTACAGTATATATAGCTGATTGTGTTAGCTGGGTACCTAGGATAACTTTGTTGGACTTACGAACAAATTGGACTTATGAACGTGCTCTTGGAGTGGAACTCATTGTGTGTCCTGGATTTACTGTATCTCTGTCTCTATCATTGCCATCTCTTTCCCCATACAGAGTCCTTATCCATAACCAGTGCCTGCGTAGCACTGATTCTCCTGGTTGCAATTGTTGTTCAGTTGCTAAGTCATGTCCAACTCTTTGTGACTCCATGGCCTGTGGTGTGCCAGGCTCCTCTGTCCTCAGTATCTCTCAGAATTTGCTCAAATTCACATTCGTTGGGTTGGTGATGCTCTCTGTCCATCACCGACTTTTGCCTGCAGCCTTTCCCAGCAGCAGGGTCTTTTCCCTGATGGTTTCAATAATAAACACTGAAAAGACACATGGAAGACCCCGTCCTTGCAAATGCCTGCTGCAGAGGATGCATCTTGTGTTCAACTTTGCATCCTCTTAGCCAGCAGTTTGGCTTGACTGTTGCTGTGGTAACCAGCTACCCGCAGATATAGCTTGGCAACATCTCTTTTCAGCTGTACCAGGCATCTCTTGCCATCTTCCCTCACTTGGGATGCCAGGCAGCCATCCTGACACATGCACCTGGAATATCCTGGAAGCATGAGGGAACAAACACCCCTGGGGCCACCAATCCTCAACCACTGGGGGATACGAGCTGGTGCTTACATACAACCCTGTTCCATCCTAGGAAAATCTATTTTGAGGGGTCATCTACCTGGCTGTGTTCTGGAGCTCAGAGCTCTAGTTTCTTGCAGTTTGATGGTTAATCTGCTTAATCACACAGCCATGGATTAGCTTTGCTCCCCCTAAGTTCACCATCTCCATGTTTTACTCCTGTTTCTTGGGATTACTTTTCAAAATTAAACTCCTGGACCTAAGCCTTGCCTCTGGCTCTGGCGTTTAGAAGAGTAGAGGGTAAATCACCTGGATAAGCTCATTAAGAGCCTAGATTTTCCACATGAGAAGGTGAGAGCTCAACTCTATCAGAGATGTAAGTACTAAGATTTAAGTTTGAGGACATTTGTGTCGATGAGCTTAGGCCCCAAGGCCCCAAGGCCTTTTGGGTGGCAGAAATCTTTATAATTTACACCATGAAGTGAAGTGTTAGTTGCTCAGTCGTGTCCAACTCTTTGTGACTCCATGGTCTGTAGCCCACTAGGGTCCTCAGTCCATGGGATTCTCCAGGCAAGAATACTGGAGTGGGTTGCCATTCCTTTCTCAGGGGATCTTCCCGACCCAGGCGTCAAACCCAGGTCTCCTGTATTACAGGCAGATTCTTTACCGTCTGAGTCCCCAGGAAAACCCAATTTACATCATATCCTTCCCCAAAGGGGATAGTCAGAGGACAGTTAAAAATCATCTAAATTCCAGAAGCTTACAACCAGTGCCAGATATAAAGGCTGAAATTTGCTAGGCTGAGTGCAGACAGCTCCCCAGTGATTGGAACTAGATAACCAGGGAAACCTTGAGAAGAAAAGCCTTAAACAGACAATAGTGGGGTGTCTCCAAATATGCTAAAAATTAAGAATGTATTTTTCCCTAACTCTCTCCTGTCCTGTTCTTGGGATGATAGACATAATTTCAACTCCATACTCAATGTGCCATATGCTCAGTTGTGTCCAACTCTTTTTGGCTCCGTGGACTACAGCCCGCCAAGCTCCTCTTTCCATGGAATTCTGCAGCAAGAATACTGGAGTGGATAGCCATTTCATTCTCCAGGGAATCTTCCCGACCCAGAGATCAAATCCACATCTCCTTTGTCTCCTGCATTGCAGGCGGATTCTTTACCTGCTGAGCCATCAGCGAAGCCCTGACTTTAATTCCCATGATTAGAAGGTCAATCTGAAATCCAGCCAGAGCTGACTTTTTCACTCATTTCTTGCTTGCAGATAATTGGAGGAGAGATTGTATCACTTATTTGGATGGGCAATGAGTAGGGGGTTAGGACCTTCATGGTTGTGGTCCCCATAAAGAAGCTGGTTGTAATTNTCAATCTGAAATCCAGCCAGAGCTGACTTTTTCACTCATTTCTTGCTTGCAGATAATTGGAGGAGAGATTGTATCACTTATTTGGATGGGCAATGAGTAGGGGGTTAGGACCTTCATGGTTGTGGTCCCCATAAAAAAGCTGGTTGTAATTGCCAGCGTCAGAAATGGGACATCTGAATGATATTTCTCCAGCAGAAAGCCAGCTTCTGATTTTTTTTTTTCCCCCTGGTGTGCTTTTGGAGGTCAGATGCCAGATGTACAATGAATATTCAAGAGAGCTAGGACCTGGGCAGTTCCTGGAGCCTCTGACTGTCAGCTTGGCTACGGCTGATTCATGCCTTGCTCTTAAAACAGTCTGTACTTGGGGCCAAAAGTAACACCTCTCCTCTTTCAGTGCCAGGTGGGTGGAATTTACCTTGGGCAAAAAAATATACAGATGAAAAGTCAATCTACAAGAACTGGAGGGGAGGAAATAGGTCAAATACTGACCTATTTGAATAAGCCCTCCATTTACAGGCCCCTGAATGGATGTAAAGTTGAGCCGACTGTTTAGAAAAGGGCAAAGTGACCAGACACGAGAACTTGGAGAGGTGAAGACAGCTCTAGGGAACAAACAAAGCCTTGGTGTTTTGAAAACCCATGTCAGTGAAAATGAGATCAGAGCATAAGGAATAGAAGTGGCGTTCAAAGCAAGGGCAGAATGAAACAGTTCTGAGAAAGACCTACATCTGCAGATCAGAAGTACCTCGCAGGCCCCAGGCGAAAAGAATAAAAACAGATCAACACCTAGAAAATAGCCCGGCAAAATTCCTGAACTCCAAGGACGAAGAAATGATTGCCGCCGCAGACTCCAGAGAGCAAGCAAATGATAAAAAGAGTCAAGGTCAAGCTTCCTTTCTGCAGCATTAAATAGGAGACAGCACGGAGCAAATGAAGCCAGAGTTCTAAGGGCAAAAGGAGTCATGGTAGGCGATGATGCCCTGTGTGAAGTCCCAAGGGAGGCATGCTCAGATAGGCAATAGCTCAGGGATGCTGCCACCCACCTCTCTGTGCTCAGAAAGCTCACCCAGCCACCCAGAGCACGTGTCGTGATAAAGGATCTGCAGATCACTGAGTTGGGCACAGAGAAAAAGGGACTTCCCTGCTGGTCCAGTGGTTGAGAATCCGATTTCCAATGCAGGGGATGCAGGTTCGATCCCTGGTTGGGGAACTAAGATCCTGCATGCCATGGGGCAGCCAATCCTGCACGCCACAGCTGCTGAGCCCGTGTGCCCCAACAAGAGAGAAGCCCCCGCCCGGCAAGAAAGATCCTGAGCGTCATTAAGGGGCTGATGTACCGCTTAGTACCACTAACTGAGATCTGGCACAGCCGAAAATAAATAAATGTTAAAAAAAAAAAAAATAAAACGACAGCCTCGAAGTCTTTCAAACACAAGAACAGAGTTTGAATCACCATTATAAATATTTTTTTGAAAGCTGAATGTAAATGTCATCATTCATTCTGCAAAGAAATGATGTTAAAGATAAGCTGGGTCAAAAGTTTCAGATTGTGCCCATGAAAACTATAAAGTAGGAAAAAAAAACAAAAAACAAACCATGAAGTAGGGACATAGTGCTAATTTCCCCGGGGGGAAAGGGGGTTCCCCATGGCTCCAGATGATGACGATATTTCCACTACTTCCATTTGGGTTCTCCTTGGTTATTGGCCAAGGGTCTTGCTCTTTGCTCCCATCTCTCCACATAGCGATTCTGAGAGCCTTCCCTTCTGCTGGGGGACATTGCTGGGTCTCCCTGCAAGAGTCTGGGACTGTTGCCGGGGGGGTGTCTTCCGTGGAGTGGTTGAGGTTGAGTCGTGTGTGTAGTGAGGGCCACGCATCAGTGACAGTCTTGACCCTCTGTATCGTGGACTTCTGCTAAGAAAGGTCCCACCTTCCATCGCTTTCTGCCGTCTTCCTTCTATTCTCAGATACTTCTTACCCTACCCTACTCCAGGTCCAGTTTTCTCTAGACTCTGGAAGGGGAGAAACTGAATTTATAATCCATCTTCTTCCTTTGGCCCTTCGAATCTATGTTCTCCTTTCATGACTGGCTTCAGAGGATGCTCTTCGAGGTAAAAGCAAGAGAAGGGAGGGGAGGATATTTATAGAGAAGAAACAGATTCACAATTTGGAAGAGAACCCAATCACACTGGTTTCTATAACCTGTGTAACACAACACACCCACAACACAGTGTACAGAGAAAGATGCATGATTTCATGGTTGTTCACAAGACAGACACTGTATACCCAATGCCTGGGCCAAGTGTCCAGAAGGACCTTTGGGCCTCTCCTAACTTCCCAGTTACTACCTCTCTTCCTTCTCCCCAAAGGAAGCCACCACCCTGACTATTGTTTGGAATCACTTACTTGCTTTTCTTCACAATTTCACTACCTAAACCTGCATTCCCCAACACTCTAGTTGGATCTGGTCTCCTTTCTGGAAAATATTTCATTTATGTATTTATTTATTTGGCTGTGTCTTAGCTGTAGCAATGCAGGATCTTTGATCTTCACTGCAGTATGTGGGATCTAGTTCTTTATCCAGGGGTTGAACCCCGGCCTCCTGAATTGGGAGCATGGAATCTTAGCCCCTGGATCACCAGGGAGGTCTGTTGTCTCCTTTTTTGAATGTAACATGACTGAAGTCACAGAGGGTGTGTTTATTTGTGGGCCCAGCTTCTTTTGCTCCCTGTGATGCTGGGCGGTCCTTTTATGCTGCTGCCTGTAGCTGCGGTCTGTCTGCCTGTGTAGCCATACAGCTCTCCACGGCTGGAGAGCACCATCCTGTAGATACCCGCTCACTCAGCTGCTGATAGGCATTTGGGCTGTGTCCAGTGTTAAGCTATTATAGCAAGGTTGCTGTGAACATCACTGCCGCTGCCTCGTGGTACCCCTGTACACGGTACATTTCTGCCGAGTGTCGCTTAAATCAACAGCGAGGCACGCCATGCTGCTTTATCAGCCTCACTTTCTCCATGAGCTGTTGATTTGAGGATGTGTATTTTAGCCCTGGTACCTATATACTGATGTATGAATGCTTGAGTGACATTGTTACAGAACATAAAAAGGCCTTTTAAATTACACTGCCAGTAAAGGTTGAAATGATAGTCTGAGAGCCACTGAGCTCCCAGGAAAAGCTATCATGGATACACAGCGTGGCTGGGAGGTACCTAGCCCGGAAAGCTGGGGGTGTTGCTGTGTTCCAGCTGGCATCCTTGCTCTCCAAGCAACAGCCTGCACACACACACACCCATCCTGGCTCATCAGCTTTGAACTTAGGCAATTCTTGATGAAAAATTTTTTCAATTTTGTGGCTGGTATTATTTATAAGATGGTACATAAAGTGAGGCTTTATTAATATTATAAAACATTATTTCAAGACTGAATAATTCAAAAGCACATAAAAAGCAGATTCACCATACCACTGAATGGCTCCTTCCTCAGCCACAAAAATAGCCAGCAAAAGCTTTAAAATTGCTGTTTGGAAAAGACTCAATTAAATTTGGATCTAAGGGCCATTCTGGGCCCCTGTCTCTTTTGGAGAACTTGTGGGAAAAGAGAAATGGAGGAGATTTTATTCTCTTAAATATATATTGAACATATAAATATAAATAATAAAAATATACACCATATATTTATACGTAGATAAATATAAATACAATATTGGAAGGAATATACCCAAATGCTATTAGAAGTGGGAAAAGAGAAATGGAGATGATTTTATTCTCTTAAATATATATTGAGTGTATAAATATAAGTAATAAGATATACACCATCTGCTTATATGTAAATAAATTAGTACAGTGTTGGAAGGACTATACCAAAATTCTTATCTGCAGTGGTTTTTTGGGGGGAAAGGTGGTATTATGGATAACTTTCTACTGTACTCCTAAATTTTTGTATTAAGTACACTGACTTTTCCAACTAAGGAAGACTTTAAAAATATTGTTTGAAACAATGAAGTCATAAGAAGCCATATAAAAAATGAGAGGATATAATTCAGCTAGGAATACGAGGCTCTGAATTTTACTCTACGCTTTTTGCCAGCCGAGGCCAGATGGAAATCTTAAGTAATGTGTCAGCCTTATCATCTGATAGAAAGAAGCAAATCAGGCTTCTAGGAAGCACCAACTTTTATCCTGATCATTTGCTATAAACTATAACAGGAATTTTTCAGGCCAATAGATCATTTTCTCAGGGATGCTGAAAAGCTAATTGACGGTGTCTTTGAGAGCAATATTTCTTCTTCTCTCAGACACTGACTCTCAGACCCAAAGGCCATGACATTAAATTCCTGTTGAGGGAAAGTGTTTTGATGGATGTCAGTTGTTAAGTAGTAAGGTTTGCTTTCTTTCTGAGTCCTGTCTTGAGTGAAAGATGGAACTGGGGAATGTGTGGGGCTGATTGGCATGTGGCTAAGTCTAATAGGTTGTAAGATTTTGTCAAAATATCTGCTGCCCCCTCTTCAGTAGGTCCACCTCATGGGATTACATCCCATGGTAATCCCCACTCCCAAATGAGAGAACATGTCCCACACCACTGGCTGCAGGCCTGGCCATGTTACCTGTTAAGGGCAGTGCAATACGAGTAAAAGTGGTGTGTCGTCTCCAGCAGAGCCTTTAACGAACACTGCCAGTTTCCATCCCCGTTCTACTTCTGCAATAAAATCACTGTGTCAAGAGAGGGTCCACATTATCTCCCTGAAGCCTGGGATGAATAAACTGAGGGTCAGGGGAGCAGCCAACCCACAAAGGACAAGGAGGACAAGCAAGAAGGAAAGCCCTGTTGTTGAAAGCCCCTGAGCCCGAGAGGCGTCTCATGACTACAGCCACCTAGCAAAAGCTGGTGAACACCTGAGACTTCTTTTCTTGAGTGTTGAGCAGCTCACTGGCCTCCTCTGGGGTTTCTTACTCTTGTGGAGGGTGAAGAAGTGGAGCAGACACCAACTCCCTGTGAATCTGGGAGGACGTCCATGCTGTCCACGTCAGCAATGGAAGGTACACTTTCTGTAACTTCTTCAGAAAACTGGGATCTCAGCTTAGACATCACTTCCTCTGGGTAGCTTTCTACATCCCACCGCCAAATATGGATTAAATGTCCATCCACTCTCCTGCGTCTCCTCTGTTACTATGCATTTGTCACCTTGTACTGTAATCGCCTGTTTCCTTGTCTCTCTCCTTTTCTTATGCAGTCTGTGAAGGCAATGATCATATTCTTATGGGATGACTTGTGTTTCCTCAAAGATTCATATATTCTAACCCCCAGTACCTCTGAATGTAATCATATTTGGCAGTAGAGTATTTCAAAAAGTAATTAACTTAACATGAGGTCATTAGGATGGTCTCTACTCCAATATACCTGGAGTCCTCATTAGAAGAGGAGATTTGGACACAGAAGCATACAGAAGGAAGATGATATGAAAGCACAGGGAAAAGATGACTGTCAACAAGCCAAGGAGAGAGGCCTGGTGCATAGCCTACCCTCACTGGTCTCAGAAGGACCAACCCTGCTGATGCCCTGATTTTGGACTTCCAGCCTCTAGTCTGCGAGTTAATGAATTTCTGTTGTTTAAGTCACTCAGTTTACGGTACTTCATTTTGGCAGCCCTGGGAGACTAATACACACACCTTATTCACTTGCCAGTGCTGAGCACAAAGTCAGGAGGAGAATCAGCATCTGATCAATACTTTTTTGAGTAAATGAAAGAATGAGTCGTGACCTTAAAGAGTCATAAGCTCAGTTTATATGAGCACAATTGAATTTAATGGGGTCCTAATAAAAGGTTGCTGGCATTCAGAGAAATTAAATTCTCTGGGGGTCCTCATGGACCTGAAAATACAGAATAAAACACTATTTACTGTTCCTGTCTTCTAGCGGTTTATAGTCAGATGTGAAAGGGGATGTCCAATAGAGCCACAATGAACGATGCGATTCAAGCTCATGAGAGGCACATAAACAAAATGAGATTGGAGGGGAAATATGAAATGGCCGAAGAAAGACTCAAGCCTCGAAATGCTGGCAGTGTTTCAGTAAAAAGAAGTAGTGGAAAAAGAGAAATCCAAGGCACAGGATAAAAGCATGTTCCAGAAACAGAACACAGCCTCTTTGTTTGGATCACGTTGGGAGCCCTGGAGGAGAAACTCATAAAAGGATAATATTTGGGAGGCCCTTGAATGCTAGTCTGGAAGCACTTCTGAATCAGTATTTCTGCATTTATCCCTTACAAACACTGGGAACATATCTATTAGCTCTTCCTCCATTCCGCCACCCACCTTCCCTGAAGAAGCATCCTTTGGTTTAATTATTCATTGCAAAAACTATCTTTTTCTTGTCTCCATTTTTTGCTGTACTTTTCAATAGGAAATTTATGCATGGTCAATTAGCCCTCCAAGAACATGCACAGCTCTGATGGATGGGCTAAGTCTTTGTTACCACACCGCTAGGTATGTGTGTATATGATTGTGTCAGTGCAGAGACTGGCAATTAGTTAAAAAAAAAAAAAAGGATCACCTCCTTCAAATGAAGTCTTCCAGAAATTCTCTTATGCACATTCAGAGCTGGTAAATCACTTGACAATCACAGGGCTTTCTCGGGCAGGGTGGTCAAACAAACCTCTCTCCTCAGCCAAGGTGGCCCCAGGGGTCATCTTTTTCACATGCTGGTGATCCCACACAGGTCTATGTCAACTGATAGAAAACCTCAAGCACAGTCCTTGGACTTGGAAGCGTCAACCCCTCTCCTTGCCTACCCTTGACTTTGTTCCAGGTTTTTTGTCAGCTGTCTGCCCCTCAACAGGATAAGAACATCAGAACCTAGAATGAACAGAGATTGGGAAGGAGGTGGGATATGGAGATGATTAGAGCTGGTCAGGTCTTAAAGGGGAAGGGAATTACAAATTTTTATGTACATATTAATATTTACTTTAAATTTTATCTTACTTAATCAAGGTTGCCAGGAGAAATATTAGTACCCTAGATATGCAGATGACACCACCCTTATGGCAGAAAGTGAAGAGGAACTAAAGAACCTCTTGACGAAAGTGAAAGAGGAGAGTGAAAAAGCTGGCTTAAAACTCAACTTTCAAAAAACTAAGATCATGACATCCGGTCCCATCACTTCATGGCAAATAGATGGGGAAACAATGGAAATAGTGAGACTATTTTCTTGGGCTCCAAAATCATGGCAGGTGGTGACTACAGAAATTAAAAGATGCTTGCTCCTTGGAAGAAAAGCTATGACCAACCTAGACAGTATAGCAAAGACCAGAAACATTACTTTGCCAATAAAAGTCCACTTAGTCAAAGCTGTGGTTTTTCCAGTAGTCATGTATGAATGTGAGAGTTGGACCATAAAGAAAACTTAGTGCCAAAGAATTGATGCTTTTGAACTGTGGTGTTGGAGAAGACTCTTGAGAGTCCCTTGGACTGCAAGGAGATCAAACCAGTCCATCCTAAAGGAGAACAGCCCTGAATATTTATTGGAAAGACTGATGCTGAAACTAAAGCTCCAATACTTTGGCCACCTGAGGCAAAGAGCTGACTCATTAGAAAAAACCCTGATGCTGAGAAAGATTGAAGGCAGGAGGAGAAGGGGAATGACAGAGGGTGAGATGGTTGAATGGCATCACTGACTCAATGGACATGAGTTTAAGCAAGCTCCAGGAGTTGGTGATGGACAGGGAAGCCTGACATGCTGCAGTCCATGGGGTCACAAAGAGTTGGACACGACTGAGCAATTGAACTGAATTGAACTTATCTTATTTAAATTTTTTATCCATTAATTTATATCCCACACTGATGCTGAAATGATGTGGGGCAACCAGGATTTGGTGGTGCAGTGACTTCACTGGAGCTCTAGGGGTTAAGATTTTGCCTTTCGATGCAGGGGATGTGCTTCTGGTTGAGGAGCTAAGATCCTACATGCACTGTGGGCAAAAAACCAATATAAAACAGAAGCAGTAATATAACAAATTCCACAAAGATTTAAAAAAAGTTTTTATGCAAATGAAGTCTCTCGTTACATAGGCTCTCCATGTGGCCCGGGTTCTTGCCACTCTAGTACGAGAGCCATGTTCATTAATAATCAGAGCACATGTGTATGAAGGAAGAGGCCAGTGAAGAAGCCATAGGTTTGTGAATGTCCCCGCCAGGACCCTCCGTTAGCTTTTGGCCTAGACACGCTCTCCTTGTATCTCAGAGGTACCATCCTGGAACATATGAAATCAGCATCTTTGCCCAGGGCTGTGTTGATAGCAAGATGCTTGGCATTTCCCCTTAAGTGTTTGCTTTGAGCCTTTCCCCAGCAGAGCTGAACCTAGAGAAAAATAAAGCAGAAACTGTCTTAGACCCTGGCCCTTGGGATATTCATCCAGATTGTTGTACCAGATCTTCAAAACCCGAGTTCAAATTAAAGCTGCCAGTACTAGAGTTTGTTTGTTTTCTTTTCTTATTGGAGTATAATTGCGTTACAACATTGTGTTATTTTTCTATTGTACAACAAAGTGAATCAGCTATCTATGTACATGTATCCCCTCCCTCTTTTGCCTCCTCCCACCGCATCCCTACCCTACCCCTCTGGGTTGTCCTGAACTTCCTGTGCTACGTAGCAGCTTCCCACCAGCTAGCTATTTTACACATGGTACTGTATATATAGGGGGCTTCCCAGATGGCTCAGTGGTAAAGAATCTGCCTGCCAACGCAGGAGCTGTAAGAGATGCAGTTTCGATCCCTGGATCGGGAAGATGCCTGGAGGAGGAAAAGGCAACCCACTGCAGTATTCTTGCGTGGGGAATCCCGTAGACAGAGGAGCCTGATGGGGCTACAGTCCATGGAGTCACAAAGAGTTGGACATGACTTAGTGACTATACAACAACTGTATCCAAGATAGTCAGAATAACGTCACATTTGTGTCACTCTCCACTGCTTTCCATGTTATCAATTTTTCCACTGGATTCTTACGGTGACGGCAACAAGACAGGGGCAATTACATTTGATTGGAAGCGTCGAAAGGGTAAGTGCAAATCAACTTGTAATTTGCACGGCTCGGACCAGACCCCAGGCTCCTAATCCCAAGGCCAGTGGTTCTTGAACTTGAGTCTTAAGTCAAAATCCTCCTGGGCTAGAAGCCTGGTTAAAATAGGCATTGCTGGGCCCCCATCCCAGGGCAGGTTTGCAGGGGGTCTTGAGAATTTGTATTTTTAAGAAGTTCCCAGATGAGATTGGTTCTGGCCACTGTCTTAAATATACCTGCAAGGGGATGCCGGTAGATCCTCCATGAATATGTAGGGTTCTCTTCCTCGATATGGGTTTCCCTTGTGGCTCAGCTAGTAAAGAATCCGCCTGGAATATGGGAGACCTGGGTTTGATCCCTGGGTTGGGAAGATCCTCTGGAGAAGGGAAAGGTTACCCACTCTAGTATTCTGGCCTGGAGAATTCCATGGACTGTATAGCCCATGGAGTTGCAAAGAATAGGACACAACTGAGTGACTTTCACTTTTCACTTCCTCAATATGATCCAAGCAAACAGAGGGAAAAGGAGTCTTCTTTCACCAAAGCAGAATGTCACATATTTGCAAAGACTAGTCAGCAACAAGAGATCATTTCGTTTTTGGCTGGGACTTGTCACCTAACTGCAAGCAAAACCTCCCTAACCGGCGTCTCACCATCTCTTTCATTCTGCTTCCCCCACTAGGGCTTTCTTAACCTCAGTTTGTTTTGCCTCCTAACATCTAATGACATTTTCCTGCTATTACATCTGACACCTCGGAGGGAATGGGACTGAATATCACTCATAATTCATAGATTGCTCTCAATGACTATTGCGTTCCTTAATGTTATCTCCATATGCGGAATCCCCACCGGGGCAATATCGCCTTTTTGGCATCGTCAGTTAATTTGTTCATTTCCATGTACCTTATTGAAAGCACTCCGAGTCTTAATTAGTCCTCTTTAGCTGCTTTTCCCTGCAGCCCCGTGTCACAAAACCAAAGGCACTGAAGCACGGTAAGGAACAGGCCTAATTAACAGGCCCATGATTGAAACGGAAGAGATGGAATCTGCAGGAACCAGAGATGATTTATATATAAAATGGGGGCGGGCGGGGGGAAGCTGATGCAGAGGCGGGGGAGGTGGGCTTCATCCAGAAGAGCATTAGGGTTCATTGTCAAGGATATTTGTTGTTTAAGGCTTCCGGCCATCCTCTGTCCTTCTAGAAACTTCATCTCACACTCCCTACCCTCAGTTATAAATGGCTCTGGTGGTGGTTTAGTTGCTAAGTCATGTCTGACTCTTGCAACCCCATGGGACGGTAGCCCTCCAGGCCCTTTTGTCCTTGGGATTTTTCAGGCAAGAATACTGGAGTGGGTTGCCATTTCCTTCTCTGGGGGATCTTCCCGACCCAGGGATCAAACCCCTTTCTCTTGCTTTGCAGGTGGATTCTTTACCCACTGAGCTACCAGGGAAGCACTAAATGGCTCTGGAGGGGTTGTCAATTGCAGGGCAGTGATTCCATCCTCTGCTGAGGTGCGGGTGTTACGGGGTCCAAGCTCATTCCGCTCACCACCTGAAAGGCCAATCAATCCGAGAGAGTAGGTGTTAAGGCAAGGAAGAGACTTTAACTGGGGAGCTGGAAGACTGAGAAGATGGCAGACTGGCGCCTCAAAATAATAAACTTGTCAGGGGCCTGGATGCCAGGTTCTTTTATGGATCAGAGATGGGGGGAGGTGAGGAAACAAAGTAAAAAGATCATTCAGTTCTTGCAAATATCTCCTAGAAAGGCAAGCCTCAGGCAGGTGGTTGTGTTAGTTTCACTTCCTTTCAGCCCTGCACAAGTGGGCAGGGTCAGGCTATCTCCCTGTGAGCCAAACAAAGCCAAGGGTCAGGCAGAGGGGGCCCTGCCAGGCTCCTTGAAGCAGACCATTATGCATGCCTATCCAGAGGCTCAGCTGGTAAAGAGCCCGCCTGCCCGTAGAGGAGACACAAGTTCCATCCCTGGGTCAGAAAGATCCACTGGAGAAGGGACTGGCTACCCACTGCGGTATTCTTGCCAGGAGAATTCCGTGAGCAGAGGGGTCTGCCGGGCTACAGTCCATGGGGTTGCAGAGTCAGACACGACTTGAGTGCATGGGCACATACGACCCGTAATAACAAAAGCGGCAAAATGAGAGTAAAAGGCACAGAAGCCACCCAGTGTGGATCCAGATTAACCCTTACAGTCCATGGATACCGGGCCTGGCTGCTTGGAGGGCTCCATCCTTCTGCCCATGGTCTAGTTGGCTCAGCCAGGGCTCCTTTGAAGGTTTTTTTTCTGTTGAATATAGTTGAAGGGTGGAGAAGGAAATGGCAACCCACTCTAGTATTCTTGCCTGGAGAATCCCATGGACAGAGGAGCCTGGCGGGCTACAGCCCACGGGGTCGCAAAGATTCGGACATGACTGAGTGACTAACACACACAGACGTAGTTGAAAGGGGGGTCTTTGGCCTTTGGGATCCTGGGGTAGGGAGGGTGTGACTCTGGCAGCCAGAAGTCATCTTCCCCACAGCATGGAAGAAGCCCACGGAGCTAAAGAATGAGACCAAACACTAGAAAGAAGCCGAGCCAGGACGTAGAGGTGCTGTAGCCATGCGTTCCGGGACACTCACTCAGAAGGACAATGCAGATAGCGGAGTGCAGTTTATCACACCAGCGGGCCCAAGGCAGAGTCTCCTCTTAGCCAAGGACCCCGACCAGTGTTTGTAAAGCCTTATATGCCCTAAGTGTACGCTCAAACCCACCTCCCCAGATTCCTTGAAACTAGTCTGGACAAGGTAAAAGAGAGAGACGATCAAAGTTAGCCCATGATTCATGTGTCATAAGCCTAGATAGTTAAACAGTAGACATTTATCAATAGGCCTGTGGTCATACCCTGATAAGCATAATGGGATTTACGACTTTGTTCTGTTACAGAGATAATTAGCTTATTTTTTTAGGCGACGGAGAGTCTAGGGACAAGTCCTGAGGCTCCTTCATCCAGGGAGGGTCTGGTTTTCCACTGGTACGTCGTTTCCATAGATACTTGGCATAGAGCTCAAAGTCCACAGTCTGGCCCAAGATGGAGTCCTGCTTTCAAGACGGAGCCTGTTCTGTCTGTTTCCTCCTTCAGAGGGAGGTCAGAAGTCACCAAGGACAGAGTCCGAGCTGGCCTGTCAGTGACAGTGCCACTTTCACCCTCATCAGTACATCAGACGTGAAGTTCCTTCTGTTCTAATCACGAGCTCTAGTCTTCCATATTTCTAATCACATGCAAATTTGATTTCAGCAAACCCCTGTGATCAGCCTTGCCTGCCTCCCATCAGGCAGGTCATGGGAACCTGACATTGAGTTTAAGTCGATCCCAACCAGGGCAGGGAAGTGGATATAAAGACACTTAAAAAAAATACCCCATCCCCTTTGGGCCCACTCCAAGGGACTAAGGGTGCTTTCACTGCCTTTGAACCTATGGGTTGGCCAAAAGGTTCATTCAGGTTTTTCCCATAACCTCTTATGAAACATTTTAATGAACTTTTTATTGTTGTTTAGTTGCTAAGTTGTGTCTGACTCTTTTGTGACCCCAGGGACTGTAGCCCCCCAGGCTCCTCTGTGCCTTGGGATTAACCTGGCAAGAATACTGGAGTGGGTTGCCATGCCCTTCTCCAGGGGATTTTCCTCACCTGGGGATCAAACTTGCATCTCCTGCATTGGCAGGCAGATTCTTTATTACCGAGCCACCTGGGGAGCCCTGAACGAACTTTTGGCCAACCCAATACAAGACCAGTTTCCCTGAATTACCTGGGACCTACTCCCTATACAAGAATGAGAGCCATAGATTGTGACATCCCTATGGATGCTGTGGAGGGCAGGGCTGGCCACCTACTTGGGGGACATCCTGGCACAGTCACTCTGAACCCTGCTCTGAACCAACCTCAGTCCCTTTCCCTTGACTTATTTCACATGGAGCACCTGTTACGTGCTTGACACATCTGGGAATAGAATCCTGCCTCACAGACCTCAGGGTCCAGCAGGTGTGGGAGCCTCTGGACCGGAGCCTGTGAAAATGACTCCTCTGTCTTCTCTCTGTTGCTCATTGCAGACACTCAACGTCCAGACCACAGGCTCTTGGTGGCCCTAAAGGGAAAGGCTCAGAGTGTCCCATCTCCAGTATTCCTCAGTGTAAATTCTAATTTAGCTTTTGTCTCCCAAAGAGGAGATTCATACCAGAGTTGGGTGTGGACTAGGGAATTCATAGAACTATTTTTAAAAAAAATTGTTTGTGCCAGGTCTTAGTTGTAGCATGCAAGATCTTTGAGTTGCAGCATGTGGGATCTAGTTCCCTGACCAGGGATCAAACCTGTGTCCCCTGCACTGGGAACATGGAGTCTTAGCCACTGGGCCACCAGGGAAGCCTCAGAGCATGTCTTGTTAGAGAACATCCCAGGTGTCCTGAACACAATGCCCCTAGAAGTATGGGAGGCACCAGCAGCTCAAACAGACCCAGATGGGGTGGGAAAGAGAATGAGAGAGACTGCGAGGAGAGCATGACAACCCACTCCAGTATTCTTGCTTGGAGAATCCCCATGGACAGATGAGCCTGGCGGGCTACAGTCCACAGGGTTGCAAAGAATCAGACACACAAGTCCACATCTCTGGGGCATCTTAGAAGCCAAGGGGACCAGTGGTTGGACTCCTGCTTGCTCCCTGGAGTTCTTGCTTGGGAGCTGAGGAGGAGACACCTGCCAGGGTCCTGGGGGAGCCGTCACTGAGTTTTCAGCCTCACCCTAATTCTCTCTCCAGACCTCTTCAACATCATTTAGGACAGAGGATGAGGGAGGGCAGCCCAGGGCTGCTTCTTCAGAAGTGGATTATGGAACAGCTGTGGCAATTGGAACATATCCCTTGGTGTCTCATCAACCGCTCCCATTCCAGGTGATATCTCAAAGTGTGTGTTTCATACTTTGGGAGTAATAACTGCTCTTTTCCCACCAGTTCATATTTCCCTGTGCCTCTTGGCCCTTCCCCTTTCCATTCCCCCACAGTAGCTGGAGATGCTGGCCCTGTGCTTTGTGCAGAAGGAAGATCTGAGTAGGAGGGACAGAAGGGCTCCAATTTTAGGGGATTTGTTTAGGGAAATGGAAAGAGTATGAAGACAGCCAATCTGGGACCAGAGAAAAGAGGTGCAATGTGGGAAGGGGGCTCCAACAGCCCGTGTCTGGGTTCAGAGGGGCTCTGAGAAGGGACAGTGGACTGGTTTGGGGGCTTATTCTAGGGACATAAGCTTATGTCTGTGATCATGGCCGTGATAATTTCTCCAAGCCAGGGTCTGCAGTAGGACACCGGCCACCTCCCAAGTGTGTGGCAGGAGGCCCGCCAGACTGACCACCAGCCAGAGCCAGATCTCCTAGGAGACACCCCTGGAGAGTCTGGTTAAATGCTCAAGTTGGGTCAAGCTGGCTTTCTGCAGAAGGCGACACAAGATGACCCTCTGAAAACCAGAATCTGTAGAAATAGCCGAGATGGATGAGAAACATCCTTGAGACCAGTCAGTCCTCAGTGGGGATCAACCAGATGTTCACCCAGCTGGCAGGAGGAGAGTGGGCGCCAGGGAGCATCAGGGGCCCTTCATTTCGAAGAGTCCTCTCACCCTCAGTGGTCCCTGCTTCCTTGACTATGACAGTCCCCTTTTAATGCATGCATTTTTCAGTAATCACTGTAATAATGACACCATTTAGGCTCCCCAGATTTGTAACAATCCCTGATTACTAGTGGAATTGCTGCTTTGTTCACTTACATCATAGAGAACTGCCGAAAATGTCATACTTTTGGAGTCCTCGGCTTTGTAAATGACAGCTACCGCAGAATATTTGTAAACACGTTAATTTCCTCCTCAGGAAAATGTGGGCTTTGGATTTCACTTGATTGGAGACCCGACTTCTTTGATGGAGTAGTAGGTGGTGGTGTATAGCATGTGAGATGTTGAGGAATTTCCATCCGCCTGCTCACTGCTTGTGAAGGCTGAGGCCGGCAGGGCTGGGACCAGGTCTCTGTGTTGAATACCTGGCTTATGGCAGGTGCACAGTTGAAGTTGCTGGAACCATAGGACTCAGCCCCTGACACGTGACTTCCAGTCCAGAGTAGTTTGGCAGATCCCAGAGAATAAATGGCAGCCTCTTCTGAAGGACTGCCTACACTGGCTGGGAAGTCCAAGATCGAGGTGCTGGAAGATGTGATGTCTGTTGAGGATCTGTTTCCTGATTCATAGATGGCTGTCTTCTGGCTGTGTCCTCATGTGGTGGAAGGGGCGAGGGAGCGCTCGGAGTCCCTTTTTTATTAAGAGGATTTTTTAGTATTTATTCATTTACTGGCTGGCTTCGTTGCTGTGCACGGGCTTTCTCTAGCTGCAGTGAATGGAGGCAGTTGCAGTATGGGGGCTTCTCACTGCAGTGGTTTCTCTTGTTGTGGAGCATCGGCTGTATGTGTGTGAGCTTCAGCAGCATGACTCACTGGTGGAGTTGGCCCGCGGCATATGGGATCTTCCCAGACCAGGGATTGAAACTGTGTTCCCTGTTTTTGCAGGGGGACTAAACCAGATTCTTAACCACTGGACCACCAGCGGAGCCCCGATGATTCCTTTTTTTTAATAAAGGCACTAGTTCATGAGGGTGCCACCTCCTAATACCATCACCTTGGGGATTAGGCTTCAATCCATGCATTTTGGAGGGACACAGACCTTTCAGCCCATAGCAGATTCCACTGCCTCCCTTTCCAGTTCCTCTTTCCTAAAGTCACCCTTGGGCATCAGGATGTGGGTGAGCCTGTCCCTGTTTGGTCCATCCTAGGATTCCCTTTCTCCCACATCCTGGGCCTCTCTTCTGAGTTTGGGGTCATAGGAGTGATGCAGGTGACTTGGAGGCTTTTCAACCTGGAGGGGAGGTATCATTGCAGTGATGGAGAAGAGAAAAGGCATAGATGGGGCAGAGAAACCTCGTGAACTGCTGGAAAGTTATTCTATGAAAATATATCCTTACTCTTAAAAAAACAGGAATTTATTTGGAAGGCATTCACCTGGAGGTGCTTGAGAGCCTCCTGGTCCACTTGGAGAGATCTATCATTGCCATGGCCGAAAGAAGTGTGATTTTTAAAAATATACGAATTTATTTATTCATCTTTGACTGTGCCGGGTCTTCGCGGCTGCGCGGGCTTTTTCCTAGCTGTGGTGAGTGGGAGCTGCCCTCTAGTTGCAGTGCACATGGCTTCTCTTGTTGCAGAGCATGGGCTCCAGGGTGTGGTGGCTCAGTAGTTGCAGCTCCCGGGCTGTGGGACACAGACTCACTAGTTGTGGCACGTGGGCTTAGTTGCTCCACTGCATGTGGGCCCTTCCCAGATCAGTGATCGAACCTGTGCCTCCTGAATCAGCAGGCAGATTCTTTACCACTGAGCCGCCAGGGAAGCCCCAAAGATGTGCTCTTAATCATTGTGTCCTGGAGCTGGCTTTGATTGGGCAGGATAGCTGATGGTACATATCTCTGCATTCAGAAACGTCAGACTGAGAGTATTAACACCACAGACATCTGCAAACACCACCGATTAGCCCCCCACCCAGAGCCAGCTGTCAAACCTTTACCAGCACACCATGCTTCTAACTGACCTCCACTTAACCCACCTTATGGTGCTAACCAGTGGTCTTCCTTTCCTCTGTAAAACTCGCTGACCAATGCCCTCGTCCCTCCGAGACTCCCAGCTGTTCCAATCAGGGAAACTGCATGCTTCCCAAGAGTCAATTATCCTTGTCCCAAACCTGTTCATGCAAAAATTATTTGTTATAGCAATTACAGAATTAGGTAAATATTGCAGTACTGATGGAATATGAGTAGTAAGGTAATAGAGTCGTCATTTCCATGGAAATTAAGTCGAATGCTTGGGAAAGACTTAATAAAGGCAAATTGCTTATAAACTGCTGTCAAATTGAGTGCAGGCAAAGCAACTATGAAATTTGGGGAAAGATTATATAACTGGGGAAGAATTCTGGGTTCCGGTTGCTTGGTGTCTTTAGTTCTCGTTCTGCGTTAAGTAAATAAAGCAGGAGATTTGGAAATCAGGTGGAACTCCCCAAGGAGACAGGATGAACCCAAAGAATGAATGCATATTTATACATTTTTTAAGTTAAAATGGGATTATTGCAGGTGTGCTTGTATCATTTTTTTTTGTGATTCCATGCTTCAAACAGCTTTTTGGTGATGCTGGGCCATTGGTCCTGATGTTGCTGGCTAAGAGGATTCAGCTGTGACTTGTGCCATCTGATCAATTCAGATGTGCTGCGGCTTTATTTTAGGCAAAGATTTAGCCTTTTAATCTTTGCTCTGCTGGCTTGAGGGTTTCTCCTTGTCAATTACGTGGATCAACCTAGGACTGCCTTGTTTATCTTCCACCCACAGCTTCCCTACTTGCAGCCAGTTCACTTGTCTCTTACACCTTCTCGTTCTGTCCTCCCCAGCAGCTTCCACTGTACATCACTTCTGCTCTCCTCCAAGTAGGTTGTCACCTACTCATCCTTCCAAAGCCAGCTCCAGCATTACTTTTCTCCACCTTGTTCTGATCTACCGGCTAAAAGCAATCTCAGTATCCTCGACATTCTCAGATAACTTTATCCATGTCTTGCCAATGATTTAGGACTTCCTTGGTGGCTCAGATGGAAAAGTGTCTGTCTACAATGTGGGAGACCTGGGTTCGATCCCTGGGTTGGGAAGATCCTCTGGAGAAGGAAATGGCTACACATTCCAGTATTCTTGCCTGGAAAATCCCGTGGATGGAGGAGCCTATAGCCTATCTCATCGGCTATAGTCCACGGCATCGCCAAGAGTCGGACACGACTGAGTGACTTAACTTTCACTTTTCACTGCCAATGATTAGGGTGACTTCTTATGGAAAATTAGCTATTTACATCCTAAGACTGGGAACGTTAGTGGTACGTTAGATATCCTGGAATCCCCCACCTTAATTCTGTAGATGAGGAGTAGGGCCAGAACCCTGACATGACTAGCTCAATGTGGTCCACACAGTTAATACTACTTCCCTGTGGATCAGATGGTAAAGAATCTGCTCTCAATGAAGGAGACCTAGGTCTGATCCCTGGGTTAGGAAGATGCCCTGGAGAAGGGAATGGCTACCCACTCCAGTATTCTTGCCTAGAGAATCCCATGGACAGAAGAGCCTGGCGGGCTACAGTCCAAGGAGTCTCAAAGAGTCGAACACGACCTAGTGACGAACATTTTTCACTTTTCACTGAATATGTGAATGCTCCTTCCCACCTAAAGTGCAGTCTCATATTAAATATGTTCAGATTGAAAAGACCTATGTATTCATTAGAGAGAATTTGGAAAATAAAAATGATACGAAGAAGAAAGTAAAACCCATCATTGGTTGTGTTATTCAGAGATGAGGATTTTTTTAACCTTGAGGGTCACTTCCTTCAGATGGGGTTGAAAGGAAAAGAAATCAAACAAGCCAGTATTATGCTTGGGGGAAAAAAAAAAAGCTTGAAGGAAGATGTGTTTTTTTGGGTGAGCAAAAGAAGTGAAGCATTCCAAATGGTGTCTCTCACGTCTCTCCAACTACCCATCAACTCATGAAACAAGAATCTGGTGGGGCGGACCCCCTGCTTGGCACAAGGGGCTCAGAGATGAATTCCATATTCTGGGTTCCTGCTCTTGATCATTTCAGAATCCAGTAGAGGCACCAGACACATAAACAGATAATCACAGTGCAGGCTGACAATGGAGAGATGAGCGATTTGAAGACAGGATGTAATTACACGCAACATTACGTGACATGGATTTTATGGCCTGTAATCGTGGGCTGTGGTTGCTTGTAATTTCTGTTATCAAACCGAAAGCCACATAACAATGACTGGGGAAACTTTCTTTAAAGGTGATCATTCATAAAGAGCAAATAATTGGAATTTCACAAACCAGTAATTACAAAAGCACGAAAGGTTAGTAAGGTGTATTTTATCACTGTAATCAAAAAAAACTACAGGGGGACTTTAAAAATGTCCCATTAATTAACTCCATGAAAGGTTACTGTCTGAGATGAACGATAGATCAACTAAAACTCACACTTGATGAGAAGTTGAAGGGATTTGAAATTGGCAAGTCAGGCAAACTCTAGCATCAGCGCCTCTTGTTTCTGTTGGTGTTTATATGTTGTTTGACTTCATGATGATACTTTGGTTGTTATTGTCATCGTCATATGCTATGGCCTCTTGTTATTAAGAAGGCTATTTTGCATTATTGAATTATTCTAAAGTTGTTGTTATTGTTCAGTCACTCAGTCGTGTCAAACTCTTTGTGACCCCACGAACAGCAGCACGCCAGGCTTCCCCGTCCTTCACTATCCTCCAGAGTTCTCTCAAATTCACGTCCATTGAGTCAGTGATCTCATCCAGCCATCTCATCCTCTGTTGCCCCCTGTTCTTCCTGGACTCAATCTTTCCCAGCATTGGGGTCTTTTCCAATGAGTTGGTTCTTTGCATCTGGTGGCCAAATATTGGAGCTTCAGCTTCAGCATCAGTCCTTCCAGTGTATATCCAGGGTTGATCTCCTTTAGCATGGACTGATTGGATCTCCTTGCAGTCCAAGGGACTCTCAGGAGTCTTCTCCAGCACCGCAGTTCAGAAGCATCAGTTCTTTGGCACTCAGCCTTCTTTGGCTGTTGTTCCACTAGTTTTGTTTTTATTTTAACCCATCGGGTCAGTTTATCCCCGGATTTGATGCCTCTTGCCAAGTGGGATGGTTGAGGCGATGTCAGAGGGAGGCTGTCAGCCTGATGGGAGTGGATGGAGGCATGAACTGTGAAAAGAAGCAGCTGAAGGAGCCTGGTCTTCCAGGAAAGCACAGTTTCAGATGCTCCTGACTTCTGAGGATGATGAGTAAGTAATTAGTCTCTATCCCCCAGGCAGCATGAATATATTTCTCTTCCAGCAGAGGCGACTTGGAGTAGCTCTTGCTCTGTATGTGAAGATCAGGTTTTTTTTTTTTTTTTNAAGCAGCTGAAGGAGCCTGGTCTTCCAGGAAAGCACAGTTTCAGATGCTCCTGACTTCTGAGGATGATGAGTAAGTAATTAGTCTCTATCCCCCAGGCAGCATGAATATATTTCTCTTCCAGCAGAGGCGACTTGGAGTAGCTCTTGCTCTGTATGTGAAGATCAGGTTTTTTTTTTTTTTTTTTAGAATAACAGCCGCTGTCCCTGGGGCAAATGCCATTGTGAACTGTGTTCTCATGCCTTGATTGTGCACATGTACTTCCTGATTCTGGTGCCTCAGTGTTCTCTTCTGTAAAATGGCAGGATTGGATAAGATCACCTGGTGGTGCTAAGTGGTTAAGAATCCACCTGCTAATACAGGAGGCGCAAGAGACGCTGGTTCAGTCCCTGGGAAACAAAGGGAATTAGCTATATACATTCATATATCCTCTCCCTCCTGAGCTTCCCTCCCACCCCGACCTCTGACCCCTCTAAGTCATCACAGAGCACTCAGCTGAGCTCCCTGTGCCGTACAGCAGAAGCTATTTGCAGGGCAAGAATAGGGATGCAGCCGTGAGAACGGACGTGTGGACACAGTAGGGGAAGGGGAGAGTGGGATGAACTGAGAGAGTAGCATTTGCTTATATACACTTCCCTGTGTGAATAGCTAGCTAGTGGGAGGGAGTTTAAATCCTATCCTGTGATAAGTGGGAAACCACTGAAGGCTTTAGACTAGAGGAGAGACATGACTGGAATTTCATAATGGGAGGAATTCTGATAGTCACTTAGAGTAAGGGTCAGCAAACATTTTCTGTAAAGAACCCAATTGTAAGTATTTCCAGCTGTTTTGAGTAATCTTTTGGGTCCCAGTGATTCTTTGCTCAAGGAAAACCATCAACATGTAGCTTTAGGTTAGGAATCTAGACAGCAACAGTTCTCTCCTGGGATGGGTTTGCCTGAGACAGAGTGGTTTCCTGGACCTAAACTCTGCTTGATTTGGAAACCGTTGTCTGTGTCACAGGCAGAGGGACTCTGATGCAGATTTTCTCCTTTAGAGAATTGTTTACATTGTAGGTAAGGTTGGAGCTGCATTTATGCTNCAGTTCTCTCCTGGGATGGGTTTGCCTGAGACAGAGTGGTTTCCTGGACCTAAACTCTGCTTGATTTGGAAACCGTTGTCTGTGTCACAGGCAGAGGGACTCTGATGCAGATTTTCTCCTTTAGAGAATTGTTTACATTGTAGGTAAGGTTGGAGCTGCATTTATGCTTAGATAATCTTCCTTATTCAAAAGAAGCTGTGGAAGATTTTAGGAGCATGTCTGGAGTGGAGAGGGATGGGAGAAGCTTGATCCATGGTTATCCATGGCTTTGCAGAGACAGTATGCAGAAGCCAAGGCCAGCTTCCACAAGGAACTGTGTGAGACTCTGGGTTAGCCGTGTTGCTTCAGGACCCAGATGACTAAGTGAGGCTTGTGGTCACTGGGGCAGGTTCTTCTAGATCATAGTCTTTGGGAGAACAGGAGCTGGTATCTGGGGCCCTCTCCAGGAGGACTTCCTTGTAGAGGTGGTGGAGGGGAGGGTTGATGGAGACATCATGCGTANTGAGGCTTGTGGTCACTGGGGCAGGTTCTTCTAGATCATAGTCTTTGGGAGAACAGGAGCTGGTATCTGGGGCCCTCTCCAGGAGGACTTCCTTGTAGAGGTGGTGGAGGGGAGGGTTGATGGAGACATCATGCGTAAGAACCAGAACTGACTCCCTCCAGGCATCAGAGGTCACACCTCGAGTCTCTCAGAAACACTCAAGGTACATGCAAGGAGCCCTGAAGACCTGCATGGACAGGAAGGGATCCCACATGATTATTTGGGCATCAATAGAAGTGTGACCTCAATCTAGCTCAGTGGTAAAGAACCACCCTGCCAATGCAGGAGACTCGAGTTCCACCCCTGGGTTGGGAAGATCTCCTGAACACGAACACCAGTATTCTGGCCTAGAAAATCCCAGGGACAGAGGAGCCTGGCGGGCTACAGTGCATGCGGTCACGAAAGAGTCAGACTCCACAAAAGCAACAACCTCAATTTGCAATCACAGGTTTTGAAGATCGAAACATGTCCATGGACTTAGAAGAAATGACCCCAGGACAGGACATAGTCCATATCACAGATGTTGAATACAGAAAGATAAGAAGCAGTACCTATAACTTGGGGTGCTCCCTGCGTTGTCTGCCTGCACTTCCACCCCCGCTCCCCACCCGCCTCCTGACCCCACCCGCAAAGGCTCATCTCTGTGACTTTTGCAAAACAATTGGTGATGCAAATCGGGAAAATGCCTGCATTCTACATGTCAAAGAGAATCTGATCCTTCCAAGGGAAAGAAGGAAAGAGAAGTGCATCCTTTTCTGCTGGTAGAGAAACAATTCCAGGGGCCTTTTCTTCCTCCCTCCAGCAGGGATCAACAGGTTTTCCACTGCCTCATTGCAGCTGAGATGTTGGCTCCGAGGCCTTCATAACGTGATCACATAATTACCAGCAGAGAAGGGTTGGTGGTTTACGGTCGTTGGCTTCAGGGGCCTCCTTTCAATTACTGAGCAGAGCTGGGTCATAATGGAAAACGGGCACCGTGCCATTCGTGAGAGAGATCTTTAAAGATGAGGCTTTCTGGGCTGCTGTCCTGATTGATTTTTTGGGTATTGTTGTCACACGTTCCTTCCAGGCCCTCACGTTCCTCTTGATTTACCTCCTCAGAGAGTAAATGAACTTCAAAGGACACCTGGTTCTGATTGATTCTTGGATCAGTCCAGGTCTTTGGCTTGGGTTCCTCCTCTATCCAGACCAAGGGCTTCCGGGGTGAGAAGGGCTGCGGGACTCTGCAGATCCTGGTGAGGGTGCTTGGGCAGTGCCCTCTTCCACGCTGAGACTGGCGGAGTTCCCTCCTCAGCTGGATTTGCAGGGTCCCTTCCTCCCAGCTTCCTGTGTGTAGCTCCTGATGATGCCAGATCAGCGGAAGGAAAAGGTGTTCTGGGGTGCAGGAGATCTGATCTTCAACTCTGGGTGCTCTGGGGTGGCAGATCATGTAAGATCTTCCAGACCTGCTTAGAAGGCCCTTCGGACGGGCATGTGGATTCAGTGTCTGAAGAAAACGGACTGCAGGCTCCATGTCTGTCCACTGGGGTCCCCCCTTCCTGCCTCATGTGCCACCTGGGGTATGCCTGCTCTGTTCTTAACCCACGTGTTGTTGTTCAGTTGCTCAGTCATGTCCGACTCTTTGCGACCCCATGGACTGCAGCACGTCAGGTTTCCCTGCCCTTCACTATCTCCCGGAGCTTGCTCAAACTCATGTCCTTTGAATAGGTGATACCATCCAACCATCTCATCTTCTGTCGTCCCCTTTTCCTCCTGGGTGGATATTCCAGTCCGATGTTCATTTCTGTGTGCAACCTGGAGCTGGGTGCTCTGGTGGTGAAAGATGCAGCCTGCTGCTGTTGCTTTGGTTCTGAACTCATTCTCTCTCTCTCTCAGGCCGTGGCAACAACCTCCTAACTCCTGTCTGTTTCAGTCTTGTCCCCTCCAGGCCACACTTGTCACTGCCCGGNTGGTGAAAGATGCAGCCTGCTGCTGTTGCTTTGGTTCTGAACTCATTCTCTCTCTCTCTCAGGCCGTGGCAACAACCTCCTAACTCCTGTCTGTTTCAGTCTTGTCCCCTCCAGGCCACACCTGTCACTGCCCGGTGCAGAGCTGCCTGCTCCCTGACTCCAGATGCTCATTCACCTCATATGCTGTGGAGTTTGGGGGGCACCACTGAGCTAGGATGTGATATGAAAGGCGCTCTCTGGACCCATGCAGTGCAGTGGGTACGGGCTGTCAAACTAATTTTTCTAAGCCATCAGTCTTCCCTTGTTACTCCTCCATTAAGTCCTGAAGGGCTCCCCAGCGTCTGCAGGACTGGACCCAAGATCCTTAGCTTGTGTGACACGTAGCCTCCCAGACCTGGCTCTTGCGGCCACTCCAGCATCTCCCACTTGCCCAGGGCCCTCAAGCTGTATCCTTCAGCCATCCCAGATCCTTCTTAACTTCTAGATACTGACGGCCTGGGTTGTCCTCTTTGCCCTGTGCATCTGCAACCACCCCTCCATTACCTCAAGACCTAGCATCACCCCCTCTTCCTTCCCTTACTGTTCCATAAGCCTTCTCTCTGAGCCCTGTGCCTCTGAAACCTGTATCCAAAGCTGTACTACTTTCACATGAGTACAGCCTGGTCTTTAGAGGGGAGCAGACTATCTTACTCATCACTGTATCCTCCCAGGACTTCCTAGAGGTGGTGGAGGGGAGGGCTGATGCAGACATCAGGTACAAGAACTGGAACTGACTCCCTCCAGGCATCAAGGTCACACCCCAGTCTCTCAAAAACACTCAAGGTGCATGCTCAAGGAGTCCTTGAGACCTACATGGGCAGGAAGGGCTCTGCCTCATTATTTGGGCATGAATGGAATTGTTATCTCAATCTGGGCTTCTTTGATGGCTCAGGGGTAAAGAATTCCCTTGCCAATACAAGAGATGTGAGTTCAGTCCCTGGGTTGGAAAGATCCCCTGGAGTAGGAAATGGCAACCCACTCTAGTATTCTTGCCTAGAAAATCCCATGGACAGAGGAGCCTGGCAGGCTATAGTCCATGGGGTCACAAAAGAGTTGGACATGACTTAGTGACTCAACAACAACAATGTCAACAACTACCATGAGTTCAATTTGCAATCACAGATTTTGGAGATGGAAAGATATCTGTGGCCTCGGAATTAATGACCCCGGGACTGGACATATTCCACATCGTAAATGTTGAATGCAGGAAGATAAGAAGCTGTACTTATATAGCTGGGGTGCTCCTTGTGTTGTCCATGCCCTCCTCCAGCCCCCCAAAGGTGCATCTCTTTAAGGCTCTTGCAAAACAACTGGCGATGCAAATGGAGAAAAGACCTGCATTCTGCTTGTCTAAGAGAATCCGACTCAGAGCAAGCATACAGTGGATATCTGAGGAGAAAATAAATGAAATGTGTGATAGATAGCCTGAGGTCTCTGGGACCTTAGAGTCCCCCTCGGGAGACACTCCTCCCCTGGGGAGACATTGTCACCGGATGTGGCATGCTGTGAGCTGTGGGCATTAAGGTTACTCACAGAGGGGGAAGGGTGTAGGCAGGAGTCTGTGAGCTGTGGGCATTAAGGTTACTCACAGAGGGAAGGGTGTAGGCAGGAGTCCTCAGAGATTATTTCTTGTGATCCCAGAGCTTAAAGGAACCTCAGGGATCACTTATCTCTATTGCTTCATCTGCAGAGGAAGAACTTGAGGTCCAGAGAGAGAAAGAGATGCGCCTGAGGTCACTTTGAGGGTTGGCTGCCAAGCGAGTAATAACATCTAAGCCCCTTGATTCCCAGTCCAGGATTTATACAGAAAGACTCATCGAGCTGGGGCTATCAAGCATTTTGATGTTTTCCTGTAAATAACTTAGGGGGAGGGGTATAAAAGAAAACAGAATTTCGTTAGTAAATATTGATGCTGTAGCTGCTACTTAGAGAAGACTGCCCATGATGTTTTCAATAAGATTCTCTTTATCTTCCTCGAGAAGCCTTTTTTTTTTTTTTTTT
>SJYV01021741.1:878349-897940 GCA_006410875.1 Neotragus pygmaeus | reverse complement strand
ACATCCATACGTGACCACTGGAAAAACCATAGCCTTAACTAGACAGACCTTTGTTGGCAAAGTAATGTCTCTGCTTTTGAATATGCTGTCTAGGTTGGTCATGACTTTCCTTCCAAGGAGTAAGCGTCTTCTAATTTCATGGCTGCACTTATATCCACTATATATATATATGTCTATTCCAATCTCCCATTTATCCCTCCCACCCTTACCCCCTGGTAATCGTAATATTGCTTTCTATATCTGTGCCTCAACTTCTGTTCTGTAGATAAGTTCATTTGCACATTTTTAAAGATTCCACATGTAAGCAATATCATGTGATATTTGTCTTTCTCTGTCTGACTTACTTCGCTCAGTATCACCTTCTCTGGGTCCATCCATGTTGCTGCAAATGGCATTCTTTCTTTCTTTTTTATTACTGAATAATATTCCATTGTAGATATGTACCACATCTTATTTATCCATTCATCTGTCTGTGGATATTTATGTTGCGTCCGTGTCTCGGGTTCAAGGAATTTTAATCTAAAAAGGACCTTTCAAAAAGCAGGAAATATGTTAAGTGTCTTGGTTGAAATGGTGCAGCTGTTGAATAAGGAATCCTGCCCCTCAGAAGGGGCTCTCATCCCCACCTCTCAGCCTCCCTGCCCGGCTGACTTGGTGTATGTCTTCATATAGGCTGAAATTGAACTTTGTGGGGCCCTGGCCACTGAAGAGAGCTCAGCCCTGGCTCCATCTTGGCCCTGGGCAATACTGTCGGCTCAACATTCTCAAGGACTGGGACAGACATATCTAGTAAGGATGCTATGGTCCAGACAAGCAGGTAATGGTTAGTAGGCCACAATCTCAGAGGTAAACCAGAGACTTAGGTAGAGATGGAACCCAGAGACTGGCCACCGGTGTGAGCCTGCTCAATGCAGATGAGAGCAGGGGAAAAGGATGGATAGCCTGAATCTTTGATCACCTGGGTAGATAGACTCATCATCAGAGTGACTTCAAACTTAATCAGAAGGTGAGGCTGAGGCCATGCTTCCTTCCATGCTTGACTCGAATGGGCTTTGGGGTTGGTGAGCTTGTGGGTTAGGGCCACAGTGACTCCTGGGGTGGGATGGACAAGTTAGAATATGGTGAGGGTGGTCTATGTCAAACTATTTTCTATACAAGCTATTTTTAAGACTTAGAAGTAGTGTTTTGAGGTTTCCAAGTGTATATGCATGCCCTGATCTCAGACATGCTTCTGGCTGTGATTGAAGTCCTGGTTTTTCCAATGAGCATTTCCCGGGCCTGGAGCTGGCACCATGGCTGCCGTTTTCTTTGGACCCTTTGAGAGGAACCTGGGAAGCGTCAGGGTCAGGCCAGCAACTCAGTGGTTCTTGGGTGTTAGTGTTGCTCTCCAGCTCTGCTCTGTCTCATGACTGTTTATAGAGTTCTCAGCTCAGCCACGAAGGGTCCATTTTCCCCAGTGTTCCCCACTGAGGGAACTTAGCAAGCATTTCTTCCCATTTCACAGATAAAGAAACTAAACAGAAAAATGACTGGCCCACTGACCAGCTGGGGATAAGAATCTAGGTGACCTGATTCCCAATTCAGAGCTTTTTCAGTTACACTTTATCTGCCAATGTTCCGATCTTGCCGTGCTTCAACATATTCTTAGAGCCAGAACGTTCTTTGGGGGCAAGGGCTCAACTCTTTACGATGGCCTGCAAGGTTCTCCTTACTCCCCGTCAACCTCTGCAGCTTCCCTGCCCCCACAGCTTGTTGACCTCTCACTGCCCTGCAGATTCTCATATGCTGGAGACTCTTTTTCTCCCCTTCACTGATTTACACTTCATTTTTCCTTTGTGCAGAATGCCTTTATCTCCTTGATCTGGTGAACTTCTATTCTTTCCTCCAGGTATTAACCAGATTCAATATACCCTCTGCCTTGGAAACTTCAAGTCCCTGGATTTCTCAGGTTGTGGAAGTCAGTGCCCTCCTGAAGAGGCTGTTAGAGTGAGAGCCAATGGTCCCTAAGAAGATTATGTTCATAGGGGATGCAGAGATGGGAGCGACAGGGAAGAACATAGCTGACAGGCTATGCCAGTCAGCCCCTTGGACTTGAATAGAGCATACTACAGGACAGGGTCAGGAAGGAAGGATTGACTTCTTTCTTCCTAGGATGTCAGGATGGCTGGGAAGTGGTTGAGATGCAGTAGTGGATCCGTCACAGACCAGTGTGCTACAGATCAGTTCTTCCACCTCAGTATCCTAGCAAGCCCAGAGTCTTGGCTGGATCTGTTCAGACATCCTTAAGTAATGCCATGAAAAAGGCTTTGTGCACTTTAAAGTGGTGGTTTTATTTAATTTTGACAAAGTTGTAGTTGCCATTAGATCTGTCCAGATAATTAACTCCAATTTACCAGTTTGCAGCTAGTAATTAATCGCTAAATTCCCCCGAATGAGCCTTGGGAGGGAAAGTTGTTCCTTTGAGGATGAAGGCTCAGAAANATTTTGACAAAGTTGTAGTTTCCATTAGATCTGTCCAGATAATTAACTCCAATTTACCAGTTTGCAGCTAGTAATTAATCGCTAAATTCCCCCGAATGAGCCTTGGGAGGGAAAGTTGTTCCTTTGAGGATGAAGGCTCAGAAACGTGGCCACCTTTGGGAATTTGTCTTCCCTGTGACTCACTCTGGTCCTGGCTCTTACTTGGGTGACTTTGGGCAAGTCCTCAGCATGCCCAACGCTCAGTTTTCTCTCCAGGGCAAGGGGAGCAGTTCCTGCCTTGTTTGACTCATAAGAATCGATGATCAGGAGGAACAGGACTCCTGGGTTGGGAGGCAGCCCCTTCTCTTCCTGCGGAGCTGCCTAGCTGTTCCTGGGTACAGCTGAAGAGTGTTCACTCACCTGCCCACCTGCCTCTCCCGGGTCTGGAGCTGGTGCTATGGTCAGGAATCTCGAAGGCATCAGGGTTGGGCTCCAGGCTCAGTCATTTTGGCGTGTTGCTGTTGCTGTCCAAATTGTGCTTTGTTGTGTGGATGTTTAGATATCTTAACTCAGACATGAAGCATCAAGTTTTCCTAAACCAACACACAGAGATACTGGCAGGTTTTCTATTTCAGAATTCTACATCTAGTTGCTGGTTTGCTTCATCCTTTTCTATGATCTGGACCAGGAAATGAGTATTTCCCTGGTGGCTCAGATGGTAAAAAAAATCTGCCTGCAATGCAGGAGACCTGGGTTTGATCCCTGAGTCAGGAAGATCTCCTGGAGAAGGAAATGGCAACCCATTCCAATATTTTTGCCTGGAGAATTCCATGGACAGAGGAGTCTGGTGGGCTACAGTCCATGGGATTGCAAAAAGCTGGACACAACTGAACGACTAGCCCAGACCAGTAAATATCACATTTGGAAGCATGTTAAAATCAGCTTTCCCACCATGGAAGTTTAAAGAAATACTGACTGATACTATAACAGAGTGGAGAAGGTTGTTCTTTTAAGTAACTTGGTCCATTGGGCATTTCTCTGGAAAAACAAGAGTCTTGACCTCTGCCTTACACAATAGCCCTGAATCAGTTCCAGCTGGATCTCATACCTAAGTAAGAAAGGAGAAACACATATCTTATAGAAGATAAGACCCCCCAAATGCCAAAAAGGAAAGGCTGTATAAACAGGGATTCATTGAAATTAAGAGGCTCTTTTCATCAGGAGACATAACTTAAGGAAGTGAAAAAACAAATTGGTGAACAGGAGAAAATGTATGCAATACATATATTCCAAAGGACTCCTATAGCAAATATTTAAAGATCTACAAATCTGTGCAAAAATACTGTCTCCCCAATTAAAAAGTTGGGCAAAAGAGGCACCCTACTAAGGAGTATATCCAAATGCTGGTAAGCATATAATAAAGTCTTCCACATCATAAGTCATCAGGAAAATGCAAATTAAAATAAAAATGTGATGCCATGATACACCAACATCTATAATATTGACAAGGATGTGAGCAATTAGAGTTTCATACATTACTGGTGGGAAAGTGATTGGAAAAGGTTTGGCATTTTCTACTAAAGATGAACAAACATAGATGCTATGACCCAGCAATTCCAGTCCTGGATATGTCCAAGAAAAATGCCTCTCCATGGGCACCAAATGACATGTACAAGAATGCTCATAGCAGCAATATTCTTAAAATTTCCAAAGTGGAAGCAACCCAAAAGTTCATCATCAAGGAAGTGGATGGATTGTGGAATCAGATTGGAATACTCTACAGCAGTAACTGCAATACCCAATGACATGGAGGAATTTCACAGGCATCAGTAGATCAATTGTTCAGTCGTGTCCGACTCTGTGACTCCATGGACTGCAGTCTGCCAGGCTCCTCTGTGCATGGGATTCTCCAGGCAAGAATACTGGAGTGGGTTGCCATTTCCTTCTTCAGGGGATCTTCCTGACCCAGTGATTGAACCTACATCTCCTGCATTGGCAGGCAGATTCTTTTACCACTGAGCCTTCTGGAGAACACTTCACAGGCATAGTGTTGAGCAAAAGAAATCGGACCAAGAAAAGAATGAATGAAAAAAGAAAGAAAAGAGGAAGGAAGGAAAGAAAGAAAGAAGAAAAGAAAAATTCTGTCTGATTCCATTTAGACCAAGTTTGACATCAGGGAATTTTGTGATGATGAAGTCAGAACACTGGTTACCTGCAGTGTAGGGGTCAAATATCGAGAAAATGCAGAAAGCAAGCTTTGGGAATGCTGGGATGCTTACTATCTTATTTGGGGCAGTAGTTCCATGTGTATGCTCAGTTTCTAAAAATGTTTTTTGTGGTGTACATCAAAGATTTGTGTCAGTTATTTTATCATGCTATTCTTTAACATAAAAGTTTACTAAAAAATGCTGGTCCTTGGACCTCACTCTACGTTAACTAAATAAGAACACGGAGGATGGACCAAGGCTTGAATTCTGGTACCTATCAACCACCTAGGTGATTCTTACATGCAACCAGGGTCGAGTCCCTACCTTAGACTAAGAACCAGTGTACTTCATAGTCATCCCTCACTACTTTGCTCCATGTATATCTGGTTTGGGGGCCTAGTTCACTGGAAGATGCATCATTGAACTAGATAATATGTTTCATTGTGGGTAATCCAAGCTTTGCTCTGGTGGCTCCTTAACCTGACCAATTCTAGCACTGGTACATACAAGCCTGGTTCACCATTTAGACAGTGACTGAATGGCTGTTTGTCATCCTAAATGTCTCACCAAAAAAGCAAGAGAGTTCCAGAAAAACATCTATTTCTGCTTTATTGACTATGCCAAAGNCAATACTCTATTGGGTTTGCCATTGTTTTTCTAACTTATACCTGATGTGAGATCTCCCTGCTTCTCCCTTTTTTTGAATAGAAAGATTTTGAATTTCTATTGTAATCATTATGGCTTTTTTTTTTTTTTTGGCTTCTCATCTCGAGTAGGGTCTCAGATCAAGCCTGTCTCCTAACAGTAATTCACTGGAGGATACGTTTTGTCTTGCTCCGACACCCTACCACTGTTCTTGATCTACAGCCCCGTCAGAGGACTCCAGACTGGGGATCTTCCTCAGAAAGGTGTTATGAGTTGAGATTAGTTAGGCAAGTGGTGGAGTGAATGCATAAGCAGTGATTTTGCATAATGAGGCGTGTGAAATCCCACTGGAGGTTGTTAAAACAGCAGACAGGCTGTGGTAAACAAGGAGGAAGGCAGGCTTTGAAAACAGATGGCTTTGAAAACCTGGCAAAGCCCTGTTTCAGACTTTAAAAAATTGGTTTCGTTAGTGCAGGCTATTTTTTAAAATTCTACATGCATATTTTAAAGTTCTGGTTTAATGAAAAAGTTCTGTGGGTAACTGAACATCAGTTTACACCCTGCTGTAAACAAGCTAGCAACCAGATGTGATGGACAGCTGGCACAGAGACCCGGACTGTTCTTCTACATTTGAATTCAAATATGTGATTTGGGTTTCAGGTGATTTGGGGCCACTTTGCTGGTGGGTTCGTGGTGGTGGTCTGCTCCTCCTGGCTAAGTAGACCCCCAGGGTGCTCCCTGCCAATAACCATACCAGCTCTGGAAGCTCCCTCTGAAATCTGTTCTATTTCCTCCAGGAAACGGGTCTGGCTCCCTGTTTACCTTTTTGGCCTCACCTGGATCACTCCCAACTTTATTCCTCTCCTCTCCACACTTCTTGTCAACCATTTTCCAACATGGCATGATTTCTTGAGTCACCTGCCTTAGTGTGGGCTGAATTCTTTGCCTGGAGTGAGTGCCCTTATTTTGATAGCCCCCAATTGCTCTCTCTCTCTCTCTCTTTTTTACTTTTTATCTTGTATTGGGGTATAGCCGATTAACAAACAATGCTGTGATGGTTTCAGGTGAACAGCGAGGGGACTCAGCCATACATATACATGCACATTCTCCCCAAAACTCCCCTCTCATCCAGGCTGCTATATAACGTTGAGCAGAGTTCCCTGTGCTATACACTAGGATGTTATTGGTTATCCATTTTAAAAATAGCAGTTTGTTCATGTCCATCCCAAACTCCCTAACTATCCCTTCTTCCCCGCAACCATAAGCTCATTCTCTAAGTGTGAGGCTGTTTCTATTTTGCAAGTAAGTTCCTTTGTATCATTTCTTCTTAGACTCCTCATATAAGGAATGTCATACAATATTTCTTGTTCTCTGTCTGACTTACTTCACTCAGCATGACACTTTCTAACTAAGTCCATTCATGTTGCTGAAAATGGCATTATTTCATTATTTTTCATGATATCCCTGGAACTTCCCTGGTGGCTCAGATGGTAAAGAATCTGCCTGCAAGTTGCAGGAGACCCAGGTTTGATCCCTGGGCTGGGAAGATCCCCTGGAGAAAGGAATGACTACCCACTCCAGTATTCTTGCCTGGAGAAACCCATGGACAGAGGAGCCTGGCGGGCTACATAGAGTTCATGCAGTTGCAAAAAGCTGGACATGAGTGAGTGACCAACACTTTTACTTCCCTCCCCCACCTCCACCAGTTATTAATAGAGTCACTCAGCAGAGCCCTATTTCTAGGATGCTTTGGCCTCTCCCAGTGATGACAATGATGGGCCTCTCCCAGTTTCTATTGATGTAATTCACTTGCCTCTCAATTCAAAGCTGCCTCACCATTTTTACATATTTATTTCCAGACACTGTAGATTTTTTGGGACCACATGTTGTAAAACCTCCTTCAACCAAATTCCACTTAACCAATTCACTAGATTAAAAGTTCGTCCTACTTAATGATCATAAGGATGATAAAGCCTTCCATAGTACTTGCTGTGTTCCAGGCATATTGTAAAGCACTTTACTTCTATTAACCCATTTAATCCTCACAAAGACTCTGTGAGGTAGGTGCAATTGGAACCCCATCTTATGGGGGAAGAGAAACAGAATCCCACGGACAGAGGAACCTGGCGGGCTACAGTCCATAAGGTCACACGGGGTCGGACCCGATTGAAGTGACTTAGCATGCAGGCATGCAGGTGGATGAAATATGAGTGGAAAACCAAAGAGAGCTTGAATATGAAAACTACATGCAATCCATGAGCAAGTCTCCACATAGACATGTTGCTGAAAGTATTACTGTCAAATTAGGACGATACGGTAACTGTGAAAGGTTAGGGGAGGGGTGTATCTCTCTTCTCAGATTTCTTCTGAAATGTCCTAATAAATGAACTGGAAGTCACAGACAATTCACTATGACCATATGATATGGTGGCCATCTTGGTTTTTGCTGTGGTTTTAAAAATATTTTAATTATTAATAGTGACTTTTTCATGCCTTCAAGTGTCTCAGGCTCTTACCATAAAAATATATGGTAACCCTGATAATGGTGGTCCCAAAGTCAAGTCCAGCTCTTGTGACCCAGTGGGCTGTAGCCCACCAGGCTCCTCTGTCCATGGGACTTCCCAGACAAGAATACTGGAGTGGTTTGCCATTTCCTTCTCCAGGGCATCTTCCCGACCCAGGGATCGAACATCCTACATTGCAGGCAGATTCTCTACCAACTGAGCCACCAGGGAAGCCCTACCTTAATTATGGGTATAGTTTAAAGCAAGATGGAGAAGCAAAAAGCTAACCAGCAGATTTGCCTTCAAAGAAAAGCCCTTGACGATTCATTAAAACCCCTGCTGTTGCAGAACTCATACCAACCTCTGAAAGGAAAGCGTGGAACCCTCCCAGCCCATTGAGAATCTGGGCTTCAGGGAAGGTCCTGGAAAAGATTATTCTTGCATTCAGAGCTTAACTGTCTAGCAAGTTCCCTGCTGCTACGAGATATGGAGTGATATTCTTAAAATTTCCCACATACCAGAGAAAATCAGATTTCTGCACTTGAAGCAGCCTCAGGATCAAAGACCCATTGCCCTGAGCTCCAACAGGTTGCCCTCATGCCCATCTCTCCATTAACCTGGGTTCTAGGACCCACCAGGGCAAACACTGATTTGGCTTAGTGGATACGCTGGTTCTGGTTCAAGTGTAATGAATAACATGATTGTATTCATTTAGGGTCTGGACAGGGCAAGTGTTCTTATTTCGATTTTTTGGTTTGAATCATTGTCAAATCCTTTAGTACTTTTGCTTACCTGGGTCAAATCTGGGGATCGTCACCTCTGTTCATTTTGCTGCCCTTTTTAGAGCACTTTCATTCAGAAAAGCAGCTGTTTGCTCAGGTGTATTTCTGTCATGGCTAAGGACAGCCATTGGCTGAGTGCTTATAATTTCCAGAAACGGTGCTAGGTAAGTCAAATCCGTTATCTCATTGAATCGTCAGCAGAATTCAGGAGAGGAGATTCTTGATTTCTATTTCACTGATGAGGCTTTAAGCAGAGCTGTGAAGTGACTTACCTGTAGTCACCTAGTCAGTCAGGCTAAGAGTTCTGGTTACACCCAGGACTTTCTACTCTCAGACCTTGCTGCTCTTGCCTCTTCTGCTACAAGGTTTCCTCCATGCCATGCTGTGTGGTCCTTAAAAAATGCCCGTGATCAATTTCAAAACAGCTTTGGTATAATTATGCTGCCAGTCAGATTTATGAGTCCCTCAACTTAGCAGCAGCAGCGTTCCCAAAGGCGGTTCCTTTCTTCCCAGGCTGGTGTGTGACCAACACTCCACGGATGCACATTTTTTCCTGAACACAATCAAAGTGTCTTGGGAGCCGGGACCATCTTGACTGCCCTTCATTCTCTTCTCTAAGTGGTGCGTACAGGGTCATGATGAGCAGCAGACATTCATCCATCTCTGAATGAGCAGAAGAGGCTTTGAATGAAGGTCTTTGTCTGGTGTGTGGTCAGACCAGCTGGGAGACATGTTGGTTGTCAAACAGATGGAACTGGGATGGAGAAGGGCATGGACTTGGTCTTCCACAGAGANACCAGGGCAAACACTGATTTGGCTTAGTGGATACGCTGGTTCTGGTTCAAGTGTAATGAATAACATGATTGTATTCATTTAGGGTCTGGACAGGGCGAGCGTTCTTATTTCGATTTTTTGGTTTGAATCATTGTCAAATCCTTTAGTACTTTTGCTTACCTGGGTCAAATCTGGGGATCGTCACCTCTGTTCATTTTGCTGCCCTTTTTAGAGCACTTTCATTCAGAAAAGCAGCTGTTTGCTCAGGTGTATTTCTGTCATGGCTAAGGACAGCCATTGGCTGAGTGCTTATAATTTCCAGAAACGGTGCTAGGTAAGTCAAATCCGTTATCTCATTGAATCGTCAGCAGAATTCAGGAGAGGAGATTCTTGATTTCTATTTCACTGATGAGGCTTTAAGCAGAGCTGTGAAGTGACTTACCTGTAGTCACCTAGTCAGTCAGGCTAAGAGTTCTGGTTACACCCAGGACTTTCTACTCTCAGACCTTGCTGCTCTTGCCTCTTCTGCTACAAGGTTTCCTCCACGCCATGCTGTGTGGTCCTTAAAAAATGCCCGTGATCAATTTCAAAACAGCTTTGTTATAATTATGCTGCCAGTCAGATTTATGGGTCCCTCAACTTAGCAGCAGCAGCGTTCCCAAAGGCGGTTCCTTTCTTCCCAGGCTGGTGTGTGACCAACACTCCACGGATGCACATTTTTTCCTGAACACAATCAAAGTGTCTTGGGAGCCGGGACCATCTTGACTGCCCTTCATTCTCTTCTCTAAGTGGTGCGTACAGGGTCATGATGAGCAGCAGACATTCATCCATCTCTGAATGAGCAGAAGAGGCTTTGAATGAAGGTCTTTGTCTGGTGTGTGGTCAGACCAGCTGGGAGACATGTTGGTTGTCAAACAGATGGAACTGGGATGGAGAAGGGCATGGACTTGGTCTTCCACAGAGAGCCCCACCCAAATCTGCTTTCTGGGCACTGCTGCAGACCCTTGCCCTGAGAGGTGTGGGCCCCTGGGTCTGAGCCTGGGGTCCCGTTCTGTGTCTTTAGCTGTCTGTATCTGAAGCCAGAACTAGATTCACACTCTTCTGAGGCAGGAGTCTGGGGTGTACTCTAGGTCATGGCTCCCCCCCTCATGGGGCCAGTCTTCACGGCATTCCGAGATAATGACAATTTTCTGAGTCCAAAATTTATTCCCTGCTCTCCTTGTGCTTTTTCATGCTCTGATTTTCCACCCAGGTTACTATCATATGCTCTTGCTAGATGAAGTTTTTTTTTTTTTCCATGGAACCTCAGAACTCCACCCCAAAGTCCAGCAGAGAAACCCCGGTAACTCTGTGTCTGGAGATGGCCTTGAACAGAAACTTAGGTCCCAAGTGCAAAACCCTAGGCCAGCCTTACCATTCCATAGGGATATTATAAGTAATATCTGGAGCCCTGATTCATCCTTGGAAGGAGATTCAGATCAGTTTGCTTTCAACAGATGGAATTTAGACCAAGAATTTAGACAATTCCTTATAATTGTTTCTTAACTGTATTGCTCACAAAATCTCCCAGTTGTACCAAAGGAAGTGATAAGTTGAGTCCCTGGGCAAAGCCAACGCATGTGAAACCTTGAGAAAATGGAAGTCCCCCCAGTGAAGGGAGCTTGGAGGGAGGGGCAGGAAGACCTCTGAGACTCTCAAGCCTGGCTGTCTTAGAACCCTATCATCACGTATTTCTTATGTGTGTTTTACATCCGGTACAAGTGTACGGCCACTCATTCTGATTAAAACAGTGTTCTGTTTGGTAGGTGATATTCTTTTAAAAAAATATTTATTTTTTGAATTTTTAGTTTTAGTTTTTTGGGGCCTTAGTTGCAGCACACAGGCTTTTAGTTGTGGCTCCAGGATTCATTGCCCTGAGGTATACGGCAATGAATCTTAGTTCCCTGACCAGGGATCAAACCTGTGTCCGCTGCATTGGAAGGTGGATTCTTAACCACTGGATCACCAGGAAAATCCCTGGGAGGTGATATTCTGAATATCCTCACAGTCTCTGGCCTTTATGGTGAATTGTACTCAGATATTGCCTTGAGCAAATCAGTCAGGATATATCCAGGATATATGTGAACTGACTTGAAGATTCCATTCAAGCGTCTTTTGAAGCACTTCCACTGTAGAGTTAACAACAGTGCAAGTTGTTAACTGCAGTAAGTGTTCTTATCTTCTGGCTAGTATTACTCCAGTCTGGGTAACGGGGGCTTCTCTTGGGGAGCATGGGCTCTGGGGTGCGAGGGCTTCAGTAGCTGTGGTTCCTGAGCTCCAGAGCACAGGCTCGACAATTGTGGTGCACAGGCTTTGTTGCTATGCAGCACGTGGGGTCTTCCCGGATCAGGGATGGAACCCATGTCTCCTGAATTGGTAGATGGATTTCTCGCCCCTGAGCCTCCTCCACCAGGGGAACCCCAGCTCTAGGTATTTTTACAAACTGAACATACTCACCTAATGAGTACTCAGGTCAAGACAAAGAGCGGTCCCAGCTCCTCAGAAAACTCCCTTCACTGGCCCTTCCAGTCACTACCCTCATCCCCAGGACAACTGCTCTTCCAATTTCTAGCAGCAGAGATTGTTTTTGCCTGTTCTATTTATCTTAATAGAACCACATGAACCATATGTCATAGAACCATAGTTACATATTCTTTTATCTGTCTTCATTCACTCAACATTATGCATATGGGATTCATCCATATTGTTAAAAGTAATTGTAAATGACATTTTTAAAAAAGAACTCACAATGTTTATCCTTTTTTAATTTTTAAGAGAACAGGGTTTTTGAGATATAATTCACATATCATAAAATTCTTCCATTTTAAAGTGTATAATTCAGTGACTTCCCCTGCTCCAAGGATCATACTATTTTTTTTCCAGTTATACATATGCATGTATCTATTCTTGTTCAAATTCTTTTCCCATTTAGGTTGTTACATAATATTAAGGAGGGCTCCCTTTGCTGTACTGTAGGTCCTTGTTGGTTATCCGTTTTAAATAATTGACTCCGTTTGCAAACCACCTGAACACTGGGGTTTTTAAAACTGTGAGAAATCGTATGTAATTTTTGTTGTTTATTGACACTCAGTGGATAAGATTTTTTAATGCTTCCATGTGCTTTAATATCTGAAAACTACCGTTTCCTTGGTTGCCTCTATGCATGCTCAGTTGCTCAGTCATGTCCAACTCTTTGTGACCCAATGGACTGTAGCCTGCCAGGCTCCTCTGTCCGTGGGATTTCCTAGGCGAAAATACTGGAGGGGGTTGCCATTTCCTTCTGCGGCGGGTCTTTCTGACCTGCGTGGGGAAGACCCAGGAATGGAACCCACATCTGCACTGGCAGGCGTGATCCACCCAGAAGCCCGTTTTCTTGGTTGCTTATTGTGAGGAATCCTTAGGAGAGGCGCTTGAGTGTTCTCAATTGTTGCATATTGGTCACAGTAGCAGGGCTCAGCCATAATGGGAAACACAAAGCCTGTCCCTCCTGGATGTGACCTTGGGCAGTGTAGTCATTTCACACCCAGTAGTGAGTGGAGGGGGGCAGGGTTCCCTGTCTTGGTCTCTGCAAATCTCCAGAATAGTAATGTGCTTCCACTTGTATGACCTCGTCCGTTCCTCACAGTTGCCCCATGGGAAAACCCTTGGTCATCCCCCTGGATGAGGAAACAGGTTCTGAGAGACGAAGTGCCTTGTCCAGATGGCACGAAAGGTCCTGGGATTTAACTCTTCCCACTTCCTCATCCTGTCTCTCTGTCTATGATACCTCTGAGTGCCCATGTAACAGAGAGCTGATAAAACCCAGGGACTCTGAGTAGGAAGCTTGGGTTTTCTGTAATCAGCTGTTAAAACCCAGAGAAGGGGCAGGGTTCTGGGCCCAAATGCAGGCAAAGCCCAGCTTCCGTCATACTGGAAAGAAAGTGAAAGGCTGAGTCACTCAGGTGTGTCCGTCTCTGTGACCCCATGGACTGTAGCCTGCCAGGCTCCTCTGTCCATGGAATTTTCCAGGCAAGAGTACTGGAGTGGGTTGCCATTCCCTTCTCCAGGGAATCTTCCCGACCCAGGGATCAAACCTGGGTCTCTCTTATTGCAGGCAGATTCTTTACCATCTGAGCCACCAAAAGTAACACCCGTCATGCTGGGGAACCTCACAATTCCCACCTTGGAGCCACCCAGCACATCTTGAGCTGGTTAAGTCCTCCCCCCCACCCCAAGAAGACTTGTCACTTCCATCTCTGGCAGAATGCAAGTGGTCAGAGGGACAGGCAACTTAGTCAGAGGTGAGACAGAAGGCTTGGTGACCTGGCCTGGGAGTTGAGAAGTACAGCGTGATGGCAGCAGGGCTAAATTTTATGACAACTGGGAAGCAGACAAGGGCCGAGTGAGAGAGTTAACTCTTTGTTCCAGTCCCATCAGTGGCTATTAGGGAAGAGAATGGGGTTGGCTACACAAATCCCGAGACCTAATGCTTTTCTTTGTAATAATTCTCCAGGCATGTCTTCTGATCTAGAATTTCGGCTTGGTCTTCTTGGCTTTGACTGTTGGGCCAGGCTTCCAGCAGGTGGCTTCTGCTCTGAACCTCCTTCCTCCAGCTGATCCGCCCCTTGTCGCCCTGGGAGAAGACAGACTTCGCTGCTCTCCTCCTCAACACCGTGTGCTCTGTCCTTAGCCTGGCTTGTGGTGGCCTCCGTGGTCACCGCGGTAACTTTCCCATTTGCCGAAACCAGCCCTGTGCTCCAGTCGTCCTGAGCTCTCCTCCGTTTCCCCGAAGCACTCTGCCCTTCCACACTTTGACACTCTGTCGAAGGTTCTGCCCACGGCTCCCATATGCATGCTGCTTTGTGGGGTAACGGACTTCCTCTTTAAAGACTCGACTTGGCCGCCTGTCTTCCCGGAGGCGCTTCCTGCTTCCTGTTGGATTTGGCCCCTCTCTTCCGGTCTCTGCAGTACCCACGCTTCCTCAGGTCCAGTTCCCCACATCCGGTGTCAGTCTGCCCCCATGAGTTTCTCCTTCTAGCCTCCCAGCAGGGTTATGAGCCACTGTTCAGTAAATGTTTTTTGGTTGAAACTGCACAAAGACCCATGGTCAGAACTATCTTGCGAAAGCAATCCCAATACTGGGCATATACCCAGAGAAAACCATAATTCCAAAAGACATGTGCACAGTAATATTTATTGCAACCCTATATACAATAGCCTGGACATGGAAGCTACCTAAATGTCCATCAACAAAGAAATGGATAAAGAAAATGTGGTATACATGTAAAATGGAGTATTACTCAGCCTTAAAAAGGAATGAGATTAGGTCATTTGTAGAAACATGGATGGACTTAGAGGCTGTCATACAGAGTGAAGTAAGTCAGAAAAAGAAAAACAAATATCATACATTAACACATATATGTGGAATCTAGAATCCTCATATGTATCAATCCGAAAAATGATATAAATGATCTTATTTGCAAAACAGAAATAGAGAGATGGACATAGAGAACAAATGTATGAATACCAAGAGAGGAAGGAGGGTTCGGGTGAACTGGGAGATTGGGGTTGACGTATATTCGCTATTGATACCCTATATAAAATAGATAACTAATGAGAACCTACCCTATAGCATGAGTTTCCCTGGTGACTCAGTGGTAAAGAATCTGCCTGCCAATGCTGAAGCCTCTGGTTCGATCCCTAGGTCGGGAAGATCCCCTGGAGAAGGAAATGGCAACCCAGTCCAGTATTCTTGCCTGGGAAACCCCATGGACAGAGGAGCCTGCTGGGCTACAGCCCACATGTCACCAATAGTCGGACACAACTTAGCAATTAAAGAACAACTGTCAGGCACAGAGGACTCTGCTCAGTGCTCTGTGATGACCTAAATGGGAAGGAAATCCAAAAAGGAGGGGATCCACACATACACACACACACACACACACACACACACACACACCCCATCCTACTGTCTGCCCAGCCACAAAGTCAACACAATAAATATTTGTCACGTGAGTTGATGGCTGAAGAGTTTGTTGACTCTGAGTGCAGTTCTTTTTGGACTTTGTCGACTGGAAAAAATGCACCATGTGAGGGTTGTGAGTCAAGTTTTATTTAGGGCAACATGAGGACTGCAACTTGGGAGACAGCACCTCAGATAGCTCTGAGAAACTGCTCCAAAGAGGCAGGAGGGAAAGGTCAGCGCACACCCACACCCACACCCACACCCCCCCCCCCACACACACGTGTTGCTGATTCACTTTCTGTACTGTTGAAGCTAACACAACACTAAAATAATTATACTCCAGTAAAACTTAATTTACAAAAGGACCCTTGGTGCTGGCTTGAAGCAGGCAGGGATCTTTCAAGATGCTTTGTGGGGAAAGAACCCACGCCAGCTGAGCACCTGCACCCCAGAGACTCTTCCGGGCAGAGCCCATGACCCCTGGAGGTCTCCCCATCCCAGGCCTCAAAGCTTGCCACCTGGGGTGTGTGTGAGCCGCACACACCCAGGAGAACTGTATCTCTCCCTGGGGTTAATGGATCCATTCCCTGTAAATGGAACCAGGTGTCCAATACACATCAGGGGGAGGAGAGCCAGGCGGGGAGGAGGAGGATGTGCTGGTGGAGTTGGTTAAACGACAGCTGCACTGACTTAATTGGGTTTTATTCTATTTGATCTCGGATAAAGAGGATTTTTGAGAGTCCATTTTCTCCTTCTTAAGTGTTCCTGCTTTAAAAAGAGAGAGAGAGAACACACAAAGAAGCCCCATCCTGCGGTCTGCTCAGCTCTCAGGCCCTTGCTAGCCGAGCTCGCTACACATGGGGGCAGTAGAACACCACCAACCTTATCGGAGGCGCCCGCGGGGGCTGGTTTCTGAATCTGGAGCGTCCACCGGGAATTTTAACACCAGTTAGACGTTTTCCCATTTCATATACGTCGGCAAGAAATATCACTTAAGACCAAGTTGGAAATAAATTAAGCAGGGAACCCCACAAAGAGGTTTATATTTGCTTTTCTGCCATAGTCTGTGAATTTTTACACTTAGAATGTCTATAGACTGGATCCCAAACCCCCCAGTTTGCAACCAATTGGGCCCTAAAGCTATTCTCATCAGCTTGATGGTGTTCCCAGGAATTCCACGTCAACATGCAAAATCTCTGCATGTCAGCTAATGGCTTCTGAATGTTTAGAATGTGCCTGGCCCTGTCTCATGGATGGTCCCACATGTTATTTCAGGAAGCTCACATCACTAGTCTTCTATACCGGAAGAAGACTCAGGCTCAGAGGGATCAAATGCCCTGGTCAAGGTCACCCAGCTGAAGGACATAGGGAACTTCAGTGCACGTTCTATGAAGGCGGGAAGGTTGCTTGTCTTGTTCACTGATATACTCCTTACTCTCAGGGCGGTCCCAGGCCACACAGTTGACAGTTCATAAATATTTGTCAAGTGAGTCACTGGTTGAAGAGTTTGATGACTCTGAATGCAGTTCTCTTTGGACCATGTTGCGAGTTAGGTTTTATTCAGAGGAAAATGAGGACTGAAGCCCAGGCAATAGCACCTCAGATAGCTCTGAGATACTCCAAAGAGGAGAATCTGAGATGCTCCAAAGAGGTAGGAGGGGAAGGTCTGTATATATGTAGTTTTGGTGGCAGTACACGCAATCAAGCACAGATTTTCCCAGAAGGTTTCTGCTGGTCTCATGAAGCTTTCTGCCAGTCACAAGGAGCAGCCGTCACCATGAAGGGTTTTAGGCCTTTCTAAATATGAGGAGATACATGATTGAGCTCATAAGATTGGCTCCTGAAAATATCTAACTATTCGAAGACTTGTCCTGCTGGTTTTTCTACAAGCCTTCCTGATCTGCACCATGAACTCCTTCCAGGGGATGCTGAAGGTCAGCAGCTGTAGCAGCACCTGATCTAGTCCTTGTAGAGGCCTTGTAGAGGTAGATGGCAAGTGTCCATGACGAGTTGGCAAGTGCCAATTTGTAGTTGACAACCGTCCTGTGCTTAAGAAAGGGGTTGGCAATCTGGCAAGCATCTCTAGTGAATGGTCTCTTCCACTGGCAGCCCTTGGATTTGAAAGGAAAGCCCCTCCCTCTGGGAGATATAGAGACCCACACTCCAGAGTCAGAAGGGTGGGGAGAGATAGGAATGCACCCCAAAGAGTCGTTTCTTGCTGAACAAATTCCCTGTGAGGTGAAAGAAAAAAAAAAGTACAGTATGGGTTTGGAGCATCAGGGTTTATCCCAAGTAAGTTGTGTGGAACTGGGAGATAATGAGCCGTATGCTACCTTTGGGGAGGGTTGTGATTCCAGCCATCCAAACTATGAAAATACTCAAGGATGGGCAGGAAGAGGCTATACCCTAAGGATGCATTCCTGTGTGGAGTAGAGGCTCAGAATGGGGAAGTCACTGAAACTCAAATGATCTGCTTGAAACCGGGGTCCCCAGTAGCCCCTGGTTCACACACACTGTTCACACGGCCGCCTCTTTGCCATGTGCTGGGGTCAGCTGCATCATTGATGGATGATAGAGGGCTTGCGTGGCCCAGAGAACTGAAGAGACCTGAGGGGTTGGGAAGCTTGCTGAGCTCCACTTTGCTGAGTGAGCCAGGAACGTTGAGAGCCCCAGAGATTCAGGGGACATCTCAGAAACGGGAGACTCGGGGTACGTGATTGGAAGACGTCTGCACTCTGAAAAATGTTTGTAAATTCAACACGCTCTTTGTGCTGCCTGTTTACTGAGAGGCACTGCAACTTTCAGTGGGGATGGGTGAGTGTGCTTATGTTGGGGGACCTGGGCAGACTCACCCTCCAGGCAGGCTAGGGAAGAACAGGGTCCCATGGAGGAGACCTCATGGAAGTCGACACCTGAGTTGGCCCAGAATCAAGAAGAAAGGGAATGAATCCTTGGTTCCATCAGCAGGAGGACAGAGGGCTCAGCTAACCCAAGTAGAGAAGGAACGGTGCAGGACTCCTTGATTCCCTGAGGGGCATTCTCAGTGTCTCCAGTCTCAAGGTGGACTCACAGATGTCTGGTGGTCTGCCATCAGTCACTAGGTGAGGCTGGAGTCATACAATGCCACACGTATCTGCACCCATGGCAGGTGGAGCCAGGCTGATTTCCGGCCATATTTTTTTTTTTTTGCCAATCCTCCTCTGCCACAATAGTTGATCAGTCATGTCTGACTCTTTGCGGTCCCATGGACTGTAGCCCACCAAACTCCTCTGTCCATGGAATTCTCCAGTAAAGAATACTGAAGTAGGTTGCCATTTCCTTCTCCACCTCCCTGCCAGTGAAGTGGAAGTTGCTCAGCTGTGTCCTACTCTTTGCAACCCCATGGACTATACAGTCCATGGAATTCTCCAGGCCAGAATACTGGAGTGGGCAGCCTTCCCTTCTCCAGGGGACCTTCCAGAGCCAGGGATCAAACCAGGTCTCCCACATTGCAGGCGGATTCTTTACCAGCTGAGCCACCAGGGAAGCCCAAGAATACTGGTGTGGGTAGCCTATCCCTCTGAGTGGGTAGCCATTCCCTTCTCCAGGGGATCTGCCCGACCCAGGAATCAAACCAGGGTCTCCTGCATTGCAGGCAGATTCTTTACCAATTGAGCTACAGGGAAGCTCACCTCCCACCATCCCCATGCTTATTCAATTCCTCTGGTGGCTCAGATGGTAAAAAATCTGCCTGCAATGCGGGAGACCTAGGTTCCACCCCTGGGTCGGAAAGATCCCCTGGAGAAGGGAATGGCTACCCACTCAGAGGGATAGGCTACCCACACCAGTATTCTTGGGCTTCCCTGGTGGCTCAGCTGGTAAAGAATCCGCCTGCAATGTGGGAGACCTGGTTTGATCCCTGGCTCTGGAAGGTCCCCTGGAGAAGGGAAGGCTGCCCACTCCAGTATTCTGGCCTGGAGAATTCCATGGACTGTATAGTCCATGGGGTTGCAAAGAGTAGGACACAGCTGAGCAACTTCCACTTCACTGGCAGGGAGGTGGAGAAGGAAATGGCAACCTACTTCAGTATTCTTTACTGGAGAATTCCATGGACAGAGGAGTTTGGTGGGCTACAGTCCATGGGACCGCAAAGAGTCAGACATGACTGATCAACTATTGTGGCAGAGGAGGATTGGCAAAAAAAAAAAAATATGGCCGGAAATCAGCCTGGCTCCACCTGCCATGGGTGCAGATACG
>SJYV01021741.1:862195-877790 GCA_006410875.1 Neotragus pygmaeus | reverse complement strand
AGAATACTGGAGTGGGCAGCCTTCCCTTCTCCAGGGGACCTTCCAGAGCCAGGGATCAAACCAGGTCTCCCACATTGCAGGCGGATTCTTTACCAGCTGAGCCACCAGGGAAGCCCAAGAATACTGGTGTGGGTAGCCTATCCCTCTGAGTGGGTAGCCATTCCCTTCTCCAGGGGATCTGCCCGACCCAGGAATCAAACCAGGGTCTCCTGCATTGCAGGCAGATTCTTTACCAATTGAGCTACAGGGAAGCTCACCTCCCACCATCCCCATGCTTATTCAATTCCTCTGGTGGCTCAGATGGTAAAAAATCTGCCTGCAATGCGGGAGACCTAGGTTCCACCCCTGGGTCGGAAAGATCCCCTGGAGAAGGGAATGGCTACCCACTCCAGTATTCTCGCTTGGAGAATTCCATGACTGTGTAGTCCATGGGGTTGCAAATAGTCGGACACGACTGACTAACACTTTCACTTTCATGCTTGTTCAAGCTTCTTCTAAAGTGGCTTGTGATGTATACTATCATGTAAGAAACGAGGCGCCGGTTTATGTTCGATGCAGGATGCTTGGGGCTGGTGCATGGGGATGATCCAGAGAGACATTGTGGGATGGGAGGTGGGAGGGGGATTCAGGGTTGGGAGCTCGTGTACACCTGTGGTGGATTCATGTCGATGTATGGCAAAGCCAATAGAGTATTGTAAAGTAAAATAAAGTAAATTAAAAAAAAAAAGTGGCTTGTGGGAGGTTGGTAAGATCTATGGGGACCAGCCCTGGTCCTGGCACAGAGATGGAGGAGATGGCTACTCCTTCCATCTTTCTGGCCCTTTCTCTTCTATTGGTTTTCTATTGCAGAAACTGTCTTTGATCTCTCGGACCTTTGCTCTTGATTGTGTTTTGTTAATTCCACCATGATGGCGATTGGGCCACAGACTGCCCAGATATTTTTTTGTTGTTCAGTCGCTAAATCGCGTCCAACTCTTTGTGAATCCATGGACTGCAGCACACCAGGCTTCCCTATCCTTCAGCTTCTCCCGCAGTTTGCTCAAACTCATGTCCATCGAGTCGGTGATGCCATCCAACCACCTCATCCTCTGTCGCCCCCTTCTCCTCCTGCCTTCAATCTTTGCCAGCATCAGGGTCTTTTCCAATATTTGGCCAAACGTTATTCTGGGTGTGTCTGCAAGGGTATTTTTGGATGAGATTAGCATTTGAATTGGTGGCCTGAGGAAAGCAGATGGCCCTCCCCCATGTGGGGAGGCTTCAAGCAATCTGCTGAAGGCCTGGGTTTTGAACAGAAAGGCCAACTCGACTCTTCTGCCAGCAAGAGAGACTGTCTGCAGCCTGACAGCAAAGCTGAGATATTGGTCTTTTCCTGCCTTTGGACTTGAATTAAAACCCCCTCTTCTCCGGGAGCTGGAGTCGGCCAGCTTTCGATCTGGAACCTGCACCTTCACCTTTCCTGATTCTCAGGCCTCTGATCTCGGCCTGGGTCAAGTCTGCTTGTGTGCCCAGCTGCCTGGCTGTTGATCTTGGGGCCTCCCCGCCTCCATAATTGTGTAGGCCAGAGTCTTCAGTTCCTTCTCATCAACCTCCTTGTGTGTGTATGCTGCTGGTTCTGTCTCTCAGGAGAACCTGCCTAATGCGTCTGCTTTGGAGATGCTTTCTGAATCTGTGTTTTCTTTCCCACCCTCACAAGTACCTCCACTAAACCCATGTGTGCTGCGTGCTAAGTTGCTTCAGCTATGTCTGACTTTTTGCAACCCATGGACTGTAACCCGCCAGGCTCCTCTGTGCATGGGATTTCCCAGGCAAGAATACTGGGGTGGGTTGCCATGCCTGCCTTCAGGGGATCTCCCTGACCCAAGGATTCAAGCCGTGTCTCTTATGTCTCCTGCATTGGCAGGTGGGTTCTTATGTGAGCCAAATTGCTTTGACTGAAGCAAGGTGAAGAATGCAATACTCTGCTGGCTGTCCTTCATACCAGACCTTGCTCACTTGCTAAAGGTTCTTTGACTTCATGAAATACGGCTTGAAACTACTGGCCTACAATGTCAAGACCAACTGTTTAGCCTGATATTCAAGCCAGGCAGAATCTGACCCCTGGGACCTCTCCAGCACGTCTTTGGCCATGCACATTCTGTGTCGGGTAGGCAAGTCTCCTATAAAGAGACCATTGTTGTTGTTATTTAGTCGCTAAATCCTGCCCAACTCTTTTGCGATCCCATGGACTGTAACCCACCAGGCCTCTCTGCCCATGATCTTTCCCAGGCAAGAATACTGGAGTGGGTTGCCATTTCCTTCTCCAGGGGATCTTCCTGACCTGGGGATCGAACCCCGGTCTCTTGCATAGTCAGGCAGATTCTTTGTACCACTGAGCTACTAGGGAAGCCCCATTCAGTTCAGTTCAGTTCATTTCAGTCGCTCAGTCGTGTCCGACTCTTACTCGACTCTTTTGCACATGCTAGTTTCTCTCTCTGCTAGTTTCTCTCTTGTTCCCACACCATGATGTGTCCAACAAGCTCATTCCCATCCTTCAAGATGAGCTCAAATGTCACCTTCTGTGAAATCCATCTTGACTGTGGACAGAGCTTGTCACCCCTTTATCAGGTCCCCTTGCCACCGATCCCATCTGAGTGTTATCATCAACGTGCTTTGCCTCCCACCTCCCTCTGCTGCAAGTCCCTGGAATGCCAGAGCTATCTCCCTGATGCTTAGAAGAGTTCCCAAACATGCAGCAAGCGCACGTTTCAATCTGCGGAATGAATGAACAATGATTATACTGTCTGCATCTGACTATAACTAGATTTTCAAAATATTGGTCAGTGAGACAACCACAGATCTTTTAATCCTGAAGGTTTATCCAGATTATTTGACCTAATTCTTTAACACCGCATCATCAGATAATTCCTTGTGAGTGGACCACAGTAATGTCAGAAAATACCGTGCTGAATTTCACCTCCACGGCAGCGTGGAGAGCCTGGAGTCCTTTCATGAATGCACTCACAGAGAGAGATCTGAAGATTAGCATTCTTGTAATGAGCAGGAGAGAAACAGTCATTGAAATTGTTCAGGTGGTATCGATAGAGCATCTCTAAGCAGCGACGTTCAGTCAACAGCAGTGAGAGAGAGTGGGTTTCACAGACTGGTCACGGGGAGGTTTGTAAATGTCATAGTTTATAAAAGATTAAAGGTAAAGGAAGTAAGGCACAGCTCCAGCGACCTAATTGCAGGAAACACTTTGTCTAAAACACAGCCCAGAAGGAAATAGTAAGGAGGACAGAATAACTTCTTTGGAAATTTGTTGTTGTTTAGTCACTTAATTGTGTCTGCGACTTTTATGACCCTGTGGACTGTCACGCCTCTACACAGCAGAAACACCATGTGAAGACAGAGAGAGAAGGCAGCAGTCTGCAAACAAAGGACCTCATCTCCCTCCTGGGGGCCCCCCACTCTTCATATCTGGAGAGAGTATCACACACCTTCAGGGCCCCAACTCACACACTCTTGTTCCCTATTCGTTTTTAACCACAGGGATAATGCAAATTTCCTGAGTGAGTTTCCAGTAGCTCACCCCAAGTGCCCACAACGGCCTTTGATTCCTACTCCTAGTGTTTCTCTGACACGCCTGACATCGTGGGAACTGACTCATCAAACACACATGCTCAGCGCAGACGGGGAGCAAGATCCACCCAAGGGTTTAGGAGCCCGTAGGTGCGTGCTTCCAGGTTGACCTCGGCGGGCCATTCTAGGAGGTGTCATACACGCCTGAGTAGGTCCCAGGTGGAACCGAGCCCCAGATGCACGTGGCAGTGACCTCTATAATATGCCCATGGGTGGGTTTTTCCTCCTTCTCTCACCATCACGGGCCCCTGACTGCTGCTCCCTGAGGTTCTCTTACACGTCAGCTACCCACACCCCAGGCTCTGTCTTTTGGGGAACCCAAGTTAAGAGAAGCAGTGACAGGATGCCCCATGGTGACCTCATCTCAGCTGCATCTCAAGCTCAGCTTTGCTTTGTTCTTTGGCAGTCACTGAGCACTTTACTGCGGATTGTCTGCTCCCGGTTCTCGACTCCTGCGTCTCTTCCCCCTGCATTAGACCCTGGTGGAGGTGGGGTAGAGTGTTGCCCTCCCGGTGATCTTTATCAGATACTAGGACTGGGAAGATTCATAGTGACCGAGCCAGAGGGGCAGCACCCCCTGTAGAATTCTGACTTCATGATATTTGTTTCAGTTGAAGGATTTCTGTTCTATGTTATACATGGGCCCAAAGGCATTCCAGGGCATTGAAATGCCACACCGGACTTGAGCCACCGTGTTTTAACACTTTTGTATACAAAAAGATTTCGTTTCGCTTAGGTTTATGGAAGATTGTGTTCATACTGGGCGAGAACAGAGCCTGTCAATCTAGGTCTTTGGGATCCATATGGTGTACGTGGGTGTGTGTTCCTTTATTTTTGAAAATCCTCTTCCATAATTAATTACAGTAAGAAAATGAACTTTCACCCCGTTATTGTCTATCATGTGCATCTTGCCAATTAGCACGGTTGCACTTCACAGCTTCATTTAGTATCAGTCATGAAACTTGAAGAAAGATGGCACCATTTTGGAATATTAATTCAAGTACATTTCCCTGGGGCATTAAACCTTCTGACATCCTGAACTCTTTCTATTTGGGAGAAAGTTTTTGAATTTTCAATTCAAATAAAGCTTAGCTTATAGAGACAATCTTCTCTCTTTATGCTGGAATTCCTGTTCTCTTATTAGCCCATTTCCCCCCAAGGGCAAGAGGCTGTGTGTGTGTGTGCGCATGCGCTCAGTCAGTCAGTCGTGTCTGACTCTTTGTGACCCCTAGAGACTGTAGCCCCCCAGGCTTCTCTGTCTATGGGATTCTCCAGGATAGAGTGGGTTGTCAATTCCTTTTTCAGGGGATCTTCCTGACCCAGGGATCAAACTTGGGTCTCCTGCATCGCAGGAGAATTCTTTACTGTATGAGCCACCAGGGAAGCTCCAGGAAGAGAGGCTGCCAAATCTTTAAGGGATCATGATTCCTGACCAGCCCAAGAGCTGCTTGGTATTCCTTCCCAGATCAAGCTTCCTGAGATTTCATTGAAGGGGAACTAATGCGTTTTAGAAACTCAACAGCACAGGAAGGGCTTTTGGAGATTTACCCCTCAGTCCTGTGCATGGTATGTGATGCAGTCTCTCTGTGGATATTGAGGGACTGATACCTCATAATCGCCAGATGAGAAATCTTTGAGTGAATTTCTGAGAAGTGCTGATGTGCCTGGACTTAAGAGTGTGCCCAGTGCCCAGTGATGGGATTCCCCCTCTATTCTGCATCCTGGGGGGAACCCTGAGCATCCCCAGTGTTCTGTGATCAGAGCCCAGGGGCTCCTAGTGTGCCCAGGACAGAGCCATGCATTTCCTGGGAGACCCGACAATTCTTGCATACACAGTCTGCTCAGCCAGGAAATGCACTCCCAAGAATCCCAACATCTCTAGAGCAGGAGACGCTACCCTTCAGCAAGGCCCCTCCACTGGGTTACAGGGAACCTGGCTCTTTTCCTCATTGGCAATTGTGGTTTCTTGCCNGACAATTCTTGCATACACAGTCTGCTCAGCCAGGAAATGCACTCCCAAGAATCCCAACATCTCTAGAGCAGGAGACGCTACCCTTCAGCAAGGCCCCTCCACTGGGTTACAGGGAACCTGGCTCTTTTCCTCATTGGCAATTGTGGTTTCTTGCCCACTGGGACCACCTGAAATATGTCTCCTGGACACAGTTTTGGTTTATTCCTGTTCACCTTTTTGATTCATTTCATGCACAGCTTGAGCCAAACTTTGTTGATAATTTTTCCATATTCTCTTAAACCATGTCCCCCGCCAGCAGACATAGTAATTGTTGGACCTGGAGGCAGGAGTCTGCAATTTGATCTGTTTCTTTCCACCAGTTCCTTATAAACATCTTAGTTCACTTACTGGGAAAAGTAAACTACCTCCAAGGCCTTTGCAGGCATACCACGTGCCCTGTTGCCCTAACTGAGGTTCTGTTCCCAGCTTACCTGCCTATGGATTCCTCAGTCTCTCCCCCAACCCCTTCTTCTGCAAGGATCAATTCATTCATTTGTTTGTTCATCAAGCATTTTGGGCCACTGGGCTTTGTGACGCATGAGACGAATCAGGCAAATGTCATGCCCTCGAGAGGTTCACAGTCCAGGGAATAAGAAAGACACAAACACTAAAAAATTATAATCCGTGTGATGGAGCTGTGAAAGTGGGGAGGCCAAGGGTCATGGAGCAGACAAGGGGCTCTGAACTGGGGTGCTGGAAAGATTCCCTCTAGGAAGAGGGGTTTTTAGGGCAGAGAGTGAGCAGGAATAAACTATGTGGAATAGTAGGGTGGGGGAGACTTCCTAGGACATTTCAAGCTTGTGAGATGCAGCTTGGGGAGATGATGACAGTCGAGGTGTGGAAGGCTTAAACTTCGTGAAAAGAGATTGTATTTCACAATCTGCTGTACTCTAGACCAGGGGTCCCCAATCTCTGGGATCTAATATCTGATGATCTGAGGCAGAGCTGATGTAATAATAATAGAAATCAAGTGAAAGTGTTAGTTGCTCAGTTGTGTCCGACTCTTTGCAATCCCATAGACTATAGTCCACCAGGCTCCTCTCTCCATGGGATTTCCCAGGCAAGAATACTGGAGTAGATTACCATTTCCTTCTCCAGGGGATCTTTCCAACCCAGGGACTGAACCCGGGTCTGCTGCATTGGAGGCAGATTCTTTAAAATGCCCAATAGATGTAATGTGCATGAACCATCTTGAAACCATCCCCTCCACTGCTGGCCCATGGAAAAACTGTCTTCCATGAAATCACTTCCTAGTGCCAAAAAGATTGGAGGCCACTGCTCTAGAGAGGGGAACCACTGGAAAACTCCATAGCAAGGGAACGGTTGTCAGTCCCTGGTTTGGAGTCTGGCTTGGAGGGGCTGAGACAGGATGTTGCAGGTCTCCTGATGGTGAATGGGCAAGCAAAGCGCAAACTGTGAGCAGAGCAGGGCAGGGAGAGAAGGTGGAGGAAGGTGCTGTTGAGAGTGTTTGTTGGATGACAGCTGGCTCCATTGGGGGGCCAGGGGTGGTGGTGAAGACAGTGGCTGCCTGTTCAGTGTCTCTGAATTCCCATCAGTGTCTGGACTTCAGATGTCCCCCAGGTAGCCACAATGACTGCTGCTTCTGGTTCTTCCACACACTCCCTCTAGGACCATTTTCCCTGTCCCCACCCTGTCTCATCCTCTCTCAAAGGCAAGCCCACCTTCTCCTTGGCCAGTCTCTGAACTTCTTCCAAGCAAGAACACTAGAGTAAGTAGCCATTTCTTTCTCCAGGAGATCTTCCTGACCCAGGGATCGAACCCTGGTCTCCTGCACTGCAGGCAGGTTCTTTACCATCTGAGCCACCAGAGAGGCCCCCATTCCCCCCAAACTCTAGAGTGTAGTGTCCTTTCTCTTTCTATACAAGTATTGATCTTTGGCAGGGTTGTTATAGCTCTTTACATTAAGAATGAACTTGTTCACCAAAAAATAATTTGCACAAGAAGACAGAATATTATTAGGGGCCTCATTAATTTCACCAAGTTTATTTAAATCACAGCAGGATGTCAAATCAATAATGATGGCTAATTAAGAAGAACACATCTGATTTCCTTAAAGTACGTGGAGGGGGCGCCACAAAGGCTGCAGCGGGGAGGAGGTTGAGAAGTTTCTGATAAACAGAGATGGTACCTCTTCTCTTAAATGGAGGGGACCAAAGGTCAGCTAGGTAGGTGTCCTTGCTGAATTAGGGAAAGGGTTGACTGCAGTAGGTGTGAAATTTGAAGTGATTAACTCCAGAGGCCCTAGTGGCCTGAGACCCCATGTCATCATGAGATGTCCCCCTTCCCCTGTAAGATTTCACTAGAAGACTGTGAATTAGGTTGAAAAATAAGGAATTAGAACCAGTTGGTTTTGAATCCTGGTCCTTCCACTTATCCCTGGGGCAGGAAGATCCCCTGGAGTAGGAAATGGCAACCCACTCCAGTATCCTTGCCTGGAAAATCCAATGGTCAGTGGAACCTGGCAGATAACAGTCCATAGGGTTTAAAAGAGTCAGAACACACCTGAGCACACATGCAGCCTCCGCTTATATCTGAGCAACTTTGGGCAACTCCTATAATAAGTCAGGGACCATAAGACTCACCTTCTAGGATACTGTGAATTTTAAGTGAGATGCTTTAGAAGGGCTTGGTTGCCTCATGTAGAATGTACTCAGAAGTGTCTTCTCTTCCTGCCTCTTCTATTGATTCCATCCCTNCCTATAATAAGTCAGGGACCATAAGACTCACCTTCTAGGATACTGTGAATTTTAAGTGAGATGCTTTAGAAGGGCTTGGTTGCCTCATGTAGAATGTACTCAGAAGTGTCTTCTCTTCCTGCCTCTTCTATTGATTCCATCCCTTCCCTGGAGAGGGACTAAGTGTCCCGCTGCTGACTTTGTTTAGCAAGGGTGAGGCCGTGTCCAGCCTCAGAGGGGACCCCAAGTCTTCCCTTCATGTTTCTCTCCAGGTTGAAGCTGTGGAAGAAGCCCTGAAAAGTGAAAGTGAACGTTGCTCACTTTGTGTCTGACTCTTTGCAACCCCATGGTCTATGCAGTACATGGAATTCTCTGGGCCAGAATACTGGAGTGGGTACCTGCTCCCCTCTCCAGTGGATCTTCCTGATCCAGTAATCGAACCTAGGTCTCCTGCATTGCAGGCAGATTCTTTACCAGCTGAGCCACCAGGGAAGCCAAAGAGTACTGGAGTGGGTAGCTGTTCCCTTCTCCAGTGGATCTTCCTGACCCAGGAACCGAACTGGGGTCTCCTGCATTGCAGGCAGATTCTTTACCAGCCGAGCTACCAGGGAAGCCTGGAAGAAGCCCTGGGCATCCACAATCATCTATTAGAGGTGATTTTATTACTTCCACCCTGTTCTCTGCTCAGTAACAGTGGCAAGCTTTGGGAGCTCCCATCATCAGGATGTTTGGGCAGAGTCCACCAGCTTCAAACAGAACAATTTGTTCTGAGCACACAGCCCCGAGTGATGGCAGAGGAAAGAGTGGGAGGCTTGATCTACAAAGGAGCATCCTTTCCTCTGCTCCCCACCAGGGAGGGAAGGAGCTGAGAGCCGCATGAGCAATGCACCCATGGAGGAAATGCCGGTGTGGTTTTTCAGCTCGGCTTGTGTGTTTCGTTTGTATTGTCTTAAGGGAATCTTTCCTTTCGGATATTTGAACTGATTCTTTGGAAAGCCAGGTGCAAAACCAAGGAACCCTTAGTGGCTCATTTTGAAGCCAATTAGAGGGTTTTCCTCTTTGGTGTCGGGAACTTGAAATGACTTTTTATATTGAGAGCACTCCCACTTTAAAGATGGGTAAACTGAGACTTGGGGTTTCTCAAGTGGCTCAGTGGTAAAGTACCTGCCAGCCAATGCAGGAGACACAGATTCGACCTCTGGTCTAGAAGATCCCCTGCCATCTGGGAAATGGCTACCTGCTCCAGTATTCTTTCCTGGAAAATTCCATGGACAGAGGAGCCTGGCAGGCCACAGTCTGGCAGGTCGTAGAGTCTGACAGGGCTGAGCCGCTGAGGATGCACACACACGAACTGAGACTCAGAATGTTCTTGCAGTTCTAAGTGGCAGAGGCAGGTGAGGCCCAGCAGGAAGGCTGATGGGGTTGGGGACTGCTACTCTCAGAGCCCCACATTGCTCTGTTTCCATGTCAGTCTCCCCCTCTCAGGAGGGTGCCCTTGTCTAAGAATTAGGAGCGTGTCCCACCCATTTCTGGGTTGCTGGTGCCTCTGTGCGTGCTTGGCACATGGCAGAGACCAGTCCGTGTTCACTGACTGAATAGAGGAATAACGGCCATAGGGAGCCAAGATCCAGACGTGTGTTCCGAACGAGGGCCCAGAGCTCTGCCATGCAGAAAGGACAGCGGGGACCAGTGACGCCCCCACTGGTGGGGGTGGGCACAGGGCACCTATGCTGACTGAGTGCCCGGTAGCCCCAGCCCAGACCCTGAACGTGCAGTCTCATCTACCCCCAGAGCGTGTGTGTGCGGAGGGCAAGGTTATCCTTATCACAGATGAGGAAACTGAGACTCAGACAGCTTTACCAGCTTGCTGAAGGCTTGTTGTTCTTTAGTCGCTCAGTTGTGTCTGACTCTTTGAGACCCCATGGACTGTAGCCCTCCAGGCTTCTCTGTCCATGGGATTTCCCAGGCAAAAATAGTGGGTTGCCAACCCAGGGATTGAACTGATCGAACCCGGGTCTCCTGCATTGGTGGGAGGATTTTTTTTTTTTTTTAAACCACTGAGCCACCAGAGAAGCTCTGCTGAAGGTTACCCGGGGAGAAAAAGAGGAAGGCAGGTTGCCTCTTCAGATCCCATGTCCCAGTTGCCAGCTCTGCAGTAGGAATGGAATAGAATGATAAGGAAGGAACCATGGGACAAGGGAGGCAGTTTACAGACCTCTTAGGAAAGGGCTTTCCTCTCTGGGGCTAGATAGGGAAGAGCTTTCCTAGTTAGGCTAGCCTCGTTAGGTGCAGGGTGCTGGCAGCTCCAATTTGATGCAATAAAAGGGAAGGGAAGGGAAGTGAAAGTGAAAGTCGCTCAGTCGTGTCTGACTCTGCAACCCCATGGACGTACAGAATTCTCTAGGCCAGAATACTGGAGTGGATAGCCTTTTCCTTCTCCAGGGGATCTTCCCAACCCAGGGATCTAACCGGGGTCTCCTGCATTGCAGGCAGATTCTTTACCAGCTGAGCCACAAGGGAAGCCCAAGCATACTGGAGTGGACAGCCTATCCCTTCTCCAGTGGATCTTCCCGACTCAGGAACTGAGCTGGGGTCTCCTGCATTGCAGGCAGATTCTTTACCAGCTGAGCTATCAGGGAATCAGTGGTTAATTTCTAGCAGGAAATGCTGAGCTGAGAAGCAAGGTCAGGGTGGGAATGAGCTGGGTATGATATTAGTGTTGGGGCATCATCAAAGAGTGTATGGGCAGGATGGCTTCCAAGGTAGCAAGATGGGGGTTCCAGGACAGGAGTAGGGGTGGGGGCTTCATTCCCTTGGCCGTGAGAGGTTGGGAACCAGAAGGAGCAAATGGATGGGCTCACAGTTCTCATCCTTTGAATGATGCTATGGCACAAGCAGGGGCTCCATAAATATTTTTTAAGGAATAGATTGAAGAATTGGCAACCCTCTAGTTATGAGTCTCAGCGGGGTGTGGCTGGATCTCAGACACAGAGCAAGGCACTGCAGGTGACCCAGAAAGTTGAGATTTGAAGGCCATTCTTGTAGGATCTGGGGCCTCAGACTGCTTGAGTTATTCCTGGAGAACTTTCATTAGGTCTGGGGACTTGGAGGGAGCAGAGCCTGACACACAGTCACCAGTCTGCTCAGGGGGATGGAGAGAGAGCAGGCAGGCACCAGGCACCATCGACACCATTTTCTCTGGATCTTCTCTACTTTGCGTCAGCTCTAGTGGACAGCTTGGTAGCAAGGTCTCTTTTCTTCTATGTTCTGTTTCCTTTTCCCAGGGGCACCTCTAGCTTTTAGCTTATGGTCAGAGTGGAGAAAAGTGCCACCCAAGGAAGGTTCTAGCAGCTCAGATGTCAGCTCCAGCTCCTGCTCCCACATCCAGATGGATCTTACCTCCAGCATCCTGGCAGGAACCGCTCACCCCAGTTTTATTAAGGCAGACACTGACCAAAGGGATCACTTCTTCCAAGAGAAAAAATCATTAAGGAATTCTCTCCTAGACCCTTTGAGTAAGGAGACCTCTCCCTCAAGGGAGACTGATCTCAGACTCCTCTCAATCAGTTTGAAAGATAATGCTGGCACAGGAGATCACACGTCTGTTTTAATAAAGGTCACAGAAGGATGGCACAATCCTCCCCAAAGCCATTCCTTGTCCTGATCCCCTAGACCCTGGCTGTCCTTCCAGATATGGGGACACTTGCCACCAACACAGCTAAGTTGGGGGTGAAGTTCTGGTTCGTGGGAAGGCAGAGCAAAGAGCTCTGGGGTTTAAGTCTCCTACCATTGGCTTTGCTCTGACTCTGCTCTTGCTTGTCCTTCAGAACCTGCAAAGAGCCCAGTTAATGAGCAGCCAATCTGTCCTCACCAACTGCAGCTCAAGTTTCTTTCTGCCTTGGGCAATTTCACCTGCTGTGTTCCTTTCAATGGGGCCCGGCTAGAAACTGCAGCAAGTCGGGATAAGTTTAATTGGGCCCCAAATGTGATTAACCAAGACTGGCTCACATATGCTCTGCTGGTGTTTAGCATGCCACAAACTCTAGCATTACCCAGTGGGTCCTAAAAGCCATTCTCTTTTTAATGTTCCTTGCCTGGTTTACTCAAGTCGGAATTTAAATCAAAGGGTAACATCTATATTGGGGATAACTTTATAGTTTATCTTAATATAACGGCTAATAAATGTCATGTTTTAAAGGAGCTTTATAAAAACAATAGTTTTAACAATGTTATATACTTTTAAGGAAATCTGGTAAGCAGTTGACTGAATCTGGTACACTGTAATTTTACGCATTATAAGAACAGAGCTACAAAAATAGGACGTGATAGGCTCAAAGGTACCGAACCAGAGCCAACATGGTTATTGGAATGTCCACAAAAATAGAAATGGAGCATCCTGCATCTCTCCAACTCAAGTCCAAATAGGTCTCCTTGGAAACAGGGTTTCTTCATCAGCTTCTTTTAAATTGGAAAGATGTAAGCATGGCTCAGAGGTAAGGAACCCTCCTGCCATTGCAGGAGATGCGGGCTCAACCCTTGGGTTGGGAAGATCCCTTGGAGAAGGACAACCTACTCCAGTATTTTTCCCTGGAATATCCCATGGACAGAGGAGCCTTGCTGGCCACAGTCCACAGGGTTGCAAAGATTTGAAGACAACTTAGCTACTAACAAAGTGTTAATGCATATTCAGGGGACCTTCTTAGAATCAACATTTCTAATTCTAGCGTTCGGGGGAAAAACCCGTCATTGACTCCATCTTGGTCGAAGGGAATCATGGGAGATCACGTGAAAGGATTTGATAGTTTTAATCTTGCCCTGGTCATGCCTCTGACATGACCTGCAGCCTTAGGTGGATCCCTTAATCTCACAGAGGTTCATGCTCTTCATCTGTGAGATGAGGGATTTGGGCAAGGTCTCTGAGTCTGGCTCCACGCTTGCCTGACTCTATTCCACGTTCTATTTGAAGAAGAAAGACTGTGGGACTTCTCCAAAGCCCATTCTATTTTCAGAAAGGAACAAAACACTCACCAAAAAGCATGTGTCATCCGGCTGACTGTACACAACATCCTGGGCAAAACAGACGTGTTCTGGCAACTCTGTTAAATGTCATCTCAAAAGAGGTGAGTTTCTGATGAGCTCATAAATACATCTTTTCTGTCTGTTCTAGAAAAGCTTACTGATTTATTTATTTATTTACTTTTAACAAGTCAAGTTATATAAGCTGGCTAGACTATTCCAAATCAGCACCAGGATATATGGGATATGAGGGCATTGACAAATTTCCAGTACCTTTATATGATTTCTGAAATACCTGTATTAATAATAGTCGCCCAGATAAATATAACCTAGGGAAGAATAAGCATTTCTTAGTTGGCAGTGTTTTTGTGCAATTGAACATAACAAATAAACCTAATTACTTTTTAACATTTTTCATTTTAAAAAGGGAAAGAACAAACTCTTTGAGATTTTCCAGGGGCCCTCTGGGAAATATCAAACTCAGTTTGAGAGCAAGAAGATTTCATTTAGGACTTGATTTGGGAAAGGCAAAGTTGTCAAAAATATCAAGAGGTTTGAACACTTGACTCAACAGAATCATAGGTCACTGGGAACAGTTCTTGGCTATCTATTTAGCCAAAGTAACAATAAAAAGTTTTCAAAGTGAAGGAGATAGCATTGTTATTTTTTTTTAAAAAGTGCAAAACAAAACCAACAACACACCTTATTGTTGTTGTTCAGTTGTTAAATTGTGTCTGACTCTTTGTGACCCTATGTACTGCAGCATGCCCATCTTCCCTGCCCTTCACCATCTCCTGGAGTTTACTCAAACTCATGTCCATTGAGTCTGTGATGCCATCCAACCATCTCATCCTCTGCCACCCTCTTCTCCTTTTGCCTTCAGTCTTTCCCAGCATCAGGGTCTTTTCCAGTGAGTTGGCTCTTCCCATCAGGTGGCCAAAGTATTGGAGCTTCCACTTCAGCATCAGTCCTCCCAATGAATATTCAGGGTTGATTTTCTTCAGAATTGACTGGTTTGAGCTCCTTGCTGTCCAAGGGATTCTCAAGAGTCTTCTCCAGCACCACGGTTTGAAAGCATCAGTTCTTCAGTGGTCAGCCTTCTTTATGGTCCAGCTTCACTCATCCATACATGACTACTGGAAAAACCATAGCTTTGACTATGTGGACTTTTGTAGGCAAAGTAATGTCTCTCCTTTTTAATACGCGGTCTAGGTTTGTCATAGCTTTTCTTCCAAGGAGCAAGCGTCTTTTAATTTCACAGCTGCAGTTATAGTCTGCATGATTTTAGAGCCCAAGAAAATAAAATCTGCCACTGTTTCCTTTCTTCCCCCATCTGTTTGCCATGAAGTGATGAGACTGGATGCCATGATCTTAGTTTTTTGAATGTTGAGTTTTAAGCCAGTCTTTTCACTTTCCTCTTTTACCTTCATTAAGAGGTTCTTTCTTTTAAAAGTAAGAAGACTGGATTCTCTTACATAATCAAAGACATGAAAAAGACAGCATAAAGCATAAGAAATGGCTTTGATAAGACACAAAATCTTTGTTTCCTAGGCAGATTACTTAAAAGGTAAAGAAAAAACTATAGTCTTTTGTTAGGAACAGACTAATTAGTCCAAGAAAACTTTGCTGTTCCAACAGAGAAAACTAAACTCTAGTTTTATATCAGTATCAATGCTAAAGCTCATTAAAAATCCTCACATAAATAAATTTACCCAATCTAGCTAATTTTCACTTTATGCCATAAGATTTCATTTTCAAGATTTTCTGCAGACCTTTTACTATTTGATTGTGAATTACTGAAAAGACCCTGAAAACTGTTTTAAGGCAGTTATTATAAAATATAATTATTATTATTTATTATTTTTAACATACAATTTAATAAGAATTGTACCATTCCTCTCTTAAAATTGACTGCTTGAGAAGAAAAACAGAAAAGTCATGTTGGAAAAATATTTTAGAAGGGTATCACCTATGTATTTTTTAGGAAAATGTCCAAAGTATATAGAAGGCAGAAATCTTACTCAGACTGTTTTAGTTTATTGAATTTTCTCTGCCTTGAAAATCATAGCATAGTTCTTTCGAGACATTTTTAAGGATGTATTACATCATAAAGTACACCAAGGATAGTAACCCATATAAAACATAATTATTATTTAAAAGTACATTCTTTAAACTTTTATTCCACACGTGAGGTTAAAACACATGGCTCCTCTGTCCATGGGATTTTCCAGGCAAGAGTACTGGAGTGGGGTGC
>SJYV01021741.1:838257-862095 GCA_006410875.1 Neotragus pygmaeus | reverse complement strand
AGCAAGCGTCTTTTAATTTCACAGCTGCAGTTATAGTCTGCATGATTTTAGAGCCCAAGAAAATAAAATCTGCCACTGTTTCCTTTCTTCCCCCATCTGTTTGCCATGAAGTGATGAGACTGGATGCCATGATCTTAGTTTTTTGAATGTTGAGTTTTAAGCCAGTCTTTTCACTTTCCTCTTTTACCTTCATTAAGAGGTTCTTTCTTTTAAAAGTAAGAAGACTGGATTCTCTTACATAATCAAAGACATGAAAAAGACAGCATAAAGCATAAGAAATGGCTTTGATAAGACACAAAATCTTTGTTTCCTAGGCAGATTACTTAAAAGGTAAAGAAAAAACTATAGTCTTTTGTTAGGAACAGACTAATTAGTCCAAGAAAACTTTGCTGTTCCAACAGAGAAAACTAAACTCTAGTTTTATATCAGTATCAATGCTAAAGCTCATTAAAAATCCTCACATAAATAAATTTACCCAATCTAGCTAACTTTCACTTTATGCCATAAGATTTCATTTTCAAGATTTTCTGCAGACCTTTTACTATTTGATTGTGAATTACTGAAAAGACCCTGAAAACTGTTTTAAGGCAGTTATTATAAAATATAATTATTATTATTTATTATTTTTAACATACAATTTAATAAGAATTGTACCATTCCTCTCTTAAAATTGACTGCTTGAGAAGAAAAACAGAAAAGTCATGTTGGAAAAATATTTTAGAAGGGTATCACCTATGTATTTTTTAGGAAAATGTCCAAAGTATATAGAAGGCAGAAATCTTACTCAGACTGTTTTAGTTTATTGAATTTTCTCTGCCTTGAAAATCATAGCATAGTTCTTTCGAGACATTTTTAAGGATGTATTACATCATAAAGTACACCAAGGATAGTAACCCATATAAAATATAATTATTATTTAAAAGTACATTCTTTAAACTTTTATTCCACACGTGAGGTTAAAACACATGGCAGGGCTTCCCTGGTGGCTCAGTGGTAAAGAATCCGCCCCCAGTGCAGGAGCCACGGGAGGCAACAGTTCGATTCCTGGTTTGGGAAGGTCCCCTGGAAGAGGAAGTGGCAACCCACTCCAGTATTCTTGCCTGGAGAATCCCATGGACAGAGGAGCCTGGAGGTTACAATCCACGGGATCACAAAAGAGTCAAATACGACTGAGCAGTACATCTATCATCTAGGAAAGGATACAAATGCCAAGTCAGGGTAGGGAGAAGTGTGGATGAGTGGAAAAGGAATCACTGAAGCAGTCGCAGGAAAACCCGGGGGATCAACTCAGAGAAGCCAAGAGAAGGAAATGTGTTCCCAAAGGATGGAGAGAAATTTCTGCAAAGGGTCTCAGAAGGTAGGCTAGGAGACGAAGAATGTGACAATTAAGGTGTCATTGTGGACTTGCAGAGGAGCAGTTCTGGGAGAAGATGTGGAACCAGGATTGCCTGCGAAGCATGCTTGGGCAGCCCTCTGTCCCATGCTCTGCACCAGCCACTCACCATCTGACTCTCATGGAGCTAGAACACACGTTGTATCAGTGCAGTTTGCCTGTGAGGACCAAACTGATTTATGCCTTGTTTCTGGGTCTTCTTCTTTAATTAAGGATATGAAAATAAAACATTTCTTACAAAGGGAAAAAAAAAAAGGTGTTTTATAGCAGCTTGGGGAATGGAACTGTTTATTAAGGAGAAGAAAAATGCAAAATGGAGGATAAATACAATGAAATTACTCTTAACCAAACAGAGCTCTCAGACATATGAAAAAATGCTCAACTTGTAATAAAAGGAATAAGTAGTGAGATACTCTTTTTCTTTCATTGATTTGGCAGAGATTAAAAAAAAACATTTATGCATGGTAATACCCTGTGATGGTGAGGCCAGATGTACCTGGGCATTTCAGCACAAATATGGGAGTAGAACTTTTGGGATGATATTTTGATGGGATATTTAAGAGCCTTAAATATATGTATAGAATTTGTCTGGTGGTTAAGAATCTGCCTACCAATGAAGGGGATACAGGTTCGATCCCTGGTCTGGGAAGACTCTATATGCCCTGGGGCTAAGACTCTAGATGCTTAGCCCGAGTGCCGGAGAGCTCATACTCTGCAACGAAAGAAGCCACCACGAGGAGAAACCCACGCATTGCAGCTAGAGAGTAGCCCCCACTGGCAGTGACTAAAGAAAGCCCATGCCCAGCAATGAAGACCCAGTGCTGGCAAAAATAAATAAACAAATAAAACTCATTAAAAATATGTATAGATACTGATCCAGAATTCCATTTCTAGATTTTTCTTCCAAGGAGATAGTTAAAGCTATAGGCAAAGCTTCTATTATAGGAATGCACATTTCAGTGTTACTTATATTACCCCCCAAATGAAAACAAATGAATATTCAATAATACAGACCTGGTTAAATAAGGTACAGTTATAAGATTAGACAATATAAAGTCATTAATAATTCAGGAAACATTTAGGGACAGTGAAGATATTGAGATTGTATTAATTAGGGATAAAAAAGTATCAAAGCAATATTTATGGAAGGAACCAAAAAAAATGTAAGTATCTCAAACAAAACTATACAAAACAATTAGCATTAGTTAATATGGAATAGTGGAGGTAATGGCTGATTTTAAATTTTTGCTCATTTTTCTTTGATTTTTCTTTTTTTCCTAAAATGAACATGCACTGATTATGTGTTTGAGATAAATAAGTGTTGTAAACAAGAATTGAGTCTATTCAAGACTGGGTCTGAGAGAGCAATGTTCAATGCACTGAAATTTCGTCAAAGGATAAACAGTGAGAGACTTTCTTTCTCACCCGCTTTATTGATGAAGAAATTCCAGTCTGTTGAGGGGAGATACTTGCTAACATATGGATTCTTTTTATTCATTGTTCCTGGTGTGCAAGGTGGGACCGCTCACCTGGGGGAGATCCAAGGAAGCCACGCAAAATAGTGGGAAAGAAGCATGAATCAGGTTCCTGATTCACAAACTGCCTACTTTCCCCACCAATGTCCTCAGCCATTCTATCTTTACATATATATATATTGGAGGGTGAAGTAGAAAAGGATAGTTTTATTATTTTGCCAGGCAAAGGGAGACACACTGGGCTTCTGCCTTGAAAAACTGAGGGTCCCCTATTTGTATGTTTAAATTACACAGTGAAGCAGTGTATTTTTAAAGTCTTTATTGAAAGTGTTACACTGCTGCTTCTGTTTTCTGTTTTGATTTTTTGGCTGGGAGGCATGTGGGAATCTTAGCTCCCTCACCAGGGACTGAATCCACACCCTCTGCACTGGAAGGTGATGTCTGAACCACTGGACTACCCAGAAGTTCCTGAGCTAGCTCTTATATTTAGGATTTCCATTTTGAAAGGAGACCTCTTCCACTTCTCAGTTCGGCTCAAGTTTCTCGGGACTTTTGAAGAATTTTCCTTCCTGGGAACACTGAACATCATAGACTACAGATGCTAAATGCTACTTTTTGTAACCAAAATTGTCCTCACCATTCAGGTGTAGTGATGAATCAGAACACTTCAATCCAACCAGCTACCCTACCCCAAAACAAGGGAGTCTCAAGATGAAACTTTAAAATACTGGGCAAAAGAGGAAATGTAAAAGTCCCTTACTAAAGGCAGTTAATTCCTTTACTGATGATAAGATCAATAACAGTTGGAGAAAAACATGTAAATTTGAAGGATGAGGCAATTGTTAAAAGCCCTGGATGGACTACACCAAAAATGATCATGGTCACTGAGTGGATTGTTTAACCACGATGTTTAGGAAGGAAAGCTCAAAAGTAGGAAATGAACAAATGATAGAGTCATTACATAGATCTTTCGTCTGGTTAATATACAATTAAGTTTGGCACATAATATATAGGCAATTGATTCATTTCCAACTGGCCACTTTATCTTCTGCAGCAGATCAGTTGATTATAAGTCTACTAATATCATTTTCCCTTTAGATCAGCGTAATCAAATTCAGGAAAGGCTTTGAATTATGTGTTCTTTTAGCAGCTATTCAAAAAGTCCACCTTACTCTTGTTATGCCTGGAGGTAGAACTTTGTAAACTTTGCTGTGGTTTGCATCAAATTAAAGAGAATTTTTTTTCTCCGTAACAGGACAAAGCACTAATTTTTGTGGGTTGAAAATGTGTTGTAAATATTAACATGTACCAAGTGATGAGCTGTCTCTCCTCTTTGAACTGAACTGTGGGCTGAAACTTAAAAAAAAAAAGAAATGGTAGGATTGCCCTGGTGGTCCAGTGGTTGGAACTCCAAGCTTCCAGTGTGAGGCATGTGAGTTCAGTCCCTGGATGGGGAATGAAGATCCCACATGCCTCGAGGCACAGCCGAAACATTGAAAAGGAAAAGAAATGGTAAATTCTATGGTAACATGAGATAAATAAATTAACTTAAATCAATTAATTACTTAAATTAGTAAAGAGATCAATCAAAAGATTTGTTATTCTTTTATTTTCTATAAATTATAATACCAAGTAATATCTAGATAATAGCTACATGCTAATATATTCGTAAGCTTGAAGATGGGAGTCATTCATGATCTGCATGATTCAGGGCATCAGAATTGGTCTTTAAGAGAGGATAACAGAGGGGTAACTGTCATCTGCATCCAGGCCCATGCANATACCAAGTAATATCTAGATAATAGTTACATGCTAATATATTCATAAGCTTGAAGATGGGAGTCATTCATGATCTGCATGATTCAGGGCATCAGAATTGGTCTTTAAGAGAGGATAACAGAGGGGTAACTGTCATCTGCATCCAGGCCCATGCAACACAACCTGAGGACCCCTGTGAGCTGGGAAGCTGCTTTGAGCCCTGTTGCTGATGCCCTCATGGCAGAAATTATGGGTCATCAGTGACGTGCATTTGCAACACTCTTCCCTAGGGCTGCTGTATACAGATGTGTAGGTTGTATCCTCCATAAGGACATATGGCTGAGAGAGTGAGTGGGAGGTGAAATCAAAGCCATGCTCAGCCGTTACCCAGAGGAAGGGATCTCTTTTCCTAACTGAAATGAATTTATTCAAGAAATGTTTATTGAACACCTACAATGTGCAACATCTTGAGAAAACCAAAAACAAAGGCAAAAGCTAAAATAACAAAAGAGATCCAACCCTCATGAAGCACGCAGCGAAGGGTTGGGGGCCTGTGGTTTCTCTCAGCCCGAGTTTCCACATCTGTAGAATGTGGACAGTATTATGTATATGTACGCACTTGACCCAAACCAGAGCTTGATGAGCGAGTATTCCTTCTGCTGTCGTTTCTGTTTTAGTTTTCCTTTGAGAAAAATTCTTTATGCTTGGTTCATTTATTTTCATCTTTATGAATTAATGTTGTTGTCGTTCAGTTGCCAAGTTGTGTTCAACTCTTTGTGACCCCATGGACTGCAGCATGCCAGCCTGTCCTTCACTATCTCCCAGAGTTTGCTCAAACTCATGTTCATTGAGCTGGTGATGATGCCATCCAACCGTCTCATCCTCTGTCTTCGGTGTCTTCTCCTGCCCTCAATCTTTCCCAACAGCCGGGTCTTTTCCAATGAGTCAGCTCTTTGCATCAGGTGGCCAAAGTATTGGAGCTTCACCCAATGACTATTTAGGGTTGATTTCCTTTAGGGTTGATTGGTTTGATCTCCTTGCAACCCAAGGGATTCTCAAGAGTCATCTCCAACACCACAGTTTGAAAGCATCAATTCTTCAGAATTAATGGCTGAATCCAATTTGTGAGATTTTTACTTCTTAGATGTCACATGGATCCAAGACATTTAGGCTTTTGACTTTTGGAGTTGATGTCGAGTTCTGTATCTGAATTTATTCTTTGCCTGTATCATCACTGATCCTCTCTGTACACTACTGGCATTATTGAGATAGAAAAGACAGAGGAACAGAGAGTGTCAGGGATGGGCAGGGGCTAGGAATTACTTATGAAGGAGGAGTCTGAGGCCTGGGGAGGGTGTGACATGCCTGTTGTTAGAAGCTAGACATGGCCAAGCTTGGACTGGAGACTGGTTCTCTGTTTCTCGCCAGAGTTCTCTGTGTCAACATAGGACCTTGAGACTGCCTTCAGATGGTTAAGCGATGAATGTGCGTTTGGAAATGACCTTGTTCTCACATATGAAATGTGCTTCACGGAGCACATGCCATGTGTGTACCCAATCCTGCTTCTCCCCAGTCTAGAGAGTTCTCAAATTCCCTCTGTTCAGCGATCAAGTGGCTGGGGACCTTTCCATGGTTCAATTCATTAGTTTGTGGTGGTTCCAAGCTGTAACAGAAATCTCCCCAGGGACCCATCCTGTGTCTTCTTCATTAAAGGAAGTCTTCCCTTGGTATTTCTTTCTGGCCTTGGTCCAGATATGGAGGAGAGGGATCAAGAGGCAAGGGAGAGGCTTAAATGCCAGCAATCCAATTACAGGAATGTTTAACCTTTGTAAATAAAACCCCTGCTTGGCTCGCTTCTCAGATGGAGGGAGGAAAATGAACTGATTTAGTATGAAGCCCCATACTGATCGGAGAGGACCAGAGTTTATAACATCCTTCCTGGAAGAGGGAGCTCAGCCTGCTGTTAAAAATTATTCTCCCTCGAAGGCCAACTGGCAGCAGAAACAAGAAGACATGCAGTGCAGTAAGCCACCTCCTCAGGCGCCCTCGCTGGTGACGGGGGCTGTTTACCTCTGCGTTTGGGTCAAAAGAGCCCTAGGAGGGTCCGGTCAGCGGCTTGGCTTCCATTAAGAACAGGAGAAATAAAACTAAATGTGAAACAGCAGACAGTGGAAGATAACCAGAAAATAGAATTGAATATTTCACACACCCTTGGATAGGGAGGACGGGATAGAAGCAGTGTGGGAAACCACGATGGGAAGATCAGAAAGATTCTGTGTCTATGTACACACAAATATGGAAGGCAAATAAACTGAAAACTACTTGCCACAAAGGCGGGATCAAAAGGCTGTTGGTTGTTATTATTTATAATAAATTCATTCATTTAACGTTTATTGGTCAGGCTGCTCCAGAGATCAAAGGCTCAGAGCCCTATGTGCCCCCTGCAGAGAGGGGATAGAATCCATCACCTTTCTTTCTACACTTGAGCTCGTGCTTGCTCGGTCATGTCCGAGTCTTTTGTGACCCCAGGGTCCATCAGGCCCCTCTGTCCATGAGATTACTCAGGCAAGAATCCTAGAATGGGTTGTCATTTCCTCCTCCAGGGAATCTTCTTGACCCAGGGATTGAACCTGCATCTCTTGCATCTCCTGCATTGGCAGGTGGCTTCTTTACCACTGAGCTACCTAGAAAGCCTCCTTGTTTTTGTTTATTCATTATCTGAAGTTGTGGTGGGTCAGGGGACTTCTATGTACCTATTTACATACACTGATGAGAAAAGCACCAGGATATTGTTGGGTAAATGGACAAATGTAAGAACTGGCAATTTACAAAAGAGGAAAAATATTTGGTTAGGAAAAATGTGTGAGTTCCCCATCTTGTTAATAACGATTGAAGTGCAAATTAAAATGAGGTGGTTTTAGATTTCTAAGTGACCAAACTTATTTTTTAATAATACCCAAAGCTAGCACATATGTAGAGAAAAATAAGCAATATTATGCTCTCATAAATAAATGGTCTTTAGATGGTATTTTGACAATATTTACCGAGAGTCTAAAATGTCCTTATAATTTGAGAGTAATTACACTTCTAGGAACTTGTGTAAAGGAGATAATCAAAGATGCAGGCAAAGATTCATATATAAGAATATTCATAATATAGTCTCCTGGAAAAAGAAAAGCAGGTTTAATGTCCAACAACAGGCAAGCCATGGGGTTGCAAAGAGTCAGACATGACAGGCCCACTAAGCACACGATAGCAAGTAGACAATAGATTAAGATATATCTCTATATTTCCTGGAGCCTCGGATGGTGAGAATCTGCCGCAGTGCGGGAGACCTGAGTTGGATCCCTGGGGAGGGGAAATCCCCTGGAGGAGGGCATGGCAACCTGCTTCAGTATTCTTGCCTGGAGAACCCACATGGACCAAGGAGCCTGGTAGGCTATAGTCCATGGCGTTGCAAAGAGTTGGACACGACTAAGCAACTATGTACCTATGTGTGTGTGTGTGTGTGTGTGTGTGTGTGTGTATGTATATAAAATAGTTTATTTTGAGTAAAACTCGCATTGAAGAATATGTAATGATAATACAGATGCTCGAAATATAGTAGAAAGTAAAATAAAAATAGAGATACAGACTCTACAGGAATAGAATCTTAAAAAAAAAATTAAATGAATGAAACAAAACAGAGTCACAAACACAGAGAACAAGCTCGTGGTTACCAGTGGGGAGGCCGGTGGGGGTGGGACAAGTTAGGGGAAGGATACTAAGAGGCACAACTGCTGTGTGCGGAATAAATAAGACACAAAGATTAATGCATAGCACGGGAAATGTAGCCAATATTTTATAATAATTTTTTACACTTATTTTTTACTTTTGGCTGCGCTGGGTCTTCGTTGCTGCTCGAGGGCTTTTTCTGACTGTGGTGAGCAGGGGCTGCTCTCTAGCTGTGGTGTGGGCTTCTCACTGCGGGGGCTTCTATTGAGGCCCACAGGCTCCAGAATGTTGGCTCAGTAGCTGTGGCACACGGGCTTAGTTGTCCCACCTCATGGGGAATCTTCCTGGGCCAGAGATCGAACTTGTGTCCCTTGGATTGGCAGGCACATTCTTAACCACTGGACCACTAGGGGAGTCCTGTAGTGAACATATGATTTTATAAAGACAAAAATAGTAAACTTTAAACCACGCCACCCTCCCATGGTGATGGGATTGTCCCACGAGATCGAAACCCAACTTGCCTTGCAGGTAACCGGGAGGGTGTGTAAGCCCTTCCATCGGGTAGAGGTTCCCTGTTTAAGGATCTGAAAATGGCTGAGGCACGCTGGCCTCCTCCTGGCAGGCTCCTGGGCAGCTTGACCTGGATCTTAGGGGGCCATGTCAGCAGCTTCTTGGGTGTTGGGAAGGCCTGTCAGATGTCTCCCCACCCCCACCCCACCGATAAACAGGGTCAAAGTGTTCTGATGTTCATGGGCTACCTGTCAGCTTCTGGATGGTTCTGCACAGAGAAATTTTAATTCCAAAGCAACATACACCCTTCTGTACCCCAGGCGTTGAATAAATCAGTGGTGATCTCCAACTCCATAATTCTAACAGAGCCATCTTTGATGGCTATGGCAATTTGCTCTCTCGTGGGTTAGCGACCGGCTGTAATTGATGAGGAAACTGACAGCTCTTTGTCTTCCTTCACCACATTTGTCATTTGGCAGCTGGCTTATTCTTTATCTATTGCCTGTGACTCTCTCTCTCTGTGTCTCTCTCTCCCTGGGCACTTGTGGAGCAGATGTATCTCCTCCTCTCCCTACAGACAAAATCTATAAAGCCATAACATGTTTTTAATGCAATTCAGCTTTTTGAAACATGCATAATTGGAGAGTTCCAAAATAATTAGTTTATTATAGTGGGTCTGTAAAAATGAACTTGCATCTCATTTATGAGCCATTAGATCCCATGTTCTACCAGCCTGATTGCTATTAATGCCACCAGCATATAATTTAGCATACTTTATTAAAATGTGTCACAATTGACCATCTCTTGCTCCCAGCCCCCACCACGTCTGGGGGCTGGGATAGGCTGTTCTTCCCACAGCAGAATTCTTCCCATAGCAGTCCTGCAGCTTCATTAATATATTGACTGATTGATTTAATTGTGGTGAAACATAGGTAACATAAGGGCTTTCCTGGGGGCTCAGATGGTAAAGAATCTGCCTGCAAAGCTGGAGATGCGAGTTTGATCCCTGGGTCTGGAAGATCTCCTGGAAGTCAGGGCAACCCACTCCAGTATCCTTGCCTGGAGGATCCCATGGGCAGAGGAGCCTGGCTGGCTGCAGTCTATGAGTTCACAAAGAGACACAACTGAGTACATAAACTATTATATGTTAACCATTTTCAGTTGTACAGTTCAGGGGTATTAAGGATCTTTGACGTGCTGTGTAACCATCACCACCAACCTTCTCCAGACAACTTTTCATCTTATAAAACTGAAACTCTGAACCCATTCAGCGCAAACTCCCCATGTATGTAGCTTTTGACACAAAGGCTCCTCTCCACCCCATGGTAAGCTGGGTTATGAGGTTCCTTTCCAGGAAAACATGTGACATTCATTCTGTTTCTTTCAGGAGCAGTTAAGCAAAGAAAAGAACTTGAGACATGGGGTGATAAGGAAGAAAGAAGAGAAAAAAATGCAGGATGTGTAACATGTGGCACGGCCCATGGGTAGATATCATTGTCCTAGAAGGTAAGAACAATTAGCCCCTTTTGGGAACAGCTGGATTTTCCTTTCAGACAAATATAATAAAAATAAAAAATATGATTGCATATCTGCTATATTCCACATGGGCCAGATGTAGAGCAGGAGGGAGATGAAAGAAAAACAAGTCATATCCTCTCCTTAAGGAACTGTGGATCTCATGGCAGATAAGAGCAAGAACGGATGCAAATTTGTACAAGAGACTAGTAATAATGACTCTGTGACAAAAACCTGAGAAGGGAATTGGAGTTGTCTGTAGTCCTGGAATGCCACAGGGCTGTGCTCAGGGCAAAGAACTAAGATGTGGGAGGAATAAGTAAGAATAATTCTTCATTATCCCCTTTACGTGCCCCACAGGTGGCTGCCCTGGGTGGGGAGAAGGGGAAAAGCTGCCCCCCACCCCCAGGGGGAATGCTAAAGAGGGGCGGTGGGCTGCAGCAGGACCTCTGTCCCAGGGTCTGGCACTTAATGTGCATGCTCCCAACCCAGAGATGCCGAGCATCAGCATGACGTGACATCCCCTTTTCCCACATGGATGTCATCAAGGGACTGGCCGGAAGGTGACTGGGACCTTCAGGCAGAAACCCTAGAGTCTCGTGCAAAAAGCGAGACAGTAACTGTCTCAGTTTTTTGTGGTCTCATTACTGAAGAAAGAGAGGGCTTCCTTGCCCCCCTTTCCTTCTGAAGGGGGAAGCTGAGCTTTGTGATTTGAGATTCTCAGTCTGCAACCAGGGATAGGAGTTTTTCATTTTTTTGGTTTAGAGAAGAAAACCCCTGGGTTGTCACAAAAATGGAGTCTAAATCTTTTCTTCCAACAAAATTTTGCATAGAAGTCCAGTAAATTCAGGGTACAACATGTGTGTGTGGGTGTAGGGATACATGAGGGAGGGTTGGATGCAAAGCCATTAACTCAGCTTTGGAAGAAGGTGGAATAGCTCTGTGTGACCAGGGAACCTCTCTCCAAATGAATGTTCTCTCATTGATGCATAGAAGCATCTGGAAGGCATTTGGGAGAGGAGAGGGAAGAAGGGAGGAGGGTCTGCATGAGTGTTAAAAAAATCCCCCATCTGGCACAGAGTCAAGATGCAGGAGTGGCAGAAAAAAGGGCCAGACCCATGCTGACATCAACTGGGACATCCGGTCAGATGAAGTCCAAGGTGTCTAGCATATTCGTGATGGGTCTGCCAGTATCATCTCCCAGAGGGTAGAAGAGGCAGCAAGAGGAAGCTGCTACTCTGGGCTTAACTCCAACCAGCAGAGTAAATGTGGTTGGTGAAGCAGAATTGACCGAGGTCCTGGGAATAACTGAGCACACAGTGCAGAGCCTCTGGTCACTACAGTGGGGAGGGGTCTCTACAGTGGGAGATGCTGTGCAGCTCCTACGGGATATCAGAAGGCTCAGAATAATCATGTGAACCAGAGGATAAGAGGATGAGATGGTTGCATGGCGTCATTGACTCAATGGACATGAGTTTGAGCAAACTCCAGAAGATAGTGAAGGATAGGGAAGCCTGGCTTGCTGCAGTCCACGGGGTCGCCAAGAGTCAGACACGACTCAGCAACTGAACAACAACAACTACTGTTCTTGGAGGCTGAATGGTTTGTACGAGGCACCCAAGTGCTGGATGCACAAATTTTCAAGGCCCCAAAGGAAAGGGAAATTTATAGGGACGCTGTCTGCTGAGTTCGGGTGTAAATCACATCTGGATGAGAAAAATGGGGACTTGTGGCCTGGGATGCATTTGCAGGAAAGTTATATCACAAAGTGGAAGCCACATGTATTGGGGGGCTGCCAAAAGCTCGGAGGAAAATGCAGCAAGTGTTTTCTGATAGTATCTGGGGCAGATGGAGGGTCCAATACAGGCAGGTGCTCAGGGCCCTAGTCTGTTCTGACAGGGTAGTTAAAGACGAATGGAGAGGGGCGGATCCCGTGACCCCCATTTGATTCCTGCCTCTTCTCTTTAGCAGAATGGATTTTGGGCAGAAGATTCCATTTTTCGCTGAGTGAGAAACGGTGGGGGAGCAGGGGTTTAAGGTAAGAGGATTAGGACAGAGTCCTCACCCTCTGTGATCCTGAACTTCCAACTCCTCCTGCGTAAAATGGAGATAATAACCCTCCCCAGCAGACCTCACGGTGTGGTCCTCAGGCAGCAGCGTCAGCATCACCTGAGCGCTTGTCACTAGTGCGTATCCTTAGGTCTGACCTTGGACCTGCTGCATCAGAATATCTGAGAGTGAAGCTCTTGGAAAGCTTCTCAGGAAGCTGTTGGAACAGAGCCTCCAGAGGTTCTCCTGCCCTCTCTGTCGTGGAACCCTGGTCCATATCAAGTGGTTGCTAGGAGATGTAGACCAGGGGCAGTATGGGAAACACCCTTGCACGCTGAAGGACATCTTGAAACCATTAGTTTTCAGGAAGTGAGTCAAATGTCCGGGCTCGGACAAACCACATCCCAAACTCTTGACAAGACTGCAGATGAGAGCACCAAAGTGCTGCCAGCTGGCAGAGTACGATTTGAAAAGAGCAACGTGGATACTTTCTAGTCTAACCAGATGGAAAAGTCACAGGAGGAAGTTAAAAGAAACAGTTGGAGTAGCCAGAACCGGTTCTCTCTCCAGGCCTCTCCTGGAGAAAACGCCTTCCTCCTTTTATTTAGTCGCTGTAATAAATAGAAGTGCACAGGGCTTCTTCATCCAGTGAAGCACACATTATTTCTCTAGCATCAGAGAGCTAATTTGTAACATAGATTAAATTGGGCTTCAGACGGGGGAGGGATGGCACCTTTAAGTTTTGCCGCATCATTTGGGAAAATCACTCGCTTCATACTTGAGAACGGATTAGCATGTGTCAATACCAATACCAGGCATTTCCCTGTTGTCACATGATGTTAGAGGGACAATTATTTCATGTCTGAGTAAAAAATCTTACTCGGTGGCTAAAGTTAATGTAGCAAATGGAACTGTGTTGAAACAGGGCTTGGACGTTTTGTGAAGCAGGCAATTGCCCGTTAACTGTTAACCATGCTGGTGAACACATTTCTTACTTTTCATCTCTTTTTACCGAATATGAGATGATTATTGTTTTGCTTAGAAGAGGCCTCAGCCCCTCTGAACTTCGAACGATATAACATAGACTCACAGTTCAAAGGTTAAAAGAGGATTGATCTGTGAGCTCTCCCCAATCCTTTGCTTTGCTCCCTGCTCTCTGAAGGGTAAACCTCTTCTTCCAGATAAATCCAGATTGGTTTTCCAATAGATTGGNAACTTGGAACGATGTAACATAGACTCACAGTTCAAAGGTTAAAAGAGGATTGATCTGTGAGCTCTCCCCAATCCTTTGCTTTGCTCCCTGCTCTCTGAAGGGTAAACCTCTTCTTCCAGATAAATCCAGATTGGTTTTCCAATAGATTGGCTTTTGGCCTCCCCGGCTGAACAGTACTTTGACATAACCTGGACAAACCTCCCTATAGTTATGAAGAAATCATTTCCAACATCTGAGGTTAATTCACTAAATGAAGCATTGAATTTTCTTCCAGGGAAGCAAGAAAAATTGTTTGGATGAGGTTAGAAAAGGCTAGGCAAGCTCAGAGAACATTCCCTGGGGCTCCACCCCTGCATAGAGCTCTATTAGACATTTATGGCAGCGTTCGATGAATAAGCAGTAGGAAAAAACTCTTCACTTTTACACTGTTTTTTATGTTTTGAGTGACTTCTTATCCGTTATCTTAAAGGTCTTGTGAGATAAATAAGATGGGTGGCTCTTTGCAACCCCACGAACTGAAGCCCACCAGGCTCCTCTGTCCATGGGATTATCCCAGCAAGAATACTGGAATGGGTTGCCATTTCCTCCTCCAGGCGATCTTCCCCACCCAGGGATCGAACCTGTGTCTCTTGCATTGCAGGTCAATTCTTTACCACTTGGGAAGCCCAAGATGTATGGAATTAGCCCTATTTGGTGAATAGGTTGATTGTGCCCAAGGAGTAGCTGAACATGCCTGGTCACTCAGCATACATCCAGCTACATCATATTAGGGACAAGGGGTCTCTGGTCTCTTCCAATGGGCTGTGGTCTCTTTTCATTCAGTGAGTCTGACTCCAAGTGCTTACCAAAGGGAAAGGGCAAAGAAGGAGGTGTGCAAATCCCATCATCCCAGCACTGGGGAATCCTGGCTGCTGTGATTTTGGGGTTCATGTCCCGGCAGGTCTCAGGATCCCTGTTGTTATCATATTTCTTGTGTGTGTGTGTGCACGTTCAGTCACTAAGTCATGCCCCACTCTTTGTGACTCCATGGACTGTAGCCCATCAGGCTCCTCTGTCCATGGGATTTCCCAGGAAAGAATACTGGAGTGGGTTGCCATTTCCTACACCAGGGGATCTTCCCGACCTAGGGACTGAACCCGAGTCTCCTGTATCTCCTGCATTGCCGGGTGGGTTCTGTACCAATCAAGCATGGGACCAAAAGGAATACTTCTTTTTGCCACCATGGCTTTTTAAGCCCAAGCTCAGCTCCAAGAAAAGGGAAAGGGGAACTTCTAGAGGTGAGCTTTCCCCTGAATACAGCAACTGTGTCAAAGTTATGCTTGTCCCTTGGTTTGTGAATGCAAGTGATTTCACATTAATGAAACCTTTATATAAGTTAGTGTTAGTCACTCAGCCTTGTTCAACTCACTGTGACCCCATGGACTGTAGCCCACCAGGCTCCTCTGTCCATGGAATTCTCCAGGCAAGAATATTGGAGTGGGTTGCCGTTTTCTCTTCCAGGGGCTCTTTCCAACTCAGGAATTGAACTGCATCTGTTAGTTTCCTGCATTGGCAGGTGGGTTCTTTAACCACTCGTGCCACCTGGGAAGCCCAAACTCTCCACTGGACATTCTCGAAAGTAGCCAATTCCCTCCTGGCTTTACAAAGGATGCTAATGAGTTATTGCTGATAGAACCATAAGACTGTTATTTGCATGAGTAAAATGGAGCTAACATACAGATAAAAGGAAACTATAAAATGAAATATTGTTAAAACAAAATGGTGAATGAATTTAGACATGTTACAGAATAGGTAAGATTGGCAACTGATTGGAATGGGTAATTTTAATGGGTCTCCTTGAATCAAAATCAGTGTAGGAAGCTGTATGGTGTATCAGAAACATATCCATCTTCTCCTTTTGTTACTATTTGGATCATTTCTGGCATGAATCCCAGGCCCTGTCTTATCAGTCCTAGTGGGTCAGGAGGCAGGGAGCAGGTCAGCTCTCATGGAGGGCAGCTGATCAACCCTGAAGACCCAGAGGATTCTGCTTGATCTTCTCACAATGAACTTTCCAGGAATGTAGTGCAAAACCTGAGTGCCAGTCTTATCCTGCGCCAACTTCAGCCTTGGGAGGGAAATTAATATCTGGATTCAGTCAGGAACCCTCCACGAGAGCGTCTCAGATTTGTAATATTGGTGCATGAGAAGCAAAAGAGCAGAGATGGAAACACCCACTTCGACCTTCCCACATTTCAGCTCAGTGGAGTCCTACGGATTCCCTCGAACTATAATCTTATAGTTCTATGGGGCTATGCATCACCTAAGAAGCCGTGGGTGTGTCTGGGTCCCCTAGGAGGTATGCCTTCTTCCGGGATTGCCAGGAACACTGTGCACCAAACGCAAAGCACAGCTTGCAGGACCAGGTCCATTCCTCCGTCTGTTTGTATTAGCTAAGAACCGTTTGGGGGCTTTCCAGGTGCCTCAGCAGTAAATAACCCACCTGCCAATGCAGGAGATGTGGGTTCAATCCCTGGGTCAGGAAGATCCCCTGGAGAAGGAAATGGCACGCACTCCAGTATCGTTGCCGGGGAAATCCCATGGACAGAGGGGTCTGGTGGGCTCAGTCCATGGGGTCCCTAAAGAATCGGACACAACTGAGTGACTAAACAACAACACAACAAGCTCAGTTTTTACATTTTCAATGGTTAAAAAATATCTGACGATGGATAAGATTTCATGACACTTGGAACTATATGCAATTTGAATAACAGAGTCCAAAAACAAAGTTTTGGAGAGCACAGCCACACTCATGAGTTTGTGTTATTTGTGGCTGCTTCCTTGGCACGATGGAGGAGTTGAGTGGTTACAACAGGGACTGTCTCTCCTAGTGGCTCAGTGGTAAAGCATTCGCCTGCATTGCAGGAGATGTAAGAGACGTGGGTGGGTTTGATCCCTGGGTTGGGAAGATGCCCTGGAGGAGGGCATGGCAACCCACTCCAGTATTCTTGCCTGGAGAATCCCATGGACAGAGGAGCCTGGCGGGCTACAGTCCATGGGATTGCAGAGTCAGATACGACTGAAGCAACTTAGCACACACACAGGTAATAGAGACTATGGCTCACAGCCTAAACTGTTTACTCTCTGGTCGTTTATAGAAAAAGTTTGTTTGCTTCAGCTAACTGCTGTCCTTTCAGGACTGGAGGTGGGGATGGGGGAGCTGTATGTATGAGGGTTAGATACTTGAACAAGGTCAGGATTTTATTAGCAAGAAACAAAAAGGAGGCCGATAGTGTGCAGGAAATCAAAGGTATTTATTACATTTAGAAGTCATCTAATTTCTCCGAGACTCATTTTCTCCATCTGCAGACATGGGGTATAAGCAGAAAGGTTTCTGGGGAGTTGGTGCGAATCCAGGAGAAGGCTTGTAGGTGTATGCCTGGGTGACTGAAGAATGAATGAATAGGAGGTCAAAGGTGAGGTTGGGGAGGTGAGCTGGCTCCTATCAGGCCAAAGAATTCTGGCTTTATTCTGTCGACATACGGTGGCCTTTGAAATGCTTCAAGCAAATGACAATGTGACATTTGCATTGGAGGGAGAGAACATGGCATTTGGTGGGTGACTAGAGCAGAAAGGTCATTTGGTCAGAAAGTAACAAGAATGGAATGCTTATTGAAAGGGAAGCTTATCAAATTGCTTTCTCCTTAACCCTTCCTTCCATCTGCAAAGTGGGAGCCCCAGGTTTGATCTCTTGGTTGGGAAGATCCCCTGGAGAAGGGAATGGCTCCCTACTCCAATATTCTTCCCTGGGGAATTCCATGGATAGAGAAGCCTGGCAGAAGATAGTCCATGGGGTTGCAAGGAGTCGGACATGCCTGAGTGACTAACACTTTCCCTTTTACTAACCCTTCCTCCAGGAGAGGGAAGAGACAAGGAAGGGACAAGCAAGGGGATTATATGCATGCAGCACACACAGAATAACATTGCTAAAATGGGCATCAGCTCAGAAAGCTGTGTGTCACCCAGGGATCTTCAGACCAGAAAGGTGATGGGACCTCATGAGAGAATGTGGAGAAACCCTGTCTCAGAGGCCACAGGTTCTAGTCCTGACCCCACCAGGAACTTGCTGTGTGACCTGCAAGTGGAACCATCTTTCTGGTTTTCTGTTTTATCATCTGAAAAAGACAACTCTCTCATGAGATCGTTTCTTTGAAGACATAAAGATACTAGCAGGAACAGATTCAGATTTTGAGAGACTAGAAGTTGCAACACTTGGGGACCTCTCTTTAAGGAAAAAGACAAAATTGGGTGAGAAAGTACACATTTATAAGGAGATAAGAAATCTGACACAGGATGTATTTTAAAGTGATGAAAAATTCTAAACATCACAGAAATCCATAAAAAATTAAAATATTATAAATGAATGGCTTGATAAATCCTCATATTTATTTTCGTCTGTGTACCGTTGGCTCACTTCACAGGACAATGCTTTTATTGTATCTTCTTTTTAAAAAAATATTTTGTCCATGTATTTAGCTGCATCAGGTCTTGATTGTGCATGTGGTATCTTTCACTGTGGTGCCTGGCACACATGGGTCAGTAGTTGGGGCATGCAGGCTTAGTTGCTCAGAGGCATGTGGGATCTTATTTCCCTAACCAGGGACTGACCCTTTGTCCCCTGCGCTGCATGGAGGCTTCTTAACCACTGGGCCACCAGGGAAGTCCCTACATTTTCTGAAGGCAGCATAGAGCAATAACTCAGCCTTTTTGATGAAAATTTGTTTTTAATGGTTGATAATCGGACAGAAGGGTTATCCAGCTGACACGTGACTCTCCCCACAGCTGTATTTGTTGTGTGCAGTTTCTGTGACTTGCAAACACGGAGGTTCTAATATTTCCTATTTGCCATGACTCCCATCAGAAAACTTAAGCGTGGAGTGTGTTGATAACTGTATACCCAGTACCATTGTACCAATTCTTAATGCCGGAGGGTTTACATTTTTGCATGAATATTGATTAACTGAACCCTCAGAGAACTGAACTCTCTATGCACACTGTTACATGTCTGAGGCCAGAAAGACATATATTTCACACCTCGTTCCTGCTCCATTGCGCAGGATCTGATGCTGTGTCAGGATCCAGAGAGCTGGCTGTGTGCAGTGACGGGTCTTCCTAAAAACCAGGATGGTTAGAACAAGGGACTTTAAGTCATATATGAGTCTTAGTGAACCTGAGCCAAATGTGTCTCTACTGCCCCTTAGCAGACCCAGATAGTCAATAAATGATACTGGGACAAATTGCCCATCCCTAATGGGAAGATCATAGTATTTCCCAACCACACCCTATAATAGTCTCTATGGGTTAAAGACCAACCCATAGGAAGCAAACCGATGAAACACTTAGAAGAATACCCAGAAGGATTTCTTTGTGACATTGCCATAGGGGAGGATATCTTAAAAATCAGTTGGAAAAGGAAAACATCATAAAGGGAAACTTCAATAAAATTGGTTTCATCAAAATTTTGAATGTCTGTGATGACCACAGACACTGTGAAAACCGCTATTTTTGAATAGTCTCAATGCTGTTCCAAATGTTTTGCCCATGTTATCTCATTTAATTTTGATAGCATTAAAAAAGAATGCTATTGTCTCCATTTTAAAGATGAGGTAGAGAGAATCAAATAATTTCCCCAGTGCCATGTGTTTAGTGTATAAGTGGCTGAATTAAGAGACCCTACCCTCTTACTTAAATGTGTTATCCCATCTTACCTTTTTGCCATGTGATTTGTAATAGAATGAAAAGACATGCCACAGATAAAGAGAAGATCCTTGCAATTCTTAAAAATTATGAAAGGGTCAGCATTCAGAATATATGAAGAACTCCTACATGCCAATTGGAAAAAGAGAAATGACTCAATTGAAAATGAGCCAAGGATAAGAATCTGCCTGCCAATGATGGTGCTGCAGAAAACGCGGGTTTGATCTCTGGGTCAGGAAGATCCCCTGGAGGAGGAAATGGCAACCCACTCTAGCATCATGCTGGGATAATCCCATGGCCAGAGGGTCCTGGTGGGCTACAGTCCATGGGGTCTCAAAGAGTTGGACATGACTGCAGCTACTCAGCGCAGCACAGTGCATTGTCGTACAAGGGCTCCNGAGGAAATGGCAACCCACTCTAGCATCATGCTGGGATAATCCCATGGCTAGAGGGTCCTGGTGGGCTACAGTCCATGGGGTCTCAAAGAGTTGGACATGACTGCAGCTACTCAGCGCAGCACAGTGCATTGTCGTACAAGGGCTCCACAAGCGGTGCTAGCAGTAAAGAATCCGCCTGCCGGTGCAGGAGACAAAAGCGATGCGGTTCAATCCCTGGGTCAGGAGGCTCCCCTGGAGGAGGGCGTGGCAAACCACTCCAGTATTCTTGACCAGAGAATCCCATGGACAGAGGAGCCTAGCAGGATATAGTCCATAGGGTTGCAAAGAGTCAGACATGACTGAAGCGAGTTAGCAAGGCATGCACATAGTTGTATAAAATTACATAAGTTACAGGTGTACAATATAGTGATTAACAATTTTTAAAGGAGTTATACTGCATTGACAATTATTATAAAATACTGGCTGTATTCCCTCTGTTGTACAATTTANTTGGCCACCTCATGGGAAGAGTTGACTCATTGGAAAAGACTCTGATACTGGGAGGGATTGGGGGCAGGAAGAGAAGGGGACGACAGAGGAGGAGATGGCTGGATGGCATCACCGACTCGATGGACGTGAGTATGAGTGAACTCCAGGAGTTGGTGATGGACAGGGAGGCTGGCGTGCTGCAATTCATGGGGTTACAATGAGTCAGACACGACTGAGCGACTGAACTGAACTGAACTGAATATGTATATGTTAACCTCAAATGCGGGGTTAATGTCCTGGTTAAGGTCATGTGGAGCCAGTCTTATTCTACTGCTAAGAAGGCTTCCTGAAGCTTCCACAGGATGATAGCTCACAGTAAATAAGGTGAGGTTGCTAGCATTGTTTTGATAGAGGAATGAATTAGTGGTCAAAAGGTCAAGAGAGGTGGAATGTTAGAGTAATTTATTACAGGAAACCAGAAAATCCAGCTCCTTACTCAAAATGCTCTCCCATCTCACACTCCTCTCCCCACCTCCCCCAGTAGAATCTAGAAATGTGTTTTACACCTTTCTAAATGTCAGAAATGTGCTGGGTGAGGGGAACACCAAATTCCTTGAGAGGTTAATTGGCAGCTGTATTCTATAGGGTGAAGATGCTGCCATGAGCTGAGCTTCTTGTTATCAATGTGGGTAATAGGACCCCAGTGCTGCAAAGGCCACGTAGTGGCATTTAACTGACAAGGCAAAGCAGAAATAATTAATATAATGGGTAGCAAAGCTTGGATGGCAGCCAATGGACCCTGAACTTAAAGGAATTTATGGCAATGACCATGACATTCTTGGGGACAAAGACATTGGAAGTTGTGGGTCAACCTTCTCCAATCAGCTGAAAGACCTTGAGAGCAAAATCTGAGGCTTTCCCCCAAAGAAGAAGAAATTCAACTTTAAGACAGCAGCATCAACTCCTACCTAAGTTTCCAGGGTGTTGGCCTGCTCTGTGGTTTTCAAGCTTGCCCACCCCCAAATTGCATGAGCCAATTCATTAAAACAACTCTCTTGATAGCTTGATGGGTTATGTCTCTGGAGACCCTGGATTGACACAACTTCCTTCTCTGACTTTAAAACCCCATGCCTGTTCCCTGGATGCCATTTCCCCAAATAAACTGTTCATAACAAGTTCTTTCCCAGGCTTTGTTCTACTGAGAAAACCCAGCCTAAGACAGCAGGTCTTTGAAAAGATGGCCACTTTTACATCGTTTCAGTAAAATTTTGTGATAAGCCAATTGTTGTCTGACAGTAAGGACTTGTTATTCGTAGAGAAGTTCAAAATATTGAAATGAAACTTGATTAATGCATATGTTCTTGAAGCTTTATTGGAAAATTTAAAATGCAAATGAAAGATGTCAAAGTCATGAGTTGGGAACTGAGTCACCAACATTTGTAACCATGGAAAGCTATTCATCTTCAAGGTTGTTTGGATTCTCAGTTATATGGGAGACTGATAGGAAGGATGTACATCAGAGAATCCTGTCCAACATCGCTCTCCCCTCTCTCCCCAATAGAATCTAGAATCTGGTCACTTTTCATCATCTGCAAAGCTACTGCCCGGTACCATCCATCATCGTTTCTTACCCGGGCTATCGCAGACTCCTAACTGGTCTCCCTGTTTCGATTCTTACTCCTTTCCCATCTACTCTCTTTCCAGAAGTTGGAGGAATCCTGGTAAAACTCAAACTCAGATCATGCCATTCCTCTGCTCACAATTACTCCTCACTTCCTAATTTTGTGCAGGAAGAAAGCCAACATACAAGAGATTTCAGGGCCCAGTGTGATCTGGCATCAGTGTCTCTCCTGATCTCATCTGTTGTTCTTTCCTTCATTCACTCCAGACCCTATGGTTTCCTCACTCTTCCTCAAGTGTACTTGACATGCTCCTGTCTTAAGACCTTGCTGTTTACCACTCCTGGAACTTTCCTCCCCTCCACACCTCCCTAGGGCTTCCATAGTAGCTCAGTTGGTAAAGAATCTGTCTGCAATTCAGGAGACCCCAGTTCGATTTCTGGGTCGTGAAGATCCTCTGGAGGAGGGTTGGGCTACCCACTCCATTGTTCTTGGGTTTTCTTGGTGGTTCAGCTGGTAAAGAATCCACTTGCAATGCAGGAGACCTGGGTTCGATGCCTGGGTTGGTAAGATTGCCTGGAGAAGGGAACGGCTACCCACTCCAGTATTCTGGCCTGGAGAATTCCATGGCCTGTATAATCCACAGGGTTGCAAGAGTCAGACATGGCTGACTTTCGCTTTCCCTGTCTCCCTGGCTCACTCCACATGGCCGCCCCATTCACAGCTCCAAGGGCCACGTTGTAGCATAGACACATGCTAGAGACCGGCTAGCCAATCCTCTGTCAAGTTGGGAAAATTGAGAAACACAGGTTGAACGGCTTCCCAGGGGGCACAGTGGTAAAGAATCCACCTGCCAAAGCAGGAGATGCAAGAGACCCAGGTTCAATCCCTGGGTCGGGATGATCCCCTGGAGTAGGAAATGGCAACCCACTCCAGTATTCTGGCCTGGAGAATCCCATGGACAGAGGAGCCTGGTGGGCTACNAAGAATCCACCTGCCAAAGCAGGAGATGCAAGAGACCCAGGTTCAATCCCTGGGTCGGGATGATCCCCTGGAGTAGGAAATGGCAACCCACTCCAGTATTCTGGCCTGGAGAATCCCATGGACAGAGGAGCCTGGTGGGCTACAGTCCATGGGGTCACAAAGAGTCAGACAGGACTGAGAGACTGAGCATGCAGGCACGCAGGTTGAACAAGTTCCCGGATCTCACATAAGACAGAAGGTTGGCAAAAAAAGCCATGTTTCACAGACTCTCCATTCTGAGAGATGTTTCTCAGAATAATTTTGTTTCGAGAAAGAGGATTTGGCAACGGATCATTCAGAGAACATTTTCATCCATGTTTCTAGGCGTAACATGGGGTGGATCTACTAGAATGGTGATGCCTAGAATGATGGATGGTTGTTTAATCCCACACTGTGTGGAAGAGGAGCTGGAAAGCTCAGCACTCCCCCCACCCCCATCAACCCCTGCGAACACGGGGGCTCCGTGGTGGTAAACCCCATGGGGGATGACTAGGGGGAGGGGCAGAGCGGGCTTGTACTTGGTGACTATGTCAGAGTCAATATTCCCTGGCAGGTGCACAAAATGACTCACTCCCCCCTACTCCTCTGAAAATGTCCCTTCATGTTTCATAAACAACAGCTTTGCTGTGCCATTGTCTCCCTTAGTTATTTTCATAATTCATAATTATCTTAGTTCTTAAAATGTAGACGTACATTTAAAAGCATGATCCAATCGTGCTTGATTGCTGCCACATTGTGTTCAAAGTAATTACCATTCATTTGGCTTTTGAGGCTGTTGAATGAATTTTCCACATGAGATTCCTTAATTTGTACATATTTTATTGCTATAAAATAGGTATTGGCAAGCTGCCTAAACTCTAGCGAAGGCCTTTAATTCCTATCACTATGTGATAAAACAAATTGAGTGCAAACTGAGAGGCTTAAGATAGAACACTTGAAATTGATTCTTCTCTCTCTCTCTCTCTCT